>CM057848.1:34308638-34322989 GCA_030068395.1 Apalone spinifera
ACGCAGGAGGATGACGTCACCACCGGCGTCGCTGCTGACGTCGGCCCCTACGTCACCGGAGCCGGCCGAGCTGCCTCCTTCGCTCGGTCGGCCCCCTTGTTCCGCTCCGTTCCCATCTAGCGCGGGCCTCCGCCACCCCCTGATTTGCCTCCCGCGGTGCTCCCCGACGGCCCAGGGGGGGCGTCTCAGTGCGGGGCGGTGCTGCCCCGTCACACTCCCTAAAGCAGCACCTATGCTGGGAGGGGCCTTGCCCCATCTGGGGTGAGTCATGGGCCAGGGGAGAGACATCTCCCCACCACAGTCCTGAGCAACAGCATGGCCCTTGGTAGGCTGCTGAGTGGCAATGCAACCATGCAGTTCAGAGAGAACTTAGCTCTGAAGATTTTCACTTCCTCTCACAAAGATAATTATGGACCTTTGGCAAAGCTTCTTCAGATAGCCGGTGGAGATGCAAATCAACAACCATAATTTTACATTTAGATTATGATTAAACCAGATAGTTGCATCAGGACTAGCAGAGTGCATTGCTGTGATACCGCCTTCATATTTCTGAACGGGGCATTGAATAGTTATACATTCCACAATCTATTCTAGGTCACCAGATGCACACCGGGGAGTTTCCATTTGTACAGAAAGTATCTGCATCTTAATAATGGTTGCTCATAATCTCCACAGAAGATCATCTCTAGAAATCTTCTGTGTTGGGACTTTCACAAAGTATTTGCTTGTGAACTTGTTAGCACTATATGGCTTTCCAAGCTTCATCGGGATTGAAGTCTCATTACTAAAGGTTCAGTATTTGGGCCCAAAAGGCCTTATGTGACTTCAAGCAGTGGTAAGGGACATCATTGTGATACTGGTGGATGGGCAAACATTTGTTTTCCTTGATTCACTGAACTTCCCAGTTCTGGTATTGTAGCGAATGGATGCCTGAAAATAAGAGGCAGAACGGCTCTTGCACAAGAGGGGAGTTTTGCGCAAGAAGAAGTGTATACTGCTCCTTCTTGCACAAAAGCCCCTTGTGCAAAAAAGGCGGCTCATTAAGTATTGAAATGAGGCATGGCAATATTCATCACTGCACCTCATTTTCTTATGCAAGAGAGCGCAATGTAGATGTAGCCAGGGTGTGTGAGTCAATTTGAAGATTCCAATGACACATTGCACTGAAATGTTCAGTTTGGGTAAGTCTAGATACAGGCTTTTGTCAACAGAGGCTTTGACAAAAAAGCGTCTACAAAGAGCGTCTAGACTACATCCAGTTCTGTCGACAAAGCAAGCTGCTTTGTCTACATGAGAGTGTAGACACAAAGGACAGCGTAGATGCAATAACTCCTTCTGTCGACAGAACTCTGTCGACAAAAGGCGTTATTCCTCGTAGAATGAGGTTTATCGCCATCAACAAAACTGTCGAGTTTTGTCGACGTTACATGGGCAGTTGGTGATGATAGGACTGGGGGAGGCAAGCCCCCAGCTCTGCCCCAATCCCCACCCCTTCTGCCCAGGCCCCGCCCCTTCTGCCCAGGTCCATCACGGGGAGGACGGACTGCACACCCTCACCTCCCCAGCCTCAGAACTTGCAGAGGGCAGGCCATGCATGGCCTGAGCCTCTCCAACCTCAGAGCAAAGGGAGGGCAGGTGGCGCACAGCCTGAGCCTCCCTGGCCCCAGAACACAGGAAGGGAGGAGGGTGTGCGGCCCAAGCCTCTCCAGTCTCAGAAGACCTACAGTAGGTGTTCTGAGGGCAGAGTGTAGACAGTGCCAGGCTAGTGGTTGGGGAAGGCAGTGCCTTCCCCCCATACCAGCCGCCCATGTTCCTAAGCTTGTACTTGGGAATTTCTGGATCAAGCTGACCTTTGTCTTTGTCTTGGCACTACCTTTCTAGGAAAACTATTTCTGTGAAAGAGATAGATCACAAAGAGAATCCCTAGCCCCCATCCTTACTAGAACCTTAGCTCCAATACAGGAACAAATAACAGTACAGCATGGTGACATTTGTTAGCCCTTTTGTTAAATGAAAACAAGCTGATGGTAATTAAATAGCTGGTCAGCAATATGGGCTTACTGCAATTAAACCCGTTTTTCCGTGAAGTCTGAAAATAATTGAACTGAACATCTTTGCCACCTACAGCCCTTTCCTTTTGGCTTTAGTCTCTGGGTTCCTTTTATTTTAATTGTGTGCCCCACTTTTTTTTAATTCCCAGCTTTTGCTTTCATTTACAGCCAGCCACATTTTAATAACATTAGGAACACTTGGAGGAACAAGACCAGGAATAGCTCATTACCACTGGTTCGAAGCATTATTGACTTGCTGTGTTCTGCACAGAGGTGGAAGACCTTCTGTACTGCTTAACCTTTCATGTCCCAGGCTTCCTGTTTAGGATAATGTGTTGCTAAAATAAAGCCTCCAGTCTAAAGAAAAAACCCCAGCAGAGTTGAAAAAATAATGAAGCTGTTTCCCTTTGTTCTTATCCTAGTAAAAAAAAAATCCAACAACAACTTGTTTGATGCCTTTAGAGGGCTTTATTAATTGCTTCAAGACAGCAGGGCATTTCAGAGTTTGGGACAACTGGGGATAATGAGAATAACTCCAATATGACGACAATTAGATACATAGAGAGACCAATGGGACCATCTACTCAGGCTGTTTTCCTTTTCATCATCCCTACATTTGCTTCCATTTCTCTTCCTGTTCTCTAGATCATATTTAACTTGTGATCTGTTTTGTTTCACTTCTCTGAGTTGCAACAATAGTGCAGACAAACTGTTTGCACTTCTGGAGCAGCTGTTACAGACTATAACTACTTTTTTTGTGGGTGTTCCTTGGCCTCATGTGGGGCAAGAAAACCAGAATGTTCAGGTGGGACTGAGTTGTATCTGTAGAGAGGATAGCTGGACCCAGCTGAAGCATACCACACTCTCATTGTATTTGAAAAGAGGAGGGGGTCATTAGCTTGATTTAAACATGTACAGGATCCTAATGTTTCAAAGGGGTGAGTGAGTATAATCAGCACCTGCTTACCACCATTGGGCTTGATTGTTCTGCTTCCAAGAGGAGTAGAATCAAGAGTGGGCAGTCACTGTTCCCAAGACTGAGCCACCAGTAGCTTGCTTCACACTGGCTTGTGGGAACCTGGGGGTGTCTACCCTACATTTAAAAACCCACAGTCTCAGAGCCTCAGGCTCGCAGTAGGCTTTTAGAAATAAGAGAGTTGACATAGTGGCTCAGGTTGGAGTTGAGGATATGGGCTTCAGAGCCAGAACATCTACACTGCTGTTTCTAATGCTGGACCTTGTTTCATTTCTCATTCAGCACAGACTCTGGCTATTTAATGCAACCTTCACAATTTCATGATGGGTGATGGGTCATTCCTTTTAGTTTCACCCTAAACCATTCAAGAAAATATTTTCTGGTTGACTTTAGGTGTAAGTTCATTGTTACAGAATAGACAGGGAAGATCCAATGTTTTCATCTATTGTAAGTGACACTGAGGAGGGTCACATGAATGTATGCAAGGAGATTTGGGTAATGAAATGTATTTGCATTTTCTTTACAAGATCCCCAACTTCCTTTCTCTGTCCTCATTTAGCTAACACACCTCATGTGTTGTTAGTTACAGTCCATTAAATGCACGTTGTTAAATACCAAGAGCCCTGCTTTCCTTTCTGGAAACAAGGATTGCCACTAAAAGAAAATGCAAAGCAATTAAAACATGTAAGAAGTTAAGAGTTAAGACCTCTGGGAACAAACCATGCACTGGATGATAAAAATTGCATTATCCACACCTTGAATATCTGCGAACGACTCATAAATCAGTTACATTACAACCAACCTGAAGAGGAGATTGTGTACCACTGCTGGCACCTATTTGCTAAGTCTGCTTATACAAGCCATTTTCCATATCCTGATACCCTGTTGTTTTCAGTCACAGCTGGAGGCAGAAGAGGGATTTTTTTTAAGACTACAAAGCACAATTAAAAGGATGGAACAAATTGTGTAGTTGGAAGCAGACTATGGCTCAGAAAGCCAAACTCATCTTGATATCATTCTACTGAGGCCAAGGTGGTTTTAACAGAGGTGAATATGGCCCATGGTTTAATCCCTGTATAAAGGCAGTAAGCCCTCACTAGCTGCAACAATACCTTGGTTATATTTGCTTTTCTTGTATATGTCAAGGAACTGCCCGGGGCAGCATGTCTATAGACTTTGAAGAGCCACAGTACATACCTCCCAATTATTGGAAGTGAAATGGCACTCAATGTCCAAAGCAACTTAAGAGTATGTCTACACTGCAACAATATTTTGAAATAACTAGCGCTATTCCAAAATAACTTAATCCCCATCTACACAGCAGGTACTTATTTCAAAATAATGTCAAAATACTGTCAAGCTGGAGGCCTTCTTACTCCGATTCCTGTAACCCTCATTGTTCGAGGAATAAGGGAAGTCAGAGGAAGAGTGCTCTATTTCAAAATAAGTGTTGTGTAGCTATTTTGAAATAAGATACACAATTGATGTAACTCAATTTGTGTAGCTTATTTCAAGTTAAGCCCTGCAGTATAGATGCACCCTAAGACTCCTCACAATAAATCCAAGCCCCCATGGCATTCCTGACAAAAAGGAGAACCTAGGAAACAACTCAAACTGCTAGATGTGCTAAGGTCTGCACTGCTTTGCTTAAAATAGGGTTTTAGAACATGTTGCTCAGGCAATTCAACAAAACCCTTTTTATCTTATACAAGACAAACCAATTAATAGCTACCACTCCTGTCATGTGAAGAAGTGAGTTGTGCCCACGAAAGCTCATGACACATGTTTTGTAGCCCCCACACATCTACACTAGTGATTTCATCATTGGATCCAACCACATCAACCACCAAATCAGAGGATCATTTAACTGCACATCCACTTATGTAATCTATGCCATCAAAGCCCCACTGCCATGTATATTGGCCAAACTGGACAGTCTCTACAGGAAAGAATTAATGGACACAAATCAGATATCCAAAAAGGCAATACACAAAAACCAGTTGGAGAACACTTTAATCTACCTGGACACTCATTAATGGATCTTCAAGTCACCGTTTTGTTTCAGGCAAATTCCGCAAGCCAAATACACAGAGATGGGTTGGAACTTAACTTCATTTACAAGTTTAATTCTTATGCAAATGGTATGAACAAAGATATAGGCTGTCTCGCACACTACCTTCCATATTGTATGGCTTAATGTACCAACCACACAATGATGGTTCTTATCAGACTCTTGTAACTATTTAGTCTTTAAGGTGCTACTAGACTATTTGTTGTTTTTTAAGTTTTTCCTGTCACAGACTAACTTGGCTATCCCTCTGAGGCTTATCTACTCAATGTCTCTCTCTTTTCTTTCCTCCCCCCCCCCTCCTCCCCGCTTCCATCCTTCATTCTTGGATCTGTACTTCTAACACTCCTGTCATCTCCACAAAAGCTCATGATACATCTACATGTTTTGTTAGTCTTTAATGTGCTACTAGTCTATTTGTTGTTTTTTAAGTTTTTCCTGTTACAGACTAACTCAGCTACTCCTCTGAAGCTTTTAGTCTTATTTTGTTGGAGTACCAGGGTTGACAGAAGAGTGATCGATGGTCAAGTTAGTTGGTCTTTATTAAACTCGCTAAATTGACCACCAGGGGATTGATTGCTGCATCACTGATCCACCCCATAGAGGAGACAAGTCCTTAGTAAAGTGCATCACAATCTTATTATGATATGAAGAGTAGTATAAGTTACATCTTGGTAATCACACTTTGGGTGTTTGAGTCTAAATGAGTGCAAAGCATGGCTGGTTCACCTTACCTGACACAAGGGCACAAGTTAATTTTGGGGCCTTCTTTAGTTTCCACCTCTATATTGTCTGACATCCTCCAGTAAGTTACAAACTCTAGACTTCCTTGAGCTCTCACTCTACATTACTGTGGAGCTTAAACATCACCTCTAGATTTCGACTTTTGTAACCCATTATTACTCTCCAGAGCAAATCAACTCACTTGACTGTTCTCAATTTACCAGTGAGAGCTCCCAGTCTCTCGGCACTCTGACTTTGCACTAATAAGAGATTAATAAGGGGAAGAGATGTTATTTCTTTTCAGTTTTCTTATACATTTCTTGCAAGCCACAGCACTGGTAGCTGATTCAAAGCTTTATCTATAGTCATTTGTAAAGCAGCCCTTAGTGACCTTGCCCACAGAAATATGATTCTGACTGTCAAGGTTACAGTGGAATCATTATAGTCTCCACTGTTGAATTAATAAACCAGAGCTTCTCCAGACTTCTCTTTTTAATTTCTTCCACCTTAGATCAAGAAAAACACCACACAAAAGATCACGAGCCAGTATATTTTCTTATATTTTTTTGTCATTGTCACAATGGCTATGACTTATAAAAATACTTAATGAAAAAGCCTTCCATCTCTGTTGGTGGACAACAGCAGGGAACAATGTTAGCGGGTTTGGTAGTGGGAGGGGTTGTTTTTTATAGGGTCCCATGTTCTAACTGGATGCAGGAAGGTTCTATTCAGTACATAGAGTCTTCCATCACAGCCTAGAGAGAACACACCTGTGTTTCCAAGTACTGGTGACACTAAAAGGATTTTGGAACTACAGTATGTCAAATTATCAAGAAGGAAACAGAAAAAAAAATCGAGATTTTCCTAGAAGCTCCCATTTAATTTTGGAAGTGAATTTCTTCCCTGTTCTGCTATTACATAAGTAAAACTAAAACTTCCAACTATTTTTAAAGGAGATATATACACTATTATAAGGGTAAAAATACTGTAAATGTATAGCCCTTTTCATCTGAGAATTTCAAAGCATTTTACAAATACTAAATGTTCATGCCTCGTACACCCTACTATCGCCCTTTGTAGAAAAATTAAAGTGTAAAGAGATTATAATACTTTCCTATTCACACACTGAATGAATCTCATCTTTGGGACAAGGACCTAAAGGTCCTTACTGCTGGTTTGTTGCCGTTATATTGTCATTAGATCATGCTCACTATAGAGGCAAATGGGGAAAAAGTCATTCTGAATCATATTTCAGCACAATCGGTAGTATAGTGAGGGATGAATAGTATCTTTTCCTGCATGCACTGTGGAATTATTTTCTGTATTTTCTACTTGCCCATGTTTTATAATCCTGAATGTCAGAACTTTAGCAAGCCAACAGTCTAATCCAATCTATATTACTTATTAAATGTAGTATATTTTGTCCATCAAGTCTATGGGTTCTGATTCAGCTATTGCATTACTGCCATTTTATGCTAGTGTCACTCTATTGAAATCAATTTTGCCTGGGTGGGATTTAACTGTTTTGCAATGAAAATATGCATTTACTTCCCCAAAAACAGAGCATGGGAAGAAGGTCCCTGAATTAAATTCATGGAATGTGACAACAGACCAGTTTTCATGGGTAAATACTTCAGAAGCAGAAATTAGTTGCTCTGGGGAATTGGGTTCAAATTCAAGTCAGGTTAAGAACAACACAAACTTCATGGATGCTTCCTAATTAGTATTATTTATATTATTAGTAGTACACAAATAGAATCCTCAGGTGTCCCATTATGCAATGCATTGTCTAAACGTAGTGAGAGACAGTCCCTATTTCAAGAAACTTACAATCTAAGGACCTGATCCCATGAAGATAACTATATGGATCCTACTGAAGTCTACGGGGCTCTTCAAGGGATATGCAGTTGGCCCCATTTTTGGAGTGATTATAGCATTGGGGACAAAATAGACAAGACAGGCAAAGTGGGAGAAAAGCAGTATTCATCTCATTTTGCAGCTGGAGAAGTGAGGCACAGAGGGATTAGTTCAGTTACCCCAGGCCACACAGGAAATTTGTGTCAGATCCAGGGATTAATCCAATTTTTCCTGAGTCCCAGTGCATCACCATAACTTCAAGACCATTCTTGATCTCTGTGCAAATTAGAGCTATTCAAGTGATTGTTCTTTTTTTTGGGGGGGGGGAGAAGGGGAGTCACTAGCTGAATATGAAATTGAACTAACATTTGAAACAAAAAAATATGTTGCATCGAAGGGCCAAAACCTTTCCACTTTTCCAGAAAGACTTTTTTCCCTTATCCAAAACAATCTGACAAATTTGACACAAATTCATTAAATAATTAGGTCAACCCTGATCTGTCTTTTTCGGTAAAAAGGTTGCATCTGAAAAATTTCATCCAGCCCCCGAACAAATCACAGATAACCTGGTGCAGCTGATTGTCTATTCCGAAGAAACCTAAAACACATTGGAGCATGGGGTGCTATGACTCATGAATATTTGCCAAGAATTTTTTGCAATGATTGATTAGTTTGTCCCATTCTCCAAGCCTCCTACTTGGTGTTTACTATGTAGGGCAGGTCTACATTACAATGACAGCTTGATCTAAGCTATACAATTTACGTTAGTAGCATAACTCAAATGATGTAGCTTAGAACTACTTACTGCGGGGTCCATGCTGCAGGTGGTTTGACACAAAAACTCTCTGATTCAACTCTCCTTACTCATCTCCTTCTGCTGGAATACCTGAGTTGACAGGAGAGTGATCAGCCATTGATTTAGTAGGTCTTTACTAGACTCACTAAATCGACTGCTGGTGAATCGATTGCTGTAGTGTCAATCCACCTCGTAGTGGAGACAAAACTTAAGAGTGTCTTCTCTTCACTCCTCACATAGAGTAGGCCCTGATTTCTTTAACTAACACATGGTGATTCCACCTAAGGTGACTCCTCACTGTGCCATTCAGGGTCCTGTTGGGCAGCAACTTTTACCCAGTCCAACAGGACTGCGAGTGGCTATTGCTAACCTCTTAAGCCCTTAGAGGAATAGACTTCTGTGGTTTCCAAAATGGCCACTACAGAGAGTACTCTCTAGACAAACTTGGAGGACCCAACTTCAGTGCTCTTTTTGTCTCTGCTCTTTGGATGTGATAGGGTGGAGTTAATTGTGAGGCCCCAAGCAGGGATCTGACAAGGCCCATGACACCCCATCACATTACATCAATGGAAAGCTTACCCAAGAAGTTACTGCCCAAATTAACAATATAATCAAATGGGACTTTAAAGAAAAAAAACAACAACACAGGACATGGGGTTGGAAAGGATTAAGCATCAGACTGATCAGTTTCCCACTTTCCAACACTTACAATACTTCCCAACCCCCAGCAAATTCCCTGGCACTTTCCCAAGCAGGTGATATACTGAGGATGAGCCCAGATGTGAGTGCTGCAGTACTGTGAACACTGGGTGGTTTAAACAAAAAAAAATTCCTAGTGATGCCTTTACAGTGTCTATGTCCCAGTGTGGTGCAGGGTCCTTTCCTGGCTCACTGGTCTGGTCTCCTGTTGGGGTTTTGGTGGTCCTGGTTTTGATCTGTGCCACTGTGGATGCTGGCCTCTGCAGAAGCCTCTCTATTGGCATCCTTTGGAGTTTCCAGTCCATTCTGTACTCACCTGTGACTCTAAGCAAGCTGGGAAATAGTTTCAAAGAGCTTTGGTAGCTAGTACATAAGGCAGAACCCCTTGGAGGCTCAGTCTATAGTTCTAAGAAACTGGCAAACTGTAAGTGGGGGTAACATTTGCACTATGGTTACTCAGCGGCAGCCCATTCTACTAGTCTAATCCCCCATCCCCTGCAGCATTAAAATTCAATACATGATAGGAGAGGGTTCTGCATTAGAATTCTAAATGATAACAACTACAGCATGCAAGGAACACTGTGTCCCTGCTTTCTTCATCTTCCCCAGGCTTCCCTTGAAAAGATTAGCAGCTACATAAGGAGTCCTGCTCTCACAGTTGGAGAGAGTCCAATTGGGAGGAATGATTCCCTGGCTTTCGTTCGGAAATCCTACTGCTGCTAATAGTGCAGAATGAGAATAAAGAGAGGATGAATGACTGCTGGTTACATTGCACTGCATATCGTTCTAATGTTAAGACCGTAGGGCCTTCCCATTCTTAAAACTAAAAACTGGGTACTTTTCCTTGGAGCTGGCCACAAAACAAGCTTTGCCCCAACTTGAAATTTGCAGGAGTTTGAACCAGATCAATATTTTGCTAGTGATCCCTTTCAGTATGATGGGCAGAAATCAAACTCAGGAAGCGAACAAAATCACCTCTGCATGTGAGGAGTGTTCACATTCTTGTTTCATATCAGAATGTTGCAACATAGTTTTTAATAGTGTAACGGCTGAAGATGCAGAGCACAACTGGTCCAATATAGGACAGAAAGGACAAAGTCATAATGGATACTTTCAGGCAAATTTAGCTCATGAGGGAGTCAATACAGTGTTTGAGCTTTTTCCAATAAATCCTAGTTGCAGAAAATGATTCAATCTAATTCTCTTTGTTTGAACAGGTTGAAAGAAGGGGTTAAAAAAACCCTTTCATTTCCATAAAAGCTTGCTCAGCAAATGGAGATGGAAAGGGACTCCTTATTGTTTAAACTAAAAACACTTCTCTATCAGTGTAAATAGGCCTTATTTGGGATTAAATTATCATGATGTCCAAAGTAAGGCCCCTTTGCACTGAAAGAGAGCTGTAAAATGGCTTTAGCATAAATTAGAATCTGGTTCCAAATGGTCATTTGACTAGTTCCAAAAACAAACCTGATGGGTGTATTTGGCAGAATAGTAAAGAAAAAATAAAAAATTTGCAAGTTCTTTTACAGCGAATTAAGTTCTCTGCTCAAACCATAATAACAGTAATAGTGAATCATTGAGTTTGATTTGACATCACATTATTATTTAGCAATGATTCAGGAAGCCTCTTGGTATTGGTGAACCCCTGAAAACTGACAGATGTTAGTATTGATGTCCATTCATCCACAATTTTATATTAAAAGCTCATTACACACTGATCTTGCCATCGATCTCACTGGGCTCAGGATCAAATCCTATTTGACTGAGTTGGCAATAAAGGGAGGGGAAAGCAACACTTTCTATCATGGACATCAACAGTGCAAATTGTAATGAAAAATTGAAAAAAATGTCAGCCTGCTCTATTCATTATTTATACAATATTGTTTGCCATCCATTGGCCTGCTATTTCAAGTGGCTCAGACACTTAATCAAACTATACAAATACTTAAAAGCATTCACAATAATCAGGACTTATTCACAATTTGCATGCTTCATTCACAACAGATATTAGTCACAGCAATTTGAGGACAGCTTTGAAAGAGAAGATTGAGAGCACACTCCATTGCAGAAAACCCATCAGCCCAATGATTAGGGCACTTAACGTGAGCAGGGCCATCCTTAGTGAGGCGTGAGGCCTGAGGCAACACCTCGCACCAGTGCCTCAACTGCGGAATATAGCCCTGAGAAAGGACACAGTGGGAGAAAGAAGAGACAAGGGAAGCATGATTATAAAAATAGTTCAATATGTATAACTCAGTTCCTTCTTAACATGATCCAGTCGCCTTTACATTTAGGCTGGCTTTGCAATTCATTCAGCAGATTAAACTAACTAAACAAAAGTGCATAAGCAATTAAGTGAGTTGTAATACACAGTGCTGCTGACTGGAATTCATTGCTAGACCATTGACATTATGACCTTGACTCCTTCCCTCCCCAATGCTGGCTCAGCCCCGGCTTCCTCTGGTGGCTGGAGGGGGGGGCGCCAAAAGACCCGGGCTGTGATGGGAGAATGGGGGTGGAGAGAGGCCAGGACTGGCTGTGGCCGGGATGGGGGGAAAGGCCAGGGCTGGTGAGGCCCCAGCTGTCCCTTCCCTGGTGGCCAGTGGGGGGAAGAGCTGGGCCTGCCTACCCCCAGAGACAGGGGGGTTGACAAGCGTAGTGAGCAGGGTTAACAGCCCACTAGTGAATTGTGAATTTAGTAGGTCCCTATATATATATAGTGCTAGCAATGGCACTCAAAAGAAGGCAGTAGCAAAGTCACTACTTACATCAATAAATGTAGCATAAGACCAGTAGAATTAGGGTTGCCAGAAATACTATATTATCATCATCATCATCATCTTTACCCTCCTTTTCCAATAAACCAGGGTTATGTTAGCTTCCCTGGAATTATAAAAAGCAAGGCTTTTCGGAAACTGGAAAACATATGGGTTGACAGCACTAGTGAATAAAATCATCTATACATTCGATATGTAGAGCACAAACCAGTTTGTCTTCTTAAAATTTGTGTTTATACTACATTACCACCAAGATATGCAGGGATTCATACAAAATATATCTGAATGTAACAGCCTTGTATTCCAATAGATGTACTATAAATGGTCACACATTACAATAAACACATTCAATAGAATATGTAATGTCAGAATAAAGTTAAATATATTGAATGTTTTATTATTATACATACAAACTATGTTAGAAGAATGTTTAATAAGGTTGCAAAATCAAGCACTCAAAAGTCAGGAAATGCCAGAATTGAGGTTGCCTGTGCAACCATAATTCAATCCCTTATGCACACACATTAGGAAAGTTTTTAATGACATGTTTATGTTTTTATTTCCACCTACCCAATCTCATTCAGTACACAAGATTGACAATGGTCACCTAATGAGCTGCTGTTCAACATTTTGTTTTCTACTTGTGTAGCACCAGGACTTATTTCCTGCAAACTACTGAGAACATGCTCTAAAACCAGAATTATTAATTTCCTCTGGCAGGGCGAGCCCAAGGGTTTTTGGTGCTCCACCCCCCACATTCAATAAAGAGAAAAATGAGAAGTCCAGAATGACATTTTACTGTTATTGGAAATCAAAATGAAAAACGTAAAAATAAAAATAAATATTTAATTGATTTTTCCTACTTTTCATTAATCCTAATGCAATTAGACTTTACTTGTGATTCTCCTTTCACAATATTGTGGAAATCTCTTATCACATTTTTCAAGTCCAACACAATACAGTTTTTCATGGGCACAGTGTCTTGGGATCATGACTTGTAACACAGCAGAACAGTTGTTGAATGTTAATGACCAGCCATCACTGAAAGGCGAGCAGCACTGACCCAACTGTAAGATTGACCACCACTCAGCTACCGAGAATGACTGACCTGCCAGATCCTTCCTGTAGGCAGCAAACCCAGTTCTGATGAAGCTATGCTGTGACACATTTTAATTTACATATGTAATCATGCGCCACAATGTGAAATAAATAATAATTCAAATTCTAACATGGCAATGATGCATTCTTTCACCAGTACAGTATTTGATACTTTTAAGAGAAAACATTAAAATATTTCAAATAGAGAAAGAAATTACTTCTGTCTAATTTGGTGCCCCTTAAAGCCTGGTGCTCTAGGTGACAGTCTAGTTCACCTGTATGGTCGGGCTGGGCCAGCCTTGTGGGCTTTTTGATGTTGCTCATCCCTATAGTATGAGTGTTTCACAAATATTAATGGATTTATTTTAACAACAATCCTGTGAGATGGTGAGATAGTAGTACTCCCATTTTACAGATGGGAAATTAAAGTAAAAAGTGATTAAGGTTGAAAATATCCATTTATTTTGGATGTCCAATTTAAGATACTTAGAACCTGATTTTTCAGAATGCTCACCACTAGAGAGTACCCCCATTGACTTCAGCTGTGGCTGTGAGGACACATCAATTTTGTAAATCAGACCTCAGGGTCTCAAGTTGGGCACACACAAAACAAGGAACACAAAATTAGTGACCATCTAAGAAAAGTTTAATTCTGACTTTGCAACCTTAATCATGTTCTTTTAATGTCATTTTCTGTTGTTGATTAGTTTGTATTTTCCTAGGATTGAAAAAAAGCAAACTTAAAAACAAGTCATTCCATTACATGGCATCATAATGACATCTTCATGAGACATCTCCAGGGTTGAAACATTTAGGTCCACCACATAGACCTCTGCCCCTTGAACTACCGGAGTAACTAACAGCAGTTGTGGCCTTTCTCTTTGTAGACCAAAATTAGAGGGAAATGGGACACTTTGTCAGAAGGTTTCACGTTAATTAACAGTAATGGAATTGTGAGATTCCAGAACTCTGGATTCCCTTACAGATTCTCAAGGGGAATGTGTTCCCTTACAGATTCTCAAACTCTTCTGCTCATTCCTCCCAAGAACAACCCCTTCTGTCCCATCCATTCCAACCTGTCTTGGACCTGACTCTTCCTCATCTCTGGCTCCTCTTCCAGTCATGTTCTTTTCACTTAGCCATCCCACGTCTACTGCTCAGTCTTATTATCATAGATTCATAGAATATTAGGACTGGAAGGGATCTCGAGAGGTCATCAAGTCCAGTCCCCTACCATCATGGCAGGACCCAGTACTGTCTAGATTATCCCTGATAGACATTTATCTAACCTACTCTTAAATATCTC
>CM057848.1:34337495-34350451 GCA_030068395.1 Apalone spinifera
GCAAGCAGAGCACTCTGAGACACAAATGCTTTGCTGTCCCTCAGCGAGGTGGACGAGCAAGCAGAGAAACATGAGAACTGTCTGTCCAGGATGGGGGATCGGGTCCCTTTAAGCACAGACCTCGGATAGCCTGAGCCAGCAGCCCCACACACTAAGTCCAACCCTGATGCCCTGCCAGCACTGGTTCCGGCCAGCCTTACCTGCCATTCAGGGTCCACTAAATGTGGATGTGCTGTTTCGAATTAGAAAAATGCTATTTTGATTTAGTTTTTGTGTCTAGATGCGTTATTTCGAAGTAGCTTAATTTGAATTAACTAATTCGAAATAAGTTAATTCGAAATAGCACTGTAGTGTAGACATACCCTAGAAGATTTGGTCCTCGTGTAGCTCCCCTTGGTGGAAGGAACCGGCCCTTAGGGTGTGAGGGCCGGTTACACTTATGCTGCAAGGGCAGAAGCTGAAGGAGGGCAGTCCCAGAGATGCAAGAGACAAGACAGGGAGACAGCAGGCAGCAGTCCTACATTCCACATTCACTGTGGGAAGTGGGATGACCCAGCCCCAGTCTGCTCCATATCCCCAGCTCTCACCTGCCCATCTGGGGGAGAGGCATTGAGTGAATGGGTGGAAACCACTCCTCATTCATCTGGGCAAGAAGTGGAGCAACATGGCTGGGAATTAGCAGAGAAGGTGGTCTGTTCCTCTTCTGCCACCGCTGCCGGTGAGTGCAAGGATGGATCTGAACTCTGCTGCCAGTGCCACACTTCCTGCTAGTCCCCTGGGCCATGTACTTCAGGGGAAGGGCCTTGCGGGAAGGGGTGGAATGGGGGTGGGGGCTTGGAGAGTGGGAGGAGCAGAGACAAAAAAGGGGCAGGAGGGAGGGAGTTAGGGGAAGGGATGAAGTGTGGGTAGGAGAGAAGGGCATAGCAGAGGCAGAGGGAAGATGTCCTGGGCCCTTCATCCCTCTACAGAGAGCACGGCTGGGTGCAGCTCATGGGGGGAGGAGGTTGAGGGTTAGAGCTGGCCACCAAATCCAGTGCTGCCCCATACGCAGCACACAGCTGCATAAGACTCCACAAAACTTAGGACTATTTGGTGCCCAAATTTCACAGTGCCCTGTGTGGTTGCATATTTTATATTTTGGTAGGGATGGCCTTGGCTCTAGACAGAGCAGAATGTCCCTTGCAATTGCTTCTCCTAGGGGCTCATGTGGTGAAAGGCACAGGTGCTGAGAGTAGACAGCCTCCTCTATTCTGGCCATTAACAATAATGAGGTTTAGTTTGAATAAACATGCCCAAAGTGTGGTAGCCATTCATTATTATTGTTTTAGCCTCATAATTCAGTCTGTGCACATATATACCCTGCACTGCTCCAGAGCCCAAGATTTTCATTTAATTTTTATTTCTCTAAGGTTTTGAAAGTGTGTTTTAATATCTTTTGCATGCAGTATATTTTTAGATGCTTGCAAAACAAAGGGCAACTATTCTGAAAAAGTAGTCTTTCTTTCTTGGTTTTAATTTGCATGGTCTATAATACAGTAACTGGATTTGAATTGCAGGTGCAAATCCAAATATTTGTGCATGCAGCTACTCAACTTTAGGGGCAAATCAAGCAGCTCACAGTACTGGCTGGTTTGTATGGAAATTTTGCCTGCAATAGGAAAGACTGAACTTCAGCATCACTGCAAAAAATATAGGCCAAAATGTCTTTTCCCATTCTCTGTAACCTTTTCCATTCACCATGTGGTTGGTATGTTTATTCAAACTGATCCTAAGTTAGTGCTAATTGCAGTCAACATTGGAACAGTTTGCTTTGGACTTCCTCTGCTTGATCAGCAATGGCAGAAAACATCATCTTCTCATTTCTATCTGAAAGAAATAAAGGCTTCGAAAGAGCTCACACTAAACACACCCTTAAGGGAAACAAATAGACCCTTCAGATAATAATAAACAATATCCCAAGGGAAAAATCCAAACACATAGAACCCTGTGACTCAATAGTGAGAAAAACTTTACACACCGTTCCCATAGTATAGATATTTATATCTATATATCCACCTTCTCCCTTGCCAGTTCCTTACTTCTTAATTGAACTGTCTTTCATCAAGACTATTTCTGAAGCTTTCAGAGAATGCTATCCACAAATCCACATGCACTTGGAATGCAGTGGTTCATGAATGACCTTTTCATCATGTTCACTAACCAAGATCTTAATGCAACCAGATTCTTTGGTTCAGTTCATCCTTCCCATGTGCTTTAAGCAAACCACTTCCCCATACCTAGAGGGCCATAACTGTGGTTGTTTGAAAAATTAATTTACCACAGTTGATTGTAACATTCTCTCTTTTTTCCTTTAGCCTCCTTGTAATAACTTCCTTATTTGTGTGATTGCTGGTCATATATACCAGATGTGTGTTCAAAATTTCTGAGCTTATAGAAATGTATTGTTCATAATGATTAGCTTCATCTTCTTATGCCATATAATAGTATACAGTGCTTTATAATTATATGTATGGTAGGTAGCTAGCTTATTCTCGGTAGTGCACATTTTATGATGTATCCAGAGAGAGGCTGGGGAATTCTCCTTTTAGAGTTCTTGCCATTTTCAGCCATACCGCTCATGGCTGCAGACACTTCAGCTCAAGCAAGATGAGAAAATATGGGCTAAATAGAAAGAAGAACGTCACAGAAAACTCAAGATATGGCAGAAAATAATACTAACAACTCAGCAGATGGCACCCTTTGTTTTGACTCTTGACTGAAACAATGTTTCAGAATAGTGCTTGGGGATGTTAGGTTGTCAGTGGGTTTTTTTGGTCCAAAGAAATATGATCAGTAGGGCTGGCTGAAAGTTTTCTGTGAAATTTGATTTTCAATGGAAAATTGGAGGTTTGATTAAGTAATTTGTTTTGCAAAAAATTCTGCTATCTGTGGGAAATGTCATGTTTTCATTAAAAAATAGCAGAAAACCAAAGAAGTTTGCTTTTTAACAAAAAGTCAGTATTTTCCACAGAATCATCCCTTATATTTTTTTCTGATCAATTCTAATGAGTGATGAATTTTTAACTACTTGACTCACTAAAAACTTTCAGAATGTTCAGAAGGTCATGTTCCTTCATTTGCATATGCAGAAAGTGATGTGCCTGTGCAACTTCCTATATATAGGTACAAACACATTTTATCCATTACATGGGCTTTACAACATGGTCCCTAAAATCCTAATGGTACATTCTGCTAGTGCCCTGGAAAAATACCCTCCTGAATATGGACCTCACCATTCCTATGTACACAGAGAAGCCATACAGTTTTAGTTAGAGAGGCTTTTATTTTAGACAAAGACAACATAAAAACATATACATTCTCCATGAGAGGGAGCACAATTCATTGTTACAAACTCTCATGATTTTCACGGGTCTTGCATTATCTGGTATTTTTCTCAAAACCCTTGCTCTTGGAATCATGTACATATGTGAGAATCACAGGGCTTTTTTTAAATGCATTTCTAGTTGTTGTTGCAGATAAAAAGCTTTAAAATATGACCCTGCCACCCTCTCTCCCCCCTTCCTCCCCCACAAGCACAAATACCAGGATATAAAAATAAATCAAAATGTATCATTGTTGACCTTTTCATGATTTTTCCATGCCTGACCCAAGATTTTGAACTGTGTGAGGATAACAATACCGTGTGTGTATGTTCATGTGTGTGCATTCATATCCAATGTGCCCTACATTTCGTTCTGAACACTAAATGGTAGTGTAGCAACTGCATCTGCAATGGGGAGCAGGAGAAATGCATTGGGAGGGAGGAAACACCCCTCCACAACACTCGGAAAACAAAGTATAACTAATGAAGGCTATACACTCCATAACTGTGAGGCTTCAATTGCATGTATAATACTTCCTATCTAAATTGTACCGTTTTACTCAGCATTGTTAAGTAGATGTTCTTTTTCATCAGAGACAAATGCACGTTTAGTAGATAAAGAGAGATGATCAAATAACTCATTTGCAAACATTGCTTTTCCATTAATGAACAGATTATAATTTTGAAACCTTTCTCTTTTGCAGAAATATGTGCTAGAAATGATAGAAAGTGAAAAATGAACAAATGAAACATGTGAATGTTTATGAAACTTTTCTGGTGTCATGGAATGTTACACTAAATGCTCTTTAGAGACCCTAACAACTTCTTTCCTTTGTCTTAGATACATGGACCAAAACAGATATACACACCCCAAACAGAGATTACTGCCTAAAATGTGATTACTTTGCCTGCTCAAAAGGACACCTTTGGGTATTCTCAGTGATCTGACTGGCTGCAAAATAAGCTTCAGTGATCATTTGTTTCCACTGCTTGCCACCTGCCCTGTTGTGTGCTCTCAAGAAGGGGATTTCAATCAGTCAGGGTTCCCATTAGGAGCAGAAGATGCTCAATACTAATGGAGCTCTGGCTTCAGGCTTCAGGAAGCTGCCTTTTTATATATACCTCTGGGTCCCTTTCTTAGGCATCACTTAGCATATCATCACGAGGTGCAGAAAGAGAGCAACTTTTTATAGCCCACATGTGTTATATTACCAACCATCTGTGTTCATTCAAGATCGCTACCGATAATCCAAATCCTCCATTTGTGCACAGCAAAATTCTGTTTCTCTAGCTGCGTCTAGACTGGCAAGTTTTTCTGCAAAAGCGGCTGCTTTTGCGCAAAAACTTGCCAGCTGTCTACACTGGCCGCTTGAATTTCTGCAAAAGCACTGACTTCCTACTATATGAAATCAGTGCTTTTTGTGGAAATACTACACTGCTCCTGTTCGGGCAAAAGTCCCTTTTGCGCAAAACCTTTGTGCAAAAGGGCCAGTGTAGACAGCTGAGATTTCTTTTGCGCAAAAAAGCCCCAATGGCTAAAACGGCGATTGGGGCTTTCTTGTTCAAAAGCGCGTCTAGACTGGCTCTGACGCTTTTCCACAAAAAGTGCTTTTGCGCAAAAGCATCCGTGCCAATCTAGACGCTCTTTTCCGCAAATACTTTTAACGGAAAAACTTTTCCGTTAAAAGCATTTGCGGAAAATTATGCCAGTCTAGACACAGCCAGTGAGTGATCTGAAATATACTGGAGGGATTGTATCCCTGATCACCCTAGGGCTGAGGATTCAAAGGTAGCTTAACCACTAACCCCCACCTTCCACCTCTGTTTTTAGTGCTGTGCTGCATCTCTGAGCATCGCAACACAAAATCTCAACCCAACTATTTAAGCAATTTGCTCACATTTACAGTGAGTCTGTGAAGGAGCCAAAGAACCCAAATTGCAGAGACACTAACAATCTCATTACCTTCTCTTCTATGCCTGATCAACTCTTCTACACTCACTTGATATGTCCTCTATTTAGTCATATTCAAATCCTACTGAACCAAATGTGACTAATAGTGTTGTAAGGTGCTATTTGAGATTTGTAGAACTCTACTAAGCACTTGGTCCTGTTGATGGGATCCAGCAATAGCACACCTTGAGGACTAAGGTATTACCCAACATGATATGGGCCTTTTAGACTACCAGTTCTTTGGGCAGGAGTCAGCTCTTTTGTCTGTGAAGTATTCAAAAACCATTGTAAACTAGAATAATAATTAATAACAATACATAAAGAAACAAACTTTGGTCAAAATGTAACCTGACAATACTTTCTTTAAGCAGCTTCTAAACATATAATTCAGAAACAGGAAGTGGCATGTGCTTTCATGTCAAGCACAATAAAAACTGCCATTGGTGCCTGCAATTAATCTCTCTTCTATTTAAAAACAGATTTATTGTGTTTCATATGAATCCAGCCCCAGTGGCTTGTTAGCCCTAAATGTTATTTTTACACAACATATCATGGTACTTTAATTCAGATTTTTCCTTGTTATTATAATTGTAATTCTTCTTTTGACCATGGGGTCTTAGAGTTTTCACATAGTGCTCTTATGTGGCCACAGCAGGGGAACTGCATTAAATAAAGAAATAGGTTTCCATGTTATACCCAGCTGCCTCTGTTATGGGATGTAACAATAGTTTTTTCTCATTTAGATCCCTTTTTGTCTGCTCCCAATGGAAAGAGCCAGAGGGGCAGAGAAAGACAGTGTTGCACATGGGTGGTTTTTTTCAGGACATATTAAATCTAATTATATCCTGAAACTTCTGAGATCACTATTAGACACGCTTTGCTTGTCTTGAGGCCATCCATTTTCTGTAACTTCCAACTTTCCCTTCTCTCAAATAATGGCAAGAGAACAACCCCAAGGGCATGTTTTCAGGCCTAAAGTAGCAAGCAAGGTTAATTGTTTCTTTACTGCTGCTGTGCATCCAAGGTCCATTCACTAATACACACCTGTAGCCCTGCAAGATTCAGCTGGTATGTTAAGATTACTGCAGCATGAACATATCCCATCTGGTTTCAGGCCCGCTTACTGCCTCAGTTTCCCTGAATGTTGTGCCTGTTTCCTCTCCAATGGTTCACTGATTCCCAATATGGTCAGGCTTCTGACTTCACTTGGGTCTCTGGCTAGCAGCGGTGCCATTTCAGATTTTGGAGGGGGGAGGTGGCAACCGGTGCATGTCGTGCTGGGGTTGGAGAGAGAGTTAGGACAGAGGCTTCAGCAGTGTTACTGAGCATGCTCAGTACAAGCCACCCACCGAATGGGGGGACCAACTCCATTTCCCTTCCCCTCCCACACACATCCTCATATCTATTCAGGGACTACTAAGACACTGGGAAGCTCTACTTTTTTGGGAAGATAACTTAGCTGACAGGAGCACTGTATCAAATTCCTATATAAAAGAAAGAAAATTAAATAAATATTAGACTCACGCAGGTATAATGCTAACATATTCTGACATCTTGTGGCAAGTCACTTAAAGGACACTGGTAGCCTTAAAATTGTAATGTATATTCTTACTTTGTTACTAACTTTGTGGAGAGAAACAAACCCCATCAGGACTCCGGGGCTCTATCTCAGCTCTGGAAGGGAAATGGGGTCTAAAGGGTTACAGCAAGAGGGCAGATATGTTTCAGCTCTATATAAGCACACTAGAATGGCCATAGTGGGTCAGACCAATGGTCCACCTAGCCCAGTATCCTGTCTGCTAACAGTGGCCAATGTCAGGTGCTTCAGAAGGAGTAAACAGAAGAGGCAACCATCATGATCCCTCTCCCATCGCCCGTCCCCAGCTTCTGGCAAATAGAACCTAGGGACACCATTCCTTCCCATTCTGGCTAGTAACCATTGATGGACCTATCCTCCTTAAACTTATTTTGTTCTTATTGAAATCCTATTATGGTTTGGGCCTTTCCACCATCTCCTGGCAAAGAGTTCCACAGGCTGACTGTGAAGAAATAATGTATTTTGTTTGTTATAAATCTGCTGCCTATACATTTAATTGGGTCAGCTTCTTCTGTTATGTTAGTGAAGAAATTAATAACATTTCCTTATTCTTTTTTTCCACATCATTCATGATTTTCTAGACCTCTAACATATCCCCCATCCTTTAGTCATTTCTTTTCCATGCTGAAAAGTCTCAGTCTTGTTAATTTCTCTTCATATGGAAGCTGTTCCTTACCCCAATCATTTATGTTGCCCTTTCTGTACCTTTTTTTTTAGATGCGGCAACTAGATCTGCATACAATATTCAAGATGTGGGCATACTATGACTTTATATAGAGGCAATATGATATTTTGTCTTCTTATCTATTCCTTTCCTAATGATTCACAATATTGTGTTAGCCTTTTAGTTTTTATAGTCAGTATGTAGGGATAACATATTAAAGTATTAAAAATGATTCCCCAAGTGGAAGTGACTCCCCATAATTTGTTCCCCATAACGTAAGTTTGTGTTTAGATTTAGTGTTATCAAGTTGATAAGTGTTTAGATTTATTATTATTATTTGTTAAGATTGTTAAAGTTTTAGATTTATAATTATTGCCCCCTAGAATATAATTTGTTAAGAATATAATATTAGGTCATGTAACTTAAAACTGTTACTATGTAGCCAGAAACAGCTCCCCTCTTTGTGTCCCAGGGCATGCTCAAACTTTTGCAAGTGGCTACTTGTCAAGACACTAACTGCTCTGGGAGCCAAGCCCTGTAATTGATTAAGGGCATTGCTACACAATTGACGCCCGTTCTCTTCAAAGCATTGTGAACCAATTAACCGTAATCGTGAAGTGAAACAATGTAACTATAACAGTAACTAACTCAGCACTCAGAGAGAGAATGTTTTAAGAAATGCCACCCAGAAAGTTTTGTAACTTTCTGTAACTACAACTCTTGTAATTAAGGAATGTATGTAAGAGAGAGAGTGCTTGGACAATGAATGAATGGTTTGAGAGGTTCCAGCCTGAGAATGCAGCATCAAAGGGCTGAAGAAGACGTCAGGTGCCAGTGCAACCAAAAGGTGTCAGGTGGAGAAAAACTGGAGACTGGACGTCCACCCTATGAGATCACTGACGAGCAGCTGGCAGCCACCCTGAAGACATCAGCATGACGCAGCAATTCCCATAGACTGGCATAGGAAGAAATTCCTATAAAGACTGGACCAAAAGACTATGGAGTCAGAGTCCAAGGTTCTGCTGCCAGCCTACAAGGAGTTTCAGATGCGCATCTGATCAGGACTTCGCTCCCCACTACCATCACTTGTGTACAGGATACCTGGCCAGTATTCTGTCACAAGCAACTTCCGGGCTGGTATCTATAACAACTACACAGAACCTGAATGAATGGATGAATGATTGCATGAATGTTTATATATATATATAAGTGTATAAGGGTTAAGTAGTGATAGAAATAAGTGGTTAAACAACGTTGTTTGCTTCTATCTTTTCTTTAGGTTTTTTTATTATTATCTTTACAATAAATGTGGCTTTTTGCCTTATCCCCCTCATAAGATCCTGTTTGCTTTTATTGGTGCAACAACTGCACATTGAACAGATGTTTTTGGAGAACTATCCATAATGATTCCAAGATCTCTTTCTTGAGTGGTATCTATAGTTAGGATTATATTTTTTCCATGTGCATTACTTTGCACTTATCAACACTGAATTGTATCTGCCCTGGTGTTGTCCATTCACCCAATTTTGTGAAATCTTTGCAGTCAACTTTGGATTAGTCCCCATTGATCCCTTTTTCAAGAACATTTATAAGGTTAACACTGTGATTCAAATGCAAATTGCTACAGCACAACACTCATTCTTACTCTTCTCCACCCCCACCTTTTAAGTGGAGTACCTGGCAATGTTTTCATGATGATTTAACATTCCTTTAATTACTTGAATGCCCAGCCTTTTGTTATTCTTAATCACCCACTTCCCTCCTTCTTTTTATAATAAACTTCCTGCCCCAAAGGCAAAGCTGCAAGCAACTCAAACTCTGTTGCATTTAAGAACTACCTCTGGAGCCAGGGCATGCAGCTTTAAGGAGACCTCAAGTATGAAATCCAGGGGTTCCCATTTCTGGGGGAGCTACTGCCTCTCCCCAACCCCCTCCCCCCATGATGCCCTTGTTGGCTAGGTTACGGAAACCCACCCTTTAAAGTTAATCAGATGTTTATTTCTTCTGCCCTAGTCTCTTGCTGTGCACAGTCTTTCCTCACAGGCCTCAAATCTTCCATTACCATCTTTAGCCCTTCTCTTGGCCTCAGTTTCCAGTACTCCTGACAGAGCAGGCTGCACCACATTACAATGTGGTAAGACAGGAGGAACCCACATCCACCCTTTACTATGGATACTCAGCTCACAGACTCTAAACCATTTAGTTTTGTTCGCCATAAACTAGACTATCCTGTTTTACATTCCCAGGGCCTCTTCCTGTGTGTTTAGCCTAGGCCTCCCACTAGGGTGACCATATTTTTGAAAAGGACAATCCCAACCACTACCCCAAAACTGTCCTGACCCCAATGACTGTGGCTTGTCACTGGAAATCTGCATAATCTCCTTAAGAGGCTGTTTCCTCCCACCTCCAGCTCTGCCTGTCCCTCTGCAGGGGATTGGCTTCTCCACAAGTGTGTGCATGTTCATGTACACACACACGCACCACTTTTTTGACAAAAGTGAATATTGGTCTTGTTTGCTCTTGTCAGTTATTCAAGTCAGCAAGAGAAACCAGACAAATGTCTACTTTTGAAAACAAAAAGTTGGGACAGCAAAGACAGGGCTTAATAAAGGGAATGTCCCATCCAAAATGGAATGTATGGTCACCCTATCTCCTCTGTGCAATCTAGCTAGTCTCTCCCTGAACCAAGAAGAGCACTTCCTCAGAAAACAATATGGCCCTCAATTTCTGCTTTGGGTCAAAGTTCAGGTAGGCTGCTGCTTTATTTGGACTGAGTCACCTGTACTCATGACATCCCACTGAGATTTCAATGAAACATCAGCTGGAGATAACTCTGATGCTGGAGTGGAAGACCAGCACTGAGTGACAAGAATTACATTCCTGTTTCTCTCTTCTTAGACAGTGGTGGGCAGCCTGCAACCCGTGGGCCACATGCATCTCCTCAGATTAAGCCATTGGTGGGCCACTAGACAGGTTGTTTACCATGCATCTGCAGATAGGTCCAGCTGCAGCTCCTATTGGACACAGCTCACCATTCCCAGCCAATGGGAGCTGTGAGAAGCAGCAGCCAGCAAGTCTCTGAAGCCTGCACTGTTTACTGAAGCTCCCATTGTCCAGGAATGGTAAAGCAGAGCCAATAGGAGCTGCAGGGGGCTATGAATGCAAGGTAAACAACCTGTCTGGAGGCCCACCAGCAGCTTATATTGATAAGTTGCATGTGGCCCACAGACCATAGGTTGCCACCACTGTCTTAGGAAGAGACTATTGCAGAGCTTTTCCCCATTGTTGCTACCAATGGGAAGGGCTGGATTATCCAATAGGCAGACTAAGCATGTGCTTAGGGCACCAGCAAAGCAGGGGCACCAAAAAAATGAGATTTGATGGTATAGTATTGTTTTTATTTTGAATTGCATATGAGGAGGCACCATAATCTTTTCAGTGCTTAGGGCCTCTAAAGGTCTTAATCCGGCCCTGCCAATAGGGGCAGCAGTTCCACTGTTAGTAACAGGAGGAATGCTAATGTAGGCTATCTCAAAAGAAGAGCTAGACAACATGGTAGTTATAGCAGTCACAGCGTTACCGTTTGTGGAACTCAATTGGTGCTAGCCTTGGTGGAAATGCTATTATTGACAGGTTTCCTGCTGATCACAGTGTGTTAATCACTACATTGTCTAAACTTGCTAAGAACATTTTCTAGACAAGAAAGTGGGTAAAATATCAGTTTCTTTATTTGTGCTTTCAAGGGTAGATCTGCATCAATGACAGGCACAGTCATTTTAGAGGAAAAACTTGAGCAGACAATGCCTGAGTCACCCTTTCCTCACTATTTTCTGTTCCTTGCATCGTTTATGTTTGTTTCTGAAGGCTGGGGCTTCAGGCTAATAAATTCAGCTGGAGTAATATTAGACAATTTAAAAGAAAGGAAGGCGTTCCTTGACAAATCTGGTGGAATTTTTTTGAGCCAAAAGAGAGGCCAGGAATACAATCAACAACAAGATAAAAAAAACCGAGAAAGGGGAGTGGAGAAGCTCTTCCAGTTAAATCTTTTGATTCTATATCAAGGGACAGATATGAAAAATGAGCAGCAGAGAAATGATTTTAAAGCATGCTTTTTCATATGCAAAGAACAACAATGTGGACAACAGGCATGATCATGTTCATAAAAAACACTTAGGAGATGTGCAGAAATATACAGTACATATTCTCCTACACATTCCTATGGCTACTACTGCACAGAGAACCTGGACAGTTGTTACAGATTGTGGGCAGTCAGGTTAGACTTGTTGGACATCTGAACCCACAATTGTCTATTCTTTCCATGGATCTTCCTTTTCATTTTTTAAAGGGAAAACACACATACACACACACCAGGAGTCAAAATATGATAATTTACTCTTCAACATCAATTACCTCCATTCTTCAAGTGTGCTGAAGTTTATCATGCTTACAGTCAAGTAAATGATTTATTCTAAGAATTTTACTTCCTCTTCTGTTTGTGAAATACCTGTGAGCAGCTTATCTTTTTTCTCAGTTCAAAAGGCTTCAGCAAATAATTCTTGGTCAACAGATCATTTAGGAGAAGCTTGTTGCAAATATGCAATATTTGATTTTTTTTCTTTGTTGATTACAAAATGTTACACATATGTAATATTTTAGATTACTGACTGAATAAGTGTAAATTCTAAAATAAGGTTTCCCATTCAAATGCTTGCAATTGTAAGTTCAAATATTGTCTTCTATGAATAAGGCCAAATATTCTGATGATATAAATATATAAAACTTAATTACAACCAATTTACACCAATTAATAATTTAGCTCTCATTCTGTTTTACATATGGTGGCTGTAAACATTTTTTGTGTAAGCAAACAATTTTTCTGGGAAAACTATTTTTAGGGCAATATCACAGTCAAAAAGAATTTATTTACCGATGTAATTAATTATTTTTTAAAATGTTGACACTAAATATTTGAAAAACTTCAAAAAACTACCCTGAAAGTATGGCAATATTTTGAACAATTCTGAGCAATGCTGTAGTATATTTTTATAAGGTCAGGAAATAAAAGTCTTATAAGGATGTCTGTTTTGCTGCTCTCCAGCAATCTTTTAGTATTTATCACTTACCAGCTTTTCCAGGACTGTAATGGAATTTAAAGCTTATTGGCATGACTGGAGCAAGTTGTTTGCTCCCCTTCCCTAACCTGGAGATTTGCTGCTAAAGGCTGTATTTTTGTGGAAATAAATCGCAATTTCATTTCACTATTATTCATGGAATCATAACATTTGAGGTTCATGAGACTTTAGATGGTTTATTAATTATCAATCTTCAAAATACTGTACCTGGAAATTTCAGGAATTTTAGCAAACATAATTTGTTTAAAAAC
>CM057848.1:34350551-34369652 GCA_030068395.1 Apalone spinifera
CAGCATTTCAGCATTACACACTCTCAGACACTGGGCTACTATATATATGATAACATAAAGTTCAATTCTTGAACCACCCCTCTAATAATATGTCTTTAAAATGATATGGTAAATATTTACAAATAACTAACACATCTGTAGCAATTCTGTCTTCTTTGTGAATGATTCATGAACAGAAAAATAGCTGGTTCAGTTTCACATCTTATTCATTCACAGCAAATAATTGAGTGTGCTTAAGTTAACATACCCTACTGAGCATCAGAACTGCTTGGACCAAAAGATAGATGTTTTCAGATTCTCAATGACAAACACAGTGTTTGCAGCACCATAATATATTCCACCATGCACTTGACAATGATTTGTCTCTTTAGAAGAACAGAAACTGCTTGTTGACCATGTTCACCATGCATGAAAATGTGCACTTCTCTGCTTTGTCCCCCATCACTTCAGATGCTGTATTAAAAGTCCCTGATATTCCTCCACTTGAGGTCAAGGGTTAATTTCTTATTAAGCCCCATAACAGGGGTTCATGGCTGCAAAAGGGAAAGATGTCTCTCCCCAAACTCTGAAACTGTTGGAGACAGCAGGGGAAGGGGGGACTGAACCCCTCCCAAACCCGGAGCACTTCTCCTGCACGCCAAACCTCCTTCTATACCCGAAACCCCTCAGCCCCAGCCCGCACCCTACAGCCTGCATCCCCAGCCAGAACACTTGCACCCCAAACATCTGACCCAGTCCTAAGCTTCTCAACCGCAGTCCCACCTTATAGTCCACACTCTCAGGCAGAGCCCTCAAACCCTTCAGCCCTCTGCCCCAGTCCTGAGCCCTCTCCCACACTCAGAAGTCTTTGGCTTCACTCTTGCCACATGAATTTTGTTATGTGTACCAATATGAAAGTGATGTGTCACACGTCACCTCCATATTGGTGCACATGAGAAAATTCATTTCACTTAGGGTAAGAAAAATTAGAGGGAACACTGGTCAAGAGTGAAGAGCAATCCAGGGGAAAATTAAGGATTCCCAGGTAGCTATGGTTTCTCATCCAATTTCCTCTCACACCCCTAACATTTTAATTCACATAAATGATGTTACATCTGCCTATGTAATTTTGTACTATCAATATCTAGCTCCTTGCTTTATAAAGTTTTGGGAGATGCTATTATGTTATGTTAGATCATCATGGAGCTTTTCCTTTACTTGGAGTTTGTTTCGTGGATAAACCTTTCATGGAAAAATTGAAAACTTCCTTATATTCACTGAAAGGTTTTTATCATGCATGTATGCAACATTTTCTTCCCTTCACCCACTTCTTTTCTCTGGTTGTTTCACTCTGCAATTGCATGTTTAAGATGAATGCTCTCATGCATTTGCCAAAGAGAGATCAGCGTCTTCCACACATTGGCCAAGTCTTTGATTTCTTCCCCTGATCAGAGCAGCACCACAAGCTACCACTAATTCTGGACAGCACTCTGTTTTAAGGTGGGATTGCCAAGCATATAGGGCTATTTGCTTCCAGTTTGCTATGCCCATGGTCACCAGCTGAGAATCTGGCCCCTGTTATTAAGAGGCACTGTGGACTGTATGCATTCTGGATGGCACAGCCTTCATTTGTATGCTTTGTGAAATAGCCTTTCCCTCTCACTGGTGACTTTTTCTTATTCTTTAGTTTAAAAGCATATCTGGCTATATTGCCTTGGACTATGCTTTGAACAGATCCCATAAGTAGTGTAAGGCACTTAAAGGGATTACCTCCATGAACAGACAGTGGCACTGTTGAGTCAGTAAATGAATGTCTTTCCATTTTGTTATTAGAATACAATAACAAATGTGCACATTTATGGACATATGAAGTCTACAGCAATAAGCTAATGCCTCAAGCTTGTAGGTGAGGAAACTTTATGAAGATGTAGTAGATAGGCGTTTCCAGATTGGAAGTAAATTAGTCTGTGTCTGAGCCTAGGTTAAATGCTCAAAAATAGAGATATTCTGTAGCGACATATCCAGGAACAGTTAAGCATGGGCAGATAGCTTTGCTGAGATTCATACTTATATGTTGTTATCTGAATTATCAGTAGACCTAAATGGGGAAAGGGACTCAGTTCTCAGCAAGTGTAGAAAGTTCTTTAAAGAAATAATTTAACTGGGATATAGAAAAGGTGATGAAAGAAACAAGCCAATCTGTGGTGTGATGTTCCCTTTATGAAGCACACTATGGCTACGTCTAGACTATGGGGTTTTTCCAGGATATTGGAGGCATCCTAGAAAATCTCTGCCGCTTCCAGGGAATGCATCTGCTCTTCCACTTTTTTTTTTTGCAGAAGAGCAGACTCACTCTTTTGGAAGCCCTGTCTTCCTCCTTCCACGAGAAAGAAGGGCTATTCCGAAAGAGGAGGTTTTTCCAAAATTTGGCCCAGCATAGAAGGGCCAGATTTAGGAAAATCCTCTTCTGACAAAACAGTCGGAAAAAGGTACACACATTGGAGAGCGCAATTTGCATACTTTTTTCTGATAAAACATTGTAGTCTAGATGTAGCGTATATGCCAAAAGGCTTTCTTTTGAGCAGAAAAAATATAGTGGCAGATACACTTAAATGTGTGTGGAGGAGAGGGGAGTGGTGTGGATTCCAGACTTATAATTAGATTATGCGCTGGACAAGCAACTGCAACAGGAAATTTACCTTTTCTTTCCCGCAGCATAGCTATGTAAACTTCACTTACAATCAAGCTCTAAACAAAATTAAAGTAATTTTTCTATGCTACTTTCTAGCCTCATGAAGACTCCTAGGTTAAATCCATAGATGTTATTTATCCTTTAGGCCAATTAGCTCTTTTAGAACTGTATAGAAAAAAAAAGAATTTGGAAATGAATACATCTGTCTTCCACTGTGATTGTTGCTGACCTAAGTGTGTTGCTTTATAGCATAGGGACTGGAGTCTATCACTCTTGTTCACGCTGAGTAGTACCTTGTTCTGCAAATAGTCCTACTGATTTCACTGGGAATATTTGCAGAGCAAGGCACTACTCAGCATGAATATCTTTTAAAGACACCTTTTAAAAAGTGGAAGTCAAATCCTAGTGAGGAAAACAGAAAAGAGCATAAACTCTGCCAAATTAAGTGTAAAAATATAATAAGAAAATCCAAAAATGAGTTTGAAGAACAGCTACCCAAAACCTCAAAAAGTAATAGTAAAATGTTTTTTAAGTACATCAGAAGTTGGAAGCTGGCTAAACAACCAGTGGGGCCGTTGGACAATCAAGATGCTAAAGGAGCACTCACAGATGATAAAGTCATAGCGGAGAAGCTAAATGAATTCTTTGCTTCACTCTTCACAGCTGAGGATATTGGGGAGATTCCCAAACCTGAGCCATTCTTTTTAGGTAACAAATCTGAGGAATTGTCTCATATTGAGGTGTCATTAGAGGAGGTTTTGGACAAATTGATAAATTTAATATTAACAAGTCACTGGAACTAGATGGCATTTGTCCAAGGGTTCTGAAAGAACTCAAATGGGAAATTGCGAAACTATTAACTGTGGTTTGTAATCTATCCTTTAAATTAGCTTCTGTACCTAATGACTGGAAGATAGCTAACGTAATGACAATATTTAAGTAGTCTCTAGAAGTAATCCTGGAAATAACAGACCGGTAGGTCTAATATCAGTACTGGGCAAATTAGTTGAACCTATATTAAAGAATAAAATTGTCAGATGCATAAACGAACATAATTTGTTGGAGGAAAGTCAACATGGTTTCTGTAAAGGGAAATCATGTCTTAGTAATCTACAAGAGTCCCTTGAGGGGGTCAACAAACATGTGGACAAGGGGGATCCTAAGCTATACTTAGATTTCTAGAAAGCCTTTGACAAGGTCCCTCACCAAAAGCTCCAAGGTAAATTAGGTTCTCATGGGATAAGAGGGAAGGTCCTTTCGTGGATTAATAACTCGTTAAAAGAGAGAAACCAAAGGATAGGAATATATGGTCAGTTTTCAGAATGGAGAGAGGTAACTAGTTGTGTCTCCCAACGGTCTGTCCTGGGACCCATCGTATTCAACTTATTTATAAATGATATGGAGAAAGGGGTAAATAGTTGGGTGGCAAAATTTGCAGATTATACTAAACTGCTTGAGATAGTTAAGACCAAAGCAGACTAAGAAGAGCTTCAAAAAGATCTCACCAAACTAAGTGACTGGGCAACAAAATGGCAAATGAAATTTAATGTTGATAAATGTAAAGTAATTGCACATTGGAAAAAATAATCCCAACTATACATACAATGTGATGGAGACTAATTTAGCTACAACTATTCAAGAGAGAGATCTTGGAGTCATTGTGGATAGTTCTCTGAAAACATCTACTCAGTGTGCAGCGGCAGTCAAAAGAGCAAACAGAATGTTAGCAATCATTAAAACAGTTAGAATATAATGCAGAGAATATCTTATTGCCTCTCTATGAAACCATGGTACACCCACATCTTGAATACTGTATACAGATGTAGTCGTCTCATCTCAAAAAAGATATATTGGCATTGGAAAAGGTTCAGAGAAGGACAGCAAAAATGATTAGGTATTTGGAATGGGTCCCATATGAAGAGAGAGATAAATGACTTGGACTTTTCATCTTAGAAAAGAGGAGACTAAGAAGGGATATGATAAAGGTCTATAAAATCATGACTGGTATGGAAAAAGTGAATAAGGAAAAGTTATTTACTTGATCCCATAAAATAAGAATTAGGGGTCACCAAATGAAATTAATAGGTAGCAGGTTTAAAACAAAAGGAACTTCATGAAGTGTGTAGTCAATCTGTGGAACTCTTTGCCAGAGAATGTTGTATAGACTAGGACTTTAACAGGGTTCTAAAAAGAGCTAGATACATTCATGGAGGTTAGGTCCACCACTCACTAATAGTCAGGATCGGGAGGAATGGTGTCCTTAGCCTCTGTTTGTCTGGAAATGGATGACAGGAGAGGAGTCACATGATTATTACCTATTGTGTTCACTCCTTTTGGGGCATCTGGAATTGGCCACTGTTGACACACAGGATAGTGGGCTTGATGGACCTTTGGTCTGACTCAATATGGCCATTCTTATGCTCTTATGTTCTTATATAATAGGAGTGGCAGAACTGGACGCTAGATTTTAAAAATTCCCTGACTGGGATTCTGATCCCACAGAACCATACCTCCTATTGTAGAATAGATTATCATAGTAAAGGGGTAGGCAATAAAAAGGCAGACGCTACCTTTGCAGGTATCAGCGAGCACCTCTGCAGGTATCAGCGAGCACAGCTCCCATTGGCTGCAGATAGCCATTCCCAGCCAATGGGAATGGTGGGAAGTGGCATCCTGATCCATACTATTTCCCTTCACTCCCATTGGCCGGGAATGGTGATCTGCAGATAATGTGAGCTATGATTGTCAACACCTGTGGAGGCGTATGTGAATATGGTAGCAGGAGCCTGCTAGGGACAAACCCTGGTGGTCCGGATCTGTTAAAGTATTTATTCACTTTATGGCAGAGTGGATGATGGTCTCCTTTATGAAACTGGTTTGTTTCCAATACCCTTTGAGAAAGCTAAATACAAAATACAAATCTGGATGGGTGTTTAGATGTAGTGAAAGCATATCCAACAGTGTTATCATTTCCATGTGTCTGCCCATGTCTTGCCGTTTATCAGAGGGAGTAAACCAAGACTTCCCTGTGCAATGGGTAAAACTTGATGGCATCTCACAATACAACAATGGCAAATGTGTTGGTGAAAAATGCTAATTGTTCAACCTGTACATGAATTAATCACACATGGACAATCTAAAGATCCTGACTCTCCTGTTACACCCACATGTAAATCAGCAGTAACCCAACAGAAATCAATAGCACTAACCTGTGGTTAAATGGATGTAAGTAAGAGAAAAAACAGGCCCAAAGAGTCCAATTTTCAATCAATTTTTATTACCTGTGTTTTTGTGTTATTTGCATGGTATTATACACAGGGATTTCAGTGTCTGCTATGGTCAAATTATGAGTGCATTTTCAGTAGTGACCTGTCCATTTGCTTCTCAGATTTTGCTCCTGATTTTTCTCACCTCATAAGGCAGCTTGATGTCTCACCACCTGATTTGCAGGCACAGCTATAAAAATGTGGCACAAAGACCATGTTAAAAATGTGGTCCAAAGTTTAAGTTGCTGAAACGTTTGAAAGACTCTTTCAACTTCATTTGAGCCATGAGTTCCAGACTATTTCCCATTGCTACCTACAAATGCTATAACAGACAAGAAGGGATGATGTTTGGCAGGGAAGACTTACTGCAGCTAAGACACCTGATGTTTGGGGTAGAAATTATCCAGGCAGAGATTGCTTTGGCATTAGAGTTGCATTGTTCCTGCAGATAAAGGGAGGGATGGAAAATCAGGGTTCAACTCCATGTCTAACACCAGATCCCATCACAGGGCAATCCCTCCTGCCAGACTATCACATCTATTCGCTCTCATTTGTCATGGATAGGGGATCAACAGCAATACATAACCTGCATCTTCTCTGTGTGTTTATTTTCCCTTTGTCTGAAGAGTGAGAGGAAAAACATTACACCATGTCTTGATTTTGTAGTGTTGCTAAATCACTCTGATGGGAACAATGAAAATAGTGTCTACTTAATAAATATATGTTGATATTTCATATCAAATTGCTTCCAATGGGATCCTAAATATATCCCCTGGAGTGGAAGGAGTGCATAAGTCACAAAAGGCGGAGAACATATGAGTGATATATATACTTTTCATGAGTCAGGGTGGATAAAACTCTAGGGCTACACTTCTTTCTTTTGTGTTTATGAAATGATGGCGGAGGGGGAAGAATGAAGGACAGACAGATCTATAGTATAGCTAATGGAGGAGAACCTTTGTAAGTGACAGAATATAGAAATAGGGGATAAAGGGGCTTTCCATCTCAAAAACACTTCATTCAGATGGGGGAGATGTAATCTACTTTTATAAATAACCTTTCAGCTGAGTTCTGACAGATTTCATGAAATCACTGCAGATTTCATGAAATCACTTCCCCTCTCCCTCAGTTTCCCCCAGCTGCTTACTTAGCTGTCAGAGCATTTGGAGGATGATGTGATGTTTGAACAGTGCTCTGAATATGTAAATCACTATGGAACCACTGAGTATTATGACTAATGCCCCTCCTCCCCCCTCGCATTTCCTGGTTCCATTTTTTATGCTCGCAGCACAGGTGCTGAAACTGCATAAATAGGCTTGTAATGGACATGGACATGCCAATTACTAGGCAGCTAGTTCCCTAGCTGAAGAAAATTGAGCAGCTGAGTGTTCATGAAGGACCTGGATAACTATCAGGATCCTAAGTAAAGGAACTATGATATAGAAGTTTTCTAAGTAGGAACTGTGCATCTTACCCTGCAGCCCTTCTCAAACATCTCTAGATCAATCCCACTCCATCATGAAAATATCTGTGATGTGTAAGTGAAAGCTACCAAATCCTGTAGGGGAACAGGAAGTTAGAGGATCCCAGGATAGTTGAGGGGAGACAGATGGTGGGGTTGCCATCTGCTGACTTATTACAACTGCAGTTTTGCTCATTTGAGGACTGCTATGTTGAAAAAAAAGGGTTTATGGTCTGGTCTGCAGGTGCTGATATCCATGGTCATTCTGAACATGCATTGCTCTGTCACACCTAGTGGAGATAAAGCTCTGTTGCTCACACTCATGAATCTCAACTTATGAGGTATAGGAGGTTATTGGAGAGTGAGGCAGTCCCTCAGGGAACATGGGCCAAAGGAGGGCTTTGAAGGAAAAGACTGAAACTTAGAACCTAAAGTTAACAGTTTCACTCTGGAAGCCAGGGCCAAGGACAAAGACACTCTCTTGGTGGCCAGTACTGCTCAGTAGGCAGACTGTTGAACACTGAACTTGGTGGATCCATTTTAAGTTTTAGTAATTTCCTTCCTAGGGACAGTTCTCACCCTAAATAAACAAGTCTCATTGTTATGTATGTCATGAGTCTGAACACTGAAAATGTCTAACTTTTAGGTGCCTAAAATAATCACTGGAACAACAACAAGATCCACAAACCCTGAGTTAGGCACTGAGGCTTCCTGTATAATGCACAAGGAGAGAAAGGCACCTGACAATGGGGCCAACAACAGCCCACTAGCCAGAGAGCTGCATAAGCTAGCCAATGGGAGATTCTGACAAGAAGGTTGTATCCTAAACCCCATCCCTCTCACAGCAGTTGGTGCCTAATTTTAGTCTGCAAGGAGACACCTATCTCTGCTAAAGATCAACAGAGAGGAAACCCTCCCCTCAGTGAGGTTTAGGCACCTAAGCTATTTCGAGTGTGCCCAGCTCCACACAACAAATCTGGAGGGATCTTATAACATTTAGCTCAGGGGTTAGGGTACTCACCCAGGAAATAGGAGGACTTAATTCAATTCCCTACCTGATGAGGAGGAAGGATATGAGGTCCTGCAACTGCATTGTCCGGTGAGTACCCTAACCATTGGGCCATAGAGCATTCTCACTTTCTCTGACTCAGTTAATACAGACCCCAAATCCACAAAGGTACTCAGGTGCCTAAATCCCAGCACCTAACTCTGGGGTATAGCTGCCTAAGTCCACTGAAATCCACTATTGTAAGTGCCTAAACTCACTCAGTGCCTGTGTTTTGGGCTAAAAGCTCCCTAGCTGCATCTGTTTTTGCCTCTAGATATGACACTGCTGTTGCATGCTAGACATCCAGATGCCTATCTCCCTCCTAAGCCCCAGAGCAATCCATGACCCAGGGAAAAGATCCAGCTTAGTTGTGTGCAGGCCTAATTTGGTAGACATGCTCACAGGCCATGTATCATATCAGGTCCCATGCAGAATCTGAGCAGAGCAGGAAGCAGCCTATGTCCATGGGAGAGGAGGTGACTGGCTTTTGTGGAACACTGAGCAATGTAATGTTTATGTTTCTGCATAGATCTGGACCACAACAGCTAGGCTCCTTGTGAATCCAGGCCTAAGAGATCAGTGGCTAAAAGAAAAGCCACAGTATAGAAAGCAAAATAGTATCTTTGTTCTTGAAGCTGTCTTTGAAGTTAATTTTCCTCTCACGGCCTTCTTTTTTCACCTCATCCCTTAAAATTCTCAGTGGGCTCACCGGGTTTCTCTTGTGCTTGATTAACATTTGGCTACCAAGGGAACTTGCTCAAAAGTAGATTTTTTTTCCCAAGATTTCACTACCAAGGGAACTTGCTCAGATTTTGTTCCCAAGATTTCTCAGCTCAAATAACAAAGCTTCCCCTTTGTTGGATAAATATTCAGTTTGCTATCCAATTTATCTTCATTTGATAATGTTCATATTCCAATGAAAGCATACGGTAGGTATACTAATCACTAAGAATGATGCTATCTTTACGCTGCTCCAGTGACTTCAAGATAATTAATGTCTACTGATGGACATATTCAAAATACCATTAATTAAGTTATTAAGGGTTTTAATTAACTTCAAATGCTTCAAATGTTTTTAAATAATTTCCCCATATTTAGGAATGAAGTTGCATACCTTTGCCAGCTCTCAGTCTCCCATGCGTTTGTTTGCTACAAAGATTTATTCAGGATGTGAAAATGAGATTTTGGAAATTAAATCTAGTTCCATTTCATGAGCTACTTACTTTTCCTCCCTTCTCCAATACTAAAATTTTAATAACAAAATAATTGGATGTGTTTATTTCTGGGTGTGTCATCTTAACTCTGGTCTCCTGGTGGAGTCCATTTTGTAGTGAGTCGTTCAACCAACATCCATGGATGGAGCTAATGGCTGTAGAGGGCCTTGAATACTCCTGAGGGGTTATTGTGTGAGTGTATGTGTGTGTGTTGCAATAATTAGGATGAAATAACTATTGCCTTATTACAGTGTGTGTCTTTTGGGAAAGAAACAGTGGGGAAGTTCTGTTCTTTCTTTCTTTTGTCCTTCTATGATTCTTCTAAAACTAATTTTCTTTCCTTTTAAAGTACAAAAGCTACTGTACTGACAGCCCTGGGGCCTGAAGCCTTTTATTTAGCTACAGAGGAGAATACAGCAACTGGGCTATAAGCTCTTCCCATGGAAGACTCCTGCCTGCATGCTTGAACCGTGACCATCTCTGGGACAAGAGGGTACCATGATCACCATGTCCTTTGATTCCATGACTTCACTTTAGACATCAACACCAAGTGGGGATGGGTTAGACTGGAGCACTAATAGTGATGATTTACTAGCTCATTGTTGTGATGGCGGTGGGGACATTATTCTACTAAGAACTTCAGCAAGAACCACCACCTCATTTCAAGTAAATAGCCAAACAGCTATCACGTAGCAGCAAATTGACTTGGCTTACTAGCACTCTGAACTGGATTTGACACCGTAACCTGAATGTAAAATACTTCTTATTGAATTTCTGATTGTTCTGAGTTATTAAATACGATAGTACCCGAATGTCATTCTTCCAAGTTTTTCTCTCATGATTTTGTGAATTATTTTTTCATAATTTAAAAAAATATCTGTATTTGCATCTCCATTTGAGAAGACAAATAAAAAAGGAAAAAAATCTAAAGATGTTGGTTAATACTCTAATCATGTGACTAGAACCTGACTAAAGCAAACAGAGCTTTGTGTAGCCATAGGGATTCAAATGCATAGAGCCAACTGGAAGATCAGTCAAGAAAAAGCTAAGGAAAATTATAGCTGCTGACACCCAAAAGAAGTTCAGAAATCACTGTTCAAAGGTATCTGCAATGCAGCCCAATGGAATTCTCCTTCTAGATCCCTGGGCAAGTTGTGAAGGGCACCACTTTCACACTGCTTGACTAAATTTAAGTCTTCCAAACATTGTCAGCAGGCAAGAGCTGTTCCACATCTAATTCAGAGACAAACCTTAAATGAGCTACAGGTGCTTTACTTTTCCAGCTCCATAACCAAGCATACCTGAGAGTGGGCTACTTTATTTACAGTGTGAGAGATAAGAGCATATGAATCCCCAGGGAGAAAATATGGCTGGACACAGAAAACAATTGTTTTCTTCCTCCATCCATATACATTATTATCATCATCATCATAATTTGCAGCCAGCAGCTGACCAAGGGATGTGGCAGCTCAAAATTAAACTGAATTAGAAGAGCTGTGTAAGACTTGTAATATCTGTTTACACTGGGACAGAACCAGGCTTCAACTAGGATCAGAACCTCCACTGTGCATATAAATAAGTTATGTAGCCTCATGATGTTATTATGGTTACTCTCCTCCTCTCTTCAACTTTCCCTCGTTTTTCATGCTTATTCCGCACATCTTGTCTTCAGTTAAGTCCTGATCCTTCAACTTGTTCCACCGAAGTCAAGGAGTCCACCAGACTAAAACAAAGGATCTGTGTCCTAAAGTATTAACGATATAAGGCATAAGCAGCGCGGTGGTACTTTCCACCTGCAAAATCTACAGTTCAAGGCACCTGCACCTATATTTCTGCTCAGTTATCCAGGCTTCCAGCTTCCTTGCCATTCTTTTTCTTTGGTGGAAACTCACATCTCACTCCTTCTGCGGTTTCCTGCCTTCTCTGTATTGGTCTCAGCAGAGACAGGCTGCCCAAGCACATTTGTTCATTTTCTTTTCAGAGACATATAAAAAGAGAGATTGTCAACAGTTACAAGTTAACACAGAACTCCACAAGCCTATTTTTTTCTATGCTACAGAGAAAATATATTCAAAACAATAAAAGAATCTACATCCATGCTAATAAGCTTTCCAGAACTTATCCCAAACTTAACATGGACTTAAGTAGGAACAGTCTTTCATCATCCCACCCAAGAGATTTCCTTTGTGGCCACAAGTTCTTAACAGCTTCGGCTTGCAATAAGCCCACTTATAACATGTTTAGCCCACCCTTTATACAGTTCATCAGTCTCTCAAACTGGAGTTTACAGGAGAAGTTAATTAACAGACAATGAGTTTTACTCCTCAGGGCTTAGCTTCAGAAGGATGGATTTGAAGTGGGTATTTTGAATTCCTGCTAACTCTAGAGACTTCTTAAGACACCCACTTCACATATATTGTTCCAAAAGCCCCTAAGAAGTTACGAATACCTTCCAGAGGTTTCATTAATCAGTTTCCTAGAGATGTTACGTAGATAAAATTCCACAAATAACACATACACAATTACATTTTTTTTAGTACAGTGGACTCTCAAAGGTATTAAGCCTAATTCAATAAAGTTTATTTCAGTTCAATAAAGTTCATTCAGGATAATGTAGTAAACAGTCTGTCATACACTCCATCTCTATCCTGCAGCCACTGAGTGTGAAAGTGAACCTTCTTCAGCCAGGTCCCAACGTGTTAAGGTAGAGATGTACAAGCCATAGAGGGATAGGTAGGTAGCTCCTTAACCCCCAAATAACATTAGGCACTAATATTCAATTGATAATGATGGTATTAGGAGAAACTAAGAACCCTACTTCTCACAGCAGGCAAAGTCTAAATCTCCTGAAAATACTGCACAGTGCTAGTATCACCAAGTCCTAGAGTACTGTCCTTTGTGTTTTGCACATGTGCTTTATATGTGTGCCATCAATGGCCTCATTACAGTAGGGGAATGCATTCCCTGAAAGCCAGCTGTTCTTCCTAGTGTGTTGCAAACGCCAACCACACATTGATAAGTCAAATTGAAAATTGCCTAACAGACTGTCACCACCACAATTGACTTGCCAACACTATGCTGGTTAGCTGTGAACCAATAGCAATCTGGAGTACCCAGTCCTATGTGGCAAGTACAATCTGCTTCTTCACTAGTGTGGCCTCCCTCAGTCAAGTGTTGTGGAGGTTAGATCAAGCTCCTTACACAACTCCAGGAACAACTGCTTCCTCAAGTGAAAGATCTGTAGTCACTACTGGTCATCCTTCACCTGCAGGATAATGTGGTCCCACCGCACTGTGCTCATTGTCGTACACCAGAAATGCTGGTCTACAAATGGAAAATAGGCACCAATGACACATTCATTACCTGTGTCCAGTCTTCCACGAATGACTCCTACCACTTTCTTTTCTCAGAAGTGCACCCACAATACCACCCAGGATCACTCCAAGTGTCTGTTCTACAGCATAAACCATTCACTTGCAAGCAAGAGCAGCTGGCTGACCAGATCCATGACTAATCCCTGCGCTGGAATGGACAGAACTGAACAGCATGCACAGTGCAATGTGCCTTAAGAAAAAGGCATTTAAAATGTGGCAGTGTGAAAGCGCTTCTGCACAGAGGTCTGCAAAAGACAGACAAGTTCTCCCACAATATGCCACAAACCAAGCACTAAAGTGGCTCCAAGTGCAGAGGATGCTCAGGGTGGGATGTACACCCATAAATCCAAGCACAAAACCTGTGTACCTACAGTGCCAATGTGGATGTGATTATACAGTGATGAGTGTATAGCTCTGCATCATGGAATGTGGCAGTGGATTTAGCTAAAAAGTGGATATATGCACATGAACTAAAACATGGGTACATATGCCATGTATACAGGTTTGTAATATGGATGTCAGTAACCCAGTCCTGGAATTCTGCTGAAGACAAGCTATCAGTCACAGCCATGAGTGTGGTAGTGGGAAGCAGACATAGCTCAACAGGAGAGCAGTTCAACTCACCTTCTTTGATGGCCTAAACAAAATTTAAACATAGGTCTCCAAAATCACTAACTCACTGTGCTATCTACCAGAGATCTCTGTAAATACCTTAACTATACTCTCCTGGATGGGACCTTTATCACACTGTGCACCTTTTGCTTATGTAAAGCTGCTGATCCTGGGTCATTGGCTGGTGGGTTTGAACCTTTGATTTTAGAGGCTAAAGCCATGAGCCTCTACTGCATGAGCTAAAAGCCAACCAGTAATTAGCTAAGGCAGTAGAGCAAACTTCACTCTCTCTTTCTCAGTGGTCTCAGTGTCTCTAGGGTACACTTATAAAATTCCATTTTAATCCTCCTCTGTTACATTTTGTGCACTAAGAACATTTTGTGTGTGAAGAACAGCCACATAAGATTGATTTTTTTTAAGCCACTGTGGCCTTTGTTGGGGCAGACACTCTCATTACACATCTCTCACTCAGCTCATCTGGATAAAGATTTCCATATCACAAAAAGATCAGCTCTCAATGCATCTGCAAAATCCCCTCACTAGTAAATTCATCACTTTCAATTAGAAGAACAGTTGTTTCTTTAATACACTATATATTTTTAAAGCTGCATTATTCACAACACGTTTCCCTGAAACCTCTTGACTAACAAATGATAGCTTCTCTGCAGAGACCGAACCGATAGGGCTAGACCCTTAATAATAAAAGTTAAATCATTATCAGCTATGATCATTTTTAATAACTGTGATCTCATTGGGAACAATTTTCAAGAGGAATCATTTTTGCTTCATTACAATATGTGAGTGATGATACTAATAAACTCTCAGAAAAGGAACTCCAAAACTCACAGCTTGCTTTCCTAACTAACCATTCATTACTGCTCCACAAGAGACTGAAGCTGGGAATCCAGCAAGCCAGGATCTGAGTTGTACTTGCCAGAATTAACTGCTCACTGTAATAAAATACATAGCAGTAATAAAATACATAGCGCAGAAAGTCAGATGATACTCCACATCATGTGGGGGTGAGGGAGAAACATAGGCAAGAGAAACAACCAAGCCTGCCTGTCTGCAGCTAAATGAAAGTTGATTTTTAGGAAATGAGTTGCTTTTAGACTGAATAATTTCAGACTTTTCCTTTTAAGAGCTCAATAGACATGCAACCAATGCTGCTTTCTCTCACATCAAAAGAGGAATATATGAGCCCATCCGGTGTGAGATGTAGTTTGGAAATTAAAGCCTGCTGTTGTGAGCCTGGAGGGCCGGGAAGGGAGCCAAGTGGGAACGGCTTGAACCTGAACTTGCTTCGAAGGCTGATTCAGACATCCTGCTTGGGAGAGCGGAAGCAACCTGTCTTCTCATCTCGTTTCTATGTAAATTAGGCTCTCTGGAGATGTGACAATGTTAGACTGTGATCAGATTCAAAAATTATGGTTATTGTGCTTAAAATATAAAAAATAAGATTTCCTAATGCATTTTCGGTTCTGCTCTTTTTGAGGTATTTGGCTTCCTTTCTGCATATTTTTTGTACTTCTTTGTGGAATGTGAATGATTTGCAATACACTGCCAGAGTTTTTTAAATGGGAAAGAAATATGTTAGACAAACACTATTTAGCCTGCAGGAATTCAGCTGAAATGAAGAAAGTGAAAGGGTTCTTACCTGATAAGGTAGAGCTGTTCTGTTGCTTTAAATGATATTCTCTAGGGGGATGTTTAGCTGATCTATGCTGCCCGAAAAATAAAGACATAACCAGTATTTCAAAAGCACTGCAACTGATGAAAGACCTGGGATGATTCCCAGCTTCTAAGACTGGTTTTGGATCTGGATCTACATCCAAATGTGGCTGTTTTTAGGACCTCAGTTTTTAATTCAGCCCAATAAACTCCTCAGCTCAGCTGTGAACTTGAGATCTGATGTGTCCTGAAGGTTGAGGATGTTTAGATGGGGAGCAGAAGGGGACTATTTCCTACACTGCCCAGGAAGGGCTAAGGGATAGCCATGTTCTCTTTTCCAAGAGACAAGCAGGAGAAGGGATAGCAGGAGCTGGTGCTCACATTGAGAATGCTCATCCTCAGTCTCAAGGGTTAACAGGATACAATCTTTGAGATCTGTTAGCAGAAATATAATATAATATAAGAAAAGCAGGCCTCAGGCTCTGGCAGCATGATGACCTTTTCCTGCTCATAGGGCATTAGCATGCATACACAAGAGGTGGGTTTGTTTATTTTTTAAATGATACCAAATTACTGCTCCGCTGCAGGGTAAAACCATGTCAATGCATTCTGTGTGCAACATGTGCATCTGCCAGTCAAAAGCAGCAGCAATATTACAAAGGCTAAGGAGGGCAGCTTAGAAACAAAGGAGATAGCCAGAAAGCTATCAGGTGTACATCCTTAGAGTCTGTGAACATCCCTCCTCCCCACTTCTCTATGGAGAAGACATAAATAGGCCAGAATCAGAAACTATCATGGAGCAGGTTGATGTGTTCTGATGAGAAAGGAGAATGGAGGCAGATTGACTCCTGAACAGAATCAAGATGAGAAGTCATCAGCTCCCAGGTCAGATGAGACTGAGAAGTTAATGTTATATTCCTGAGAATGGTGATGTGACCGTGGGAACAACTTTTGTCATTGCTGGGAACTTGTAGTTTATTCATTTTTGAGTGATGAAATAAGTGCAGAGAATATATTCTGTCTTCTCAGACTTGGAGAGCCTGGGAAGGGAACTGATGGCCCTTTTTCATCATAAGGCTAACAAAAAATACAGGACTCCTTAGTTATTAACATGGAAATCACTGCCCAAAGGGACTGTAAGAAACAGAATAGGTTAACTGCAGAGTTATGACAATGAAGAGGAGAAGTTGAGTTGGGTTCCTGTTTTGCAAGCTAGAAGGCCCTCAGCCTGAGAGGGGACCTGGGTGTGGCTGCTGGTGTGAGAGAGCTATTTACTCTTGAGCAGGCCACTGTGTTTAATACTAAGAAAGTGATTGAGCAGCACTGAACTGGAAGAAGACATATTCATTTATTGGAGTGAGTATCTGTGACTTGGCTGGTTTGGTTTCACAGTGAAATAGAACAGAGAAACAATCATTAGAGTCTCTGAGAAAATGAGCAATAAATAAGGAGAGAAAGCAGAGATATGGGGAAACAACTAAGTAAAGACAGCAAAAGAGAAGGGACTAAGGGTACGTCTACACAGCAACATTATTTCGAAAAATGACTTGGTCCACAGCTACACAGCAGGCAGTTATTTCAAAATAATGTCAAAGTACTGTCAAGCTGGAGGATTTTTTACTCTGACTTCTGTAACCCACACTGTACAAGGAGTAAGGAAAGTCAGAGGAAGAGCGCTCTAGTTCAAAATAAGTGCTGTGTAGATGCCCCCAGTTTTGAAATAAACTATTTCAAAATAAGCTACACAATTGATGTAGCTCAATTTGCGTAGCTTATTTCGAGTTAAGCCCTGCTGTGTAGATGAACCCTGAGTGTCAGAGTAGTGAACAAGGTGCTTGGACTCCTGGGTTCAATCCAAATACTGCCACTGGTACCGTGGGTGAGTCATTTCAGCTTTCCTCTCAGTGTATCCATCTGTATATTGGGGGAAATCACTATCCATCTTCTGACCAACATAGGGGGAGTGAGACAATACATTAATAGGTGAATATTTCTAGAGAGTCTGTAACAGGCTTTGAATTATTATTGAAAGGAAGTGAGCTGATACTTGATTTAAAAAACTCTAAAAGATTCTGATAGGCCATACTATGAATTGTGAAAGAGAACCTACATATTATGTTGATGGCACTTTATAATACCTACAGAGAGAAAGGTGATAATTGATTTCAGTCGGCGTTGATCTTATTTGTTTATTCTTCATGGTTCAATCAGATGTTTCCAGATTAAACACAAAGATACTGATTCTGTGAGGGAAGAGGCCTGGATTCAAAACCCTGGCTCTAAACCTGCCCTTGCTGGTTTTAGTTGTGGGTCAGAGCCCTGACTGGAAGGTACCTGTTTTTACTTTGCTGATCTTTGAACACCTTTTTTTTAGCACAGCACTTCCATTGATTAGAGCTGAGTAAGGACGGATAAGTTCATCCCCAAAATAAATACTTATCACTTTCTGTAAACCCTTTTCAAAGCACTCTACAAGCACTAGCCAATTACCACAAATTAGATAAAATTAATGGATGAAGGCAATGTAGGATACCTTAAGAATATATTCTTTAAGTACTACTGTGTACAACAGCATCTCATGAAATCTTACTGGAAAGGTGAATTTCAGTTGCTCAGGACAGATTCACTTTCATATGAAAAACTGGCAGAATGTCCATAAACAATGGGCAATAATACTGCAGGTAAACATCACTGAAAGAAGGAGCGAGGGGATAATGGTTACTACATTTATCAGTGTTAGGTCTGTAAGCATTGAATATCTTCATCAGATGTTGTGACAGTAGTGTCAAACATTTGCTTTGAATATTTGATTGCATTTTTAAGTAAACTTGCTTTAACCTTATTCACAGCCTTGTTGGATTTACTTCTTTCAAATATGTTGGCAAATTCGTTTACTGGCAGGAATCTTCATGTAAACAGTGGATTTTAAATAAACATTGTAGAATATTCATACATGAAATCATAATCCTGAGCATTCACACTAGAAACCTGGCTATAAGAACACTGTTCATTGAATCAGAAAACAGAAATGTATCATCTGACCTTCGATACCAACAAAAACTACTTGTTTGATCATCAAAACAGCTTGTCAAATAATTTGTTAAACAGTTTTTTGTTTGTTTTTAAAACTTTAATCAACTTTACTGCTCTCTGAGGAACTACAGGCCAGTGATTGTTTGAGTAATGAATAAACTAGAGAAAATACTGTGGCTTATTTGAACCTCTCGGTTAACCAATGTCAGAGGGTTTGCAGCATTTTTTCCTTAAAAAGGAGAAATGGATTATGTGTGTCAGGGATATTTTTTGATGCAATCTATTTCAAAGGCAGGTTTTCAAAAGGTCCTGTACTTTCAAAAAATGAGGAGTACAGGATCTTTCAAAGAAGCCTGCCGTTTTTGACAGAACTGCATCTAGACCGCAGTTTTACTTTGGAAATGGTGCTTTTTTGAAAGAGTGCCATTATGCAATTATGCAAATGAAGCACGGGATATTTAAATCCCTGCTTCATTTGCAATTTCAAAGTGTCTAATTTACATCCCTCTGTCGAAAGAGGGATGTAGTCTAGACACAGCCAGAGAAACAGAGGCTAGGGACACCATTCCAACCCTTCCTGGTTAATAGCCATTGATGGACCTAACCTCCATGAATCTATCTAGCTCTTTTTAGAACCCTGTTAAAGTTCTAGCTTTCACTGCATTCTCTGGCAAGGAGTTCCACAGGTTGACTGTACGCTGAGTGAAGAAAAACTTCCTATTGTTTGTTTTAAACCTGCTGCCTATTAAT
>CM057848.1:34371987-34422483 GCA_030068395.1 Apalone spinifera
TGATTGTCCTCATTCCACCAAATTTCCGTGATGCCTATTATATCAATATCCTCCCTTTAAAGTAGGCACTCTAGTTCACCCATTTTACTATTTAGACTTCTAGCATTTGTGTATAAGCATTTAATAATTTGTCACTATTTATCTGTCTGCCATTTCTTGATGTGTTAGATTCTTTTCCTTTTGATTATGTCTCATCTGATGCAACCATACTTCCATCCTCTCCTCCTGACTAGAACATAGAGCATCTCTATTAATAGAACCTCCCCTAATAGATGTCTCTGTCCGATCCATGTGCTCCTCTGCACCTGTTGGCTTTCCCCCAGACCTTAGTTTAAAAACTGCTCTACAATCTTTTTAATGTTAAGTGCCAGCAGTGTGGTTCCATTTTGGTTTAGGTGGAACTCATCCTTCCTGTATAGGCTTCCCCTATCCCAAAAGTTTCCCCAGTTCCTAATAAATCTAAAGCCCTCCTCCTTACATCATCATCTCATCCACACATTGAGACTCTGAAGCTCTGCCTGCCTACCTGGCCCTGTGCGTAGAATTGGAAGCATTTCAAAGAACACTACCATAGCGGTCCTGGATTTCAATCTCTTTCCTAAGAGCCTAAATTTCCTAAGAGCCTAAATCCAGAGCCTCTCTCTTACCCTTCCCTATGTCATTGGTACCTACATGTACCACGACCACCCCAGCACTACACATAAATCTATCTAGATGTCTTGAGAGATCCACAAACTTTGCACCAGGCAGGCAAGTCACCATACGGTTCTCCTGGTCATCACAAATCCAGCTATCTATGTTTCTAATAATCGAATCCCCCATTGCTAACACCTGTCTTTTCCTAATGAGTGGAGCTCCCTCCCCCAGAGATGTATCCTCAGTGCAAGAGGATACCATAACATCCTCTGGAAGGAAGGTCCAAACTATGGGATCATTTCCCTCTGCTCCAGTTGAATGTTCTCCTTTCCTGAGCCTTTAATCCTCCTTACCAGCACAGGGGCTGACTGACTGAAGGTGGGACACTTCTCCAGTGTCCCAGAAAGCATCATCTATGTACCTCTCAGCCTACCGTAGCTCCTCCAGTTCAGCCATCCTGGCTTCCAAAGCCCGTATGCGGTCTCTGAGGGCCAGGAGCTCCTTGTACCGAATGCACACATACACCATCTGCCCATAGGTCAGGTAATCATATATGCTACATTGAGTGCAATAAACAGGATAGCCCCAACTCTGCTGCTGGGCTTCTGCTAGCATTCTCTCCTACAGCTACTTAGGTTATTGATAGGGTTGTTATTTAAATCAGGAATTTTTGTTTTTAGTTTAGTTTAAAAGTTTTAAAGAATGCCAAGTATACCTCAACCCCCTTCAACTCCCCTGGAGAACTCGCTCTTGAAACTCCCTGTTTCAAAGAGTTTCAAGGGCTTTGTGCCCCTGTTCACAAAGCTCCCTGGTTGCTTACTCATGGGCTTTATAAAGCCCTGGTCTTCCTGAAAGCCCTGCCCCCTGGCAAAGGCTCAACCAATGAACAGAGGGTTCTAGATTTCAAATCCCTGTTAAGAAGCTCACAGCTTCCAGCTGCTGGCCACAGCACACAGTGCTTCAAACAAACAGCTCAGCACTTGAATCTCCAAACACACAAACAAGCAAACAGACAAACACAAGCTCGGCACACAGTTTCGTTCAGGCAACTAGCAAGTAATCCCCAAACACAAACACATACTACAGACAGCCACTTACATCAAGGGTCCTGTATTTGCTTCTCTTTCACCTGGAGAACTCCCTCTCAAAACTCCCTGCCCCTGATTCTGCCACCAGCTTCTGCCACCGTTATTCACATGGACTAGTTCCTGTCTCTGAACATAATCCCACTAATTCTGATGGCCTTTTTCATGGAGAATGAGTGACAGAATCTGACCCTCAATTTGTCAATGGAATTCACATTAGCAAAGAGTCTTGTATTGTAATCAGACATAGGTGCAATACAAAGGAGCCTAGAACACTCTAACAGGAGTTTTTTTCATAATTTTTCAGCCTGTGCAGAGGCCATCTTTAAATCACTATTTCACTCTCCCAGCCTGGCTGAAGTCTGAGACTGACTCTGGTGTAAATTTGAGCAATTCACGTGTTGCTCCTATCTACAGATGTAGCCTTCCCTCCTAGGTGTGACTTAAGCTTACTCCCTTTTCTTTCCCAGTTGCTTGTTATCACCAGTATTTGGAGTGGATTTCCCCCTCTTTTTACAAGGATCAGGTCCCATCATGAAGGTGACCAAAACTCAAGGTCATAGAACCCTGCTCTAGAAGAGAAGCAATGCCCAGAGACTTGAATAGTTTAACTCCAGAAGGAGCAAAGCAGTAGTGCAATGGAGAACAATTGATTTATAAAAACAAATACAGTCTTATAGGAGATGAAAAGCATATGGTCTGCACTGCCTTGGCAGCCAGGACAGAGTGGCTTGAATAGCATCCGGGACTCTGAGTCCAAGGAGTCCCAGGCCAACAGTCACCAGGCAACCCAGGAGAAGAAGGAATGAGTCAACCCCTTGACATCTTTTGTTCTGGTGCCTGGTGCCGTCACGCAATCAAGGTTACTGCTCACTGTGCCATACATAAGGGTGCTGTCCTTTAAAAAAACAATAGTTAGCTGGGAAGGAGTGTAAATCCCAGTATACACGGGACAGTAAAGAGCATATTAGTCAATCACCTGTCAGGATAATACTTAGTCCTGCCATGAGTGCAAGGTACTGGATGAGATGACCTCTCGAGGCCCCCTCTAGTCTAATGATTCTGTGATTCTATATGATTCTATGAGCAGACATGTGGGACACAGAATTCAGGTCGCATTCATAGGTTAGTGGTACCACGATGCCCATGACGTACAACAAGAGGAATTGAACACTGTTCTTTAGTCCCATATAACAGAAGCCTGGATAGTCATTCAATCTCAGGGGATGCTCAGCAAAATTTCCATTGACTTCCTGAATCATCTAATCCCTGGGTTCAACTTTTATATTGCCAATATGTGAGAATTCAGATAGCACACACCCAGAGACTTCCCTCTGCCAGCTCAACACAATCTTCCATTTGAAGTTACATCACCACAATGCATTTGCTGATAAAATTGTATTTTACATTTTATTTTCTAATGAGAATGCTCTCAGTGTAAAACCCACATTGATTTGTATCTTGGCCGTATTGCTTCCCTCTGCTTTCCACCAAATTTGATTTCTTAAATGGAATCAAGATTTTTATTCCTTTCCACAGTTAACATCAGCCCTGGCTGAACAATCATTGGTAGTCATGTATCTACCATTTGAAGTGCCTTATTCAGATTGCAAATTAGCCAGGATTTTTACTAATTTGTTTGTTATTTACAGTTGTTTGACAAATAGTTCAGATAATCAGATTTGACATTACAGATTATTCACAGCGAGTAGTCAGGCAGCTATTTGATATTTAGAATGAAAGCTTTAGACTCCCAAGGATAGTCCCCTGAGACCTTGCTTTGCTGTTAGTTTGGAAGGCCATGAATCATGAAGAACAGACATTCTGCCTGATTCTAATTTATAGTAAGGCCCCTATGTGGTCCTCCACCAGTGTACAAGGGGCCTTAGGTCCACACATTAAAAATGTACTGCAGTATAGCCTTCTTGTTTGGATGCAGTTATATTGGTACATACATGCTCCTTATTGGTACATGTTATTTCCCCCAAACCTTCCTACTTGTGTCCATTCAGGGGTTTGTACTTGTATAGCTATTAGGTAAAAGAATAGCTTCACTGAAACAATTATACTGGTACCAATCTCAACAGCAAACTGGGACTCAGAGTATATGAATATTGGGCCCTTAGTCTTCCAGTGAAGTCTGAGCCTCAGACTGATGGGAAGAAAATGTTCATCCTAATGCTTTTCTTGCTTGAAGGGAATTTGCTTCACTGTCATTTCACTAGGGTGGTTCCACAAGGGCACACACACAGTGCTTGAACTGTATGTAAACATCAGTGGGTCAGGAAAACATTCAATGAGAAGAGAGCACCCCAGAGTGGGTTCACCCAGCTTCTAGGTGACCACCACAAGGTTAAGGGTTGAGCCCAGCAATCCTGGTCCCATACTTGTTGGGGTTATGAGGAATCTGCCATGCAGAAGAGTGGAAGGGGAGCCCTTGTGGTCAGGAAGGCCTCTAGGAAAAGGAAACGGGAGTGGGGACTCAGATCCTTCCATTAGCCATTTTACCCAGGTGATGCAGGAGCCAGGAATGTTCCCCACAATAATGGGATCATTCCCCCGCTTACATAGGCTCTGAAAAGTGGTTCTGTGACAGTTATATCATGGGGATCTATATTCAGTCCAAGGGTCTCCAGAGAGAAAATCCCCTTGGTTTATAAGCCAAAAGATTAATGGTGGCGCAAGCTGATTGTGGTGGCTGAAAGTCACACTAGTGGTTTTCTTTCTCTACATCAGGAGACAGCAGGGGAAATTTCCAGACAGTGAAATCTACTAAGTGTGGAATAATCTTCCAGGGGAAGTGATGGCAGCTGAATCACTTGAACCAGTTAGACCTAGACTACATAAAACAGTATAAATGTATAATAAAGAAGAATTCTGTATTGGCAAGGGAATGGATTATATGATCAAGTAGGTGTCTTATGACCTCTTCCATGATCATTATCACCACTAATAAAGATTTCACAGTCTACTGTCTGAACATAACTAACTATGTTAAGAGTGTACAATACAGAGAAAAATCTAGTTCTCATTCATAACTACTTCTGGCTTTAAATGACAGTTACCTTGCCAAAGAAAGGCTTCCCACAGGCTTTCCATGCTTGCTAGTGATTTTTTTATTGCGTTCCAGACACATAGTACAGAATCTGAAATCTAGCCATAGCAATCTGGAGCACTGGTCACCTGGCAAAGGCTTCCACGTGGATGAAGACAAGCTGCAAAGACTGGTGAGGAAGGGAGCATCTAACTGTGGCCTGTCAGCCTCCTTGAGGAAGACTGATGGAGCCATTGATAGATCAGTGAGATAAGGCAGAAAGAAGTCAATCAGTGATGCTTGTGATGAGAAGGCAGCAGCAAGAATTACATGGCAGGAGTCAATAAGGGAACTAATTATGAGCGAAGTATTATCTCCACCAATAAAAGGAGAGTCCAATCTACACCAGAAAACTACAGTTCTCTCAGTAGGAAGGAGAGGTGTGAATAGCAAGCAGATCTTTTTGAGAAACTGAAAGGATGATTGGGAGATCTGTGTCTTGGCAGAAAAAGAAGTGAAACTACTATGCTGGAGATAGGGGAGTTTGGGCTGATGGATGTTTGATTAAGAAGATGCCAGACATGTATAGTTACCCACTCCTGTACATTCTACATGCACCCACACAAAATCCAGCTGCAGCCTGTGAGAATAGCTGATAGCCAACCTGGAAACACAGTGGGATCAGAATGCAATACCTTCAGTAGGAGAGACTGAGAGATTTCTGATCAGAATCTTTCATAATTCCATGCTTGGAACACTCACCTGAGGGAGGGAAGAGCCCTTTTCAAACCTGATCTCTCCCCTCAGACTGTGGAGTGAATTGAACCAGGTATCTCTCACTACCCAACTGAATACCCTGTCCAATGAGCTGTAGATGATAGGGGAAAACAGCCACTTCCCCCCATTGTTTTGTGTGAACTTACCTGAGGGGTCTGACTGGGTAGGCATATTAAGAGAGGCCGTACTGCATACGACTTAGATGACCAAATTCCCTCTAAGCTGCACGGCCATCCAACTGTCTATCAAGGGCTGCACAGGCGCTCAAGCCTGTGGTGGTGAGAAATGTCTCTCCACCAGCCCCAGACCTGCCATAGAGACGAGAGGCACCTCTCTCCCTGCCTAAGCCCCCGCCAACCCATGGTAGAGAGAAGCATCTCTCTCACACTACCCAGGTGCTGCTGTAATGGAAGAGAACTGGGGGGAGTCCTCTGTCCCCATGGCAGCAGCTGGCAGCCTGAACCCCATACTAGTCATCTCCAGTCCCACCGTAGACACGACCCTCCAGCCAGAACCCTCAACTCCTGCACTCCAACTGTCTGTCCCGGCCCTGAGCCCACTCCCAAACCCCTCTGCACCACCCCCCAACACACATCACCACCATATTGGTGCACATAATTCATCTTCATTCATTCATAATTCTGCATATGCATGGGAAAAAATAGAGGGAAGATTGGTGACCAAACACCTATCTTCCCCTGGCCTGTGAATTACTCTGGGGTTTACACAGGAGATAAACACCTAGGGTGAGGCTGCAGTGCACATGGGCAGAGGAAGAACAATAGGTGACAATGGAACTTTTACCGCAGAAACTTAGGTGCTGAGTGAGATTCAGTCCTTGCAGGTTTCAGTGTGAGTTTTGTGCATCACAAGTGTCCCAGAACTGGGACTTATGTGTCTAACATCTAGGAAACTAATTACTTTTTCTTCATCCAATCCTTTGTGTTTCTATGCTATTAAAGAAACAAAGCACAACTTAGCAGAGCACTCAGGATGTAACATCCCTAAATGTGTCAGTGCTTGATGGTACTACCGTAACCAACATCTTCCCTTGGTTTTCCTCATCCTTGCTGTTTCCATCTTCATTTGTCTGTTACCAGAGATAGATGAAAGCTATGCTGGCATGAGCAGATTCAAACTTGAGTAACTATATTCCGCCTACCTACAATTTTTCACATGACTTCAGTTGGACAAGCTGTTTTCCACCTCTCCTTCTCAAAACATTAGCTATGTTGGTGCAGAACTATGATAGCTAATGTTACAATTAACGGGAATAGTGTATGTGATAGCCTTATGAATGTAAAGAGTTATAAAAAGATGAAAAGAGTTATGTCATAATTGTAACTTTCAGCAAGTTAAGATGAGAGAATCATTCTCAGTTATAATAAATGTGATTAATCTTGCTGATTTGTCTGTTCCCAAATTTTCCATGAACGCTTAGGGTACATCTACAGAGCACTTGTATTTCAAAATAAGCTATTTTGGATTTTTTCCAAAATAGCTTATTTTGAAATAGCATATCTACACTACAGAGAAGCTTCAAAATTAGTCCAAGTCAGGCTTCCCTAAAGTAGACGTGCTACCTCGATTTAGAGCCCCAGGAGGTGCTAGGGAGTAATTATTCTGAATGGCACTGGGGAGGAACTATTTTGAAATAGCAGCAGTGGAGCGTCCACACTACTGCTATTCTGAAATAGTTATTTTGGAATAAGCGTTATTCCTCGCTGAATGAGGTTTATAGATTTCAAAATAAGCCATCTGTTATTTTGAAATTATTTCAAAATAACAGTATTGCTGTGTAGATGCTCACATTGTTATTCCAAAATAACACTGTTGTGTAGACACATCTCAATGTCTCAAATGTATTCATTGTTCAGAATTAGTCACTTGGACTTTTGTTGAATAAATCTCAGTCCATGTATTGCTTGTAAGTATTCAATTTGTAAAACTCTGTGTTGGTTGGCTGGTTCATTTTGCTAGAATGGGTAGTAGAAAACCAGTTATAAGTGTTGACTGAGATATTCAAAGGAATTTAACAGCAACTGGTATCCAAATCTGGATTTGGACACCAACATTCCTAGGATGGTGTCTTTACTGTTGAAATAAGGTCTATTTTTACCTCAGGATAACTTATGTGCATTGGATTTCCTGCTCTTAAAACACAGTAGAGACAAGCCATACTAACTTTACCTAGTTAAACTAGATTTGATCAATCACAGGCAACGGTTGAGGGAGAGTTTAATACTGGCTTGGATTACCTGTCTTGTAGTAGACTCTACCAGTATTTTGTCTCCGATTTTGATTTTACAGTAAAATAAGTATGATACACTAGTTCTCTCAGTTATAAAAAGAACCTCTCTGTGACTACAAAGCCTTTAGAATCCTTTGAAAATCCCAAGTATTAACAATTAAATTGATGTTATTAGGAGTCTAGTCTAACAATCTCATTGAGTTGAATGAAGTCAGCTCACATATCTCTTATAGTATATTTTCCAGCTGTCTTCTTCAAGTATGACAATATCATTATATCAGCCATGTTGGTGGAGACCAAACTGATACTCTTTCCCCTTTTGCTCACTTCCTTTTCTCTCCCTAATGCCGTGTAGTCTTTCCTATGCTGATCTCTCTTGGTATGTCTGTAATGCAGAGTGTACCTATGTGTTTATTCACGTGCAGGCCGGTATATGCTATACAGGTGTGGCACTAAGTACCACAATACAGAGCTGCTCATAGTCCATAACTATGTAGCCTACATCTGTGCTGGCACATCATTTCCATGGGTTTGGCACCTAAGTTTTATGGGTGGAGGGTGTATCCCAGGTTTCTTAGTGCATCATTAACATAAGCTACTTTAGCACTTGATTCATAGTGTATTGTGAGTACTGTGATCGAGAGTCAACTAACATGAGTTAAAAGTACATCATAAAATCAAATAAACATAGGACTATAAGAGACATTGAGAGGTCACCTAGTCCAGTCCTCTGCACTCACAGCAGGACTAAGTATTAAATCATCCCAGACACATGTTTGTCTAATCTGCTCCAAAAAATCTCCAATGATGGAGATTCGACAACCTGCCTAAGAAATTTATCCCAGTTAGGATAAACCACTCTGACAGTTAGGAAGCATTTCTTAAAGTTCAACCTAAGCCATCATTGCAGCAATTTAAGGTCATTGTTTTTTGTCCTCTCCTCAGATGGTGAGGAGAGCAAATTTTCTCTTTCCTCCTTGTAACAATCTTTTATGTACTTGAACACTGTAATTATGTCCCATCTCAGTCATTTCTTCTCCAGACTAAATAAACACAGTTTTTTCAATCTTCTCTCATAGATCATGTTTTCTAGACCTTTACTCATTTTTGTTGCTCTTCCCTGGACTTTGTCCAATTTGACCACATGTTTCTTGAAATGTGATACCCAAAACTGGACACAATACTGCAGGTGAGATGTAATCAGCCTGGAATAAAGCACAAGAATTACTTCTTGGGTCTTGCTTGCAATAATCCTACTAACACATCTCAGAATGATGTTCCCTTTTTTGCAATAATGTTACACTACAGACTTGTATTTAGCTTGTGATTCATTATGATCCCAAGATCCCTTTCTGTAATTATTTCCCATTTTGCATGTATACAGTAATTATTGCTTCCTAAGTACAGTATTTTGCATTTGTCCTCACTTACTTTCATCCTATGCCTTGTCTACACTAATATTTTAACACGTTAGTTTAGTTAATATGTTAATAACACATGTTAACAACATTACAATTTGCTAGTAAAAATAAGGCCACATTAAAAATGCCTTTTTTTTCATAGTCAGAAAACTGCTGACTTAAATAGGAGTTGTTAGCATATAATCAAGAGTGGAATTCAGCTCTAATTGTTGTCTTCTCTGTTGCCTAGATAACAGAAACCGTTCCTGAGGTCTATTAAGTAGACAAGAGTATTACAATTTAGTAATTACACTAATTACAAATACGTAACACTTTTATAGGCCAGCACTTACATTGCACTTTATATTTTCTAAGTGTTGTACAAATAATAGCTAATTAATCCTCAGAACATCCAAGTGAAGAAGGAATACATTAAACCCATTTTACAGCTGGGCCCACAGAGACAATTTGACTTACCTCAGGTTGTTTATCTAGTCACTCTCCAGTCTGGAGTTGATACTCTGATGTTGTTAAGACCAGAGAGGACAGTACACATGCAATTAGTGCCACTGAGTTAGAGATTCATTCCTTGAGAAAGTGAAAGACTACAACTGCTAATTAGATTTAAGGGTGCATTACAAGTATTTCAAAGGCCTTTCTCTCCACAGCATCCAAGTGTTTACATTTTGGCCACAAAGTTAGTTCCATATTAATAGAACCGTTCAGCTTCATCTTTTTAATCCACTTCTAAAGCATGTCGGAAAAGGGGAAGGAGAGCCCTGCTAGCTGTGGTAAGGGCAAACTAGTAATCACAATACATTGTAGAAAGTCTCCTATGGGCTAATCTTCAGGGGACAGAGCGTCATCTGCCCTTTGCCACCATAGGAATAAAGTCAGAGCTGCAAGAATCCTTACAGCAATTGTGCAAACCATTATCTGAGGATTTGGAAGACAATAGGTGAAAGTGGGGTCTGAATAATAGTTAGCCAGGTCCAGACAACAAGAAAGTCAAAGTCACAATAGGATGTTTCAAGAGTTTTTGTACCACTTCTGTGTTAAAAGCTGACACAAAAGGTTTCAAGCTGACTGTGGGGAATGACTTTTAAATAATGACCTGGAAAGGCAAGATCTGCAAAAGTATACTCTAACAATAAGCCTTAAATTCAGGAATAATGGCTCCATTCCTATTCAACAACACTGTGACCCAAAGAGGAGATCCTTGCAATCAGCAGATCATTATATATATATTGCAATTTTATATACACAGGATAGATATATAATTGTTAATTGCTTCTTCCATCTCTGGAATTCAGCTGCTTTTGGAGCTCTTTGGCAGTGCACAATAGCTTAGGAAAGAAGTGTGGAAAAAACCCTTCTCCACTGCAGTTACAGAAGGATTTTGGGGAGACAGATATTTAATAAACCTGATCAGAACTAAGCCAATGTCCAGGCTTAATACTTATACCAAAAGGGAGTTAGGACCTCAGTTCTACATCTCATAAAAAAGCAATGGTCCAAATAAGTGAGGTGAAACTATCATAGGATCACCGTGGAAAGCTATTAAGTCCTTGCTTCACATTACGGTTGCCCTTTTACACCCTGGCTACAATGACCACTATGGACATTGCAGCAGCCAGGGAATAGTTGGGGCATAGAGACAACCTGCCATGTCCATCTCAGTCTCTGGAATCCTTCATGAAGTAAGCAACACAGCCAGTTCTGCACCTGTGGGAGTAGTTTGAGTCATGCTGGGTATTCTGCAAAAGGGCTTTGTGATTGTTCTAAATTGGCTCCACTGACATAAAGGGGTGGCAGTACACCCTTGAATGTCTCTCAGTACCTCCAGTATAAAAGAGACATTTTAAAAGGATTCTGTAGTGGAATCCCTCATTTCCCCCTTTTTGACCGCATACGCACAATGGAACTCAGTAGAACATCCTTCTCCCCCCCCCCACCAAACTTGCAAAATATTAAGGCATCTACTCTGTAGATCTCATCTCTCTAAGCAGCATTATGAGACACACACAACAAATCTGTCTCCAACTATTATTCATCAGCTATTTCATTTTTAAAAATCCACAAATGTAGATGAATGCCTTATTTGATAACTATAAGGTGACCATTTCTATTTGCAACACATCTTTGTCCAAACCAGCATAGGAAATGAACTTTCATATCAGTGTTCCCCATTTGCTACCTACAGCCTCCTCCCATTAATCAGTCTTAAAAATCAAAACGGAGCTGGATTTATTTCTGCTGAGGAAGCTTCTTATAAGAAAAGATGTATGTGAATCCTGCCATGTTCAGACAGGGAAGTGCCTACATTTGCTTTACTACTCTAGATTTTCAAACTAAAATCAATGCAGCAATTGCAACAGTTTCTCATCCTTTTGGGGGTAGAAAGGTTCATCCAAACTATCAAAGTTCAAAATCATCTGTAAGATATATTTTTAAGAGCAGAAAGGTAAAAGTAATAAGATCACTCACTGTGAGAAAACTGAAACCACGTTTTCATCTCGCATATGCTCTCATCCAGTTTAACCCCTGATATTAAATGTGAGATTGCTCCTATCTTTAGAAGTACAACATAACAGCTCCTCATTAGATCCTGAAAATATACAGCCAGACTTTGAGTTAAGGAGGGTCATCTAGATCATAAGAGACTTTGGCAGATGTGTCAGCCACTGAAATTGAAAAGATGACTACTTCTAATTCTTTCTTCCAATGACACTTAAAAAAAAAAACCCTCTGTAACTATGATAAGATATCATCTAGAGCAGGGGTGGGCAAAATTTTTTGATGGAGGAACTATCACAAGAATTTGGTAAGTGGTAAAGGGGCACAATCTTCCATTATATAAATGACGGTATGGGGGTCTGAGATGGAGGTTGGGTGTAGAAGGGAGCTTGGGGTAAGCCATTGTGGGATCTGGGAAGGAGTTTTGATGAAGGAGGGAGTTGTGACCTGGGGCAGGGGGGTTGGGGTGCAGAGTCTGGGAGGGGTTATGGGTGCTAGAGGGGGTCAGAGGGTTTGGGTTATGTGGGACAGGATGAAGGGGGAGCAGAGGTTTGGGGGGAAGGAGGGACTGGGATGCCAAAGGCAGGCTCTGGCTGGGAGACGCTTACCTGGGTGACTCCCAGCCAGCAACCCAGAAGATTCCACAATCAGGTACCCTGCTTTACATGCCTCAGCAGGCTGCTCAGAGCAGCCTGTGCATTTTTGATAGCTACAAGGCTGAGGAGAAGGCAGGAAGGGTTACTTTGCATTCTGACTATTCTTCAAACAAGCAACTCCCATTGGCTTGAAACTTACCAATGGGAGCTGCAAGATTGTGCTGAGGGTGGGGCAATGCATGAAGCTTCTCCCCTTCCTCCTCTGGGTTTGCTGCTGTTCACAGACAAACGGCCTTACAGCCAGCTTCTCTGAGAAGCCTGTGGGGGCAGGGCAGGCGGAGAGCCTGACTGAGGCTCCTGCTATGCCTGCACACTGGATCCAGCAGTTTGGCAGGCCGAATCTGAACCACAGGCTATATTTTGCCCAGTACTGATCTAGAGCAAAAGAAATGGGGTGAGACTGTGTGCTAAGCACCCAGAAGGCTCTGAGTTTCAGCAGACCATGATTTGCAGTCCAGGGTTGCCAAAATCCCTATAATTGTGCATTACAGTGATTCCTCTCCTGCCACCTACATGCTCCGCTGTTCACCAGGCAAGTTCCCTATGAGAGACTCAGAAAAGTCCGCTGGAAGCTGTAGCACATGGTTGTCCTTTCTGCATCACCCACAAGGGTGACCACTAGCCCAGTATGTCACATTACATGCTTTTGTTCATTGTGTTTCTAGCCACACCTCTTCATATCTCCTTTAGTGGACAAATTTGTACTAGTTTTTCACACACACTTAAAAAGGGCCTAAGCTAGTGTAAGCGGGAAAGCAATATAACTCACAACAATTTGGCATTTATGAAAAACTTACACCCCACATAACTCATATACCAGAGTAACTCACTGCTGAATTGACCTTCAACACAAAGTTCAGCAGGAGAACAAATGGGCTGAAAGAGGGGAGCAAGGGTGGGCAAAAGGGCCTCCGCGGGCTGGATCCAGCTTGCCAAGCTGGTGGATCTGGCCCATGGAGGCCCTGCTGCTCCCCCTTCCACAGGCCAATTAGTGTCTGGGGGCGGGGGAGCGCAAGAAGCCTTCTCCACTCTTCCCCTGCCCTGCGAACAGCATGCGGCACTTCAAAGCACCAGGTGCTCCTAATTGGCCTAGAGGCAGGGGAGCAAGGGAAGTCTCCTCCCACGCCAGGGGCATGGGCACCTGAGGGGAACGTGGGGTGGGGGCAAAGGCACTCCTTCACCCCCAGACCAATCATTGTCTGGGGGTGCCTGGAAATATTGTAGCCACGCCCCTTCTGCTTGATGCCACGCCCCTTCTTCTCGATGCCCCGCCCCTTCTGCTCGATGCCCCGCCCCTTCCTGTGCAGCCTAGAGCCACTTCAAAAATTTCCAAAGTGGCCCCCGGCAAAAAATTATTGCCCACCCCTGCCTTAGAGGCTGCGCTCTTTTTCCATACACTGCACCAGGTCTGTTGACTCAGGCTCCTGTTCCTCATGCTGCAGTATAGAAAAATTGCTGTGTAGATCTTCAGCCTCATGGTTTCAGAGCCTGGGCTCCAGCCCAAGTCCAAACATCTACACTGAAATTTGTAGCCCCACACTCCACGCTCTCCAAGTCCAAGTTAGCTGACCCAGACCAACCATGATTGTGCTATGGGTCTTTTATTGCAGTGTAGATGGACCCATACCGACCACCCTGGCAACAATCCCCACTTCATTTCTAACAGTGGCACTCCCAGCTGAAAGCCACAGCTGCTCTCAACCGCAGCTGTGTGGCCTGAACAGAAAGGGTGTGTCTCAGATAGGAAGCCCCTCGGGGAAAGGATGCCAAGTGGTTAGGGCACTAGCCTACAACTTGAGAGACATAGTTCATTTCCTTACTCTGTCAGGGACTTCCTGCCTGACCTTGCGCAAGTAATTTAATCTCACTGGGTATGTCTAGACTACATTGTTTTTTCAAAAAAAACCTGCCCTTTTTTTCGAAAAAACTTCACCTGTGTCCACTTTGCAATCATGCTCTTTCGAAATTAAATTGAAAGAACACAGGGGTTTTTTCGATGTTGGTAAACCTCAAATTATGAGGAAGAACACCTTTTTCGAAAGAGCTCCTTCAAAAAAAGGTGCGTGTGGACACAGAACAGGGACATTTTTTGAAAGAAGAAGCAGTAAAAAAAAGCACAGGTGCCCTGGTGGCCGTTCTGTGAATAGCAATGAGGGCTTTCTTTCGAAAGAGCGTCCATGGAGTCTGGACTATCTCTTTCGAAAAAGCAGATCACTTTTCTGATCCACTTTTGAGGTGTGGACATTCTTTCTCGAAAGAAGCCTGCAGTCTAGACGTACCCACTGTATCTTAGTTCCCCATGGCTTTGTCTACATTGCACATTCTGGCGCAAGAAGATACGCAATGAGATGCCATTTTTGCGCAAGGGGCTTTTGCGCAAGAAGGAACAGTCTATACTGCTCCTCCTTGCGCAAAACCCCCCTGTGGCAGATTTGTCCCGGGCGCGAGCACGGGGTCGCCCTTCCGGCGCGCCCCCGGCCCAGCTAGCTCTCTGGCCCCCGGTTGTCCGCCCTCGGGGCCCCCAATCCTATAGTCGCCGACGCTATCAGTTCCGCCGGTGATTGACCACACTCTGCGAGTACTCCTTCGGTATCCCCCTCCAGGGGGAGGAGGAGCTGGGGGGACCCGGACCCACCCTGTCCTCCGGGTCCCAGCCCAGGGCCCTAAGGGTTTGGGTTAACGCCCTCGCCCGGCTGACGGGGTCTCACCCCGTAACGCGTCAGCCCCACGGCCTCCAAAATGGCCCTGGCCCGGGCTGCTTCCCAGCTCCCCTGCGGTCGGCCGCCACCCACTCCTCCTCCAGGTTGCGGTCTCCTACCTTGCCTTGGGGTTGTCCTCGGGGTCTCTCGTGGGCGCCGGCGGTCTCCACCGGGGGGGAAGGGAACGCCTCCTCCGTGTCCCCACCCTACGGCTTCCCGGGCGGGCATTTTTAAACTGCCCGCCGGCGTCGGCGTCCACTGCCCTGCCCCCACGTCCGGTGTCCTGCTGGCGGGGCGTCCCGACTGAGGCCACGCCTCCCGGGCTCCTGCGGCCAGGGCGCTCCCCTCGCCCTCCTGCGCCGCTATCTGCCGCGCCACTTCCGTCTTCCCGGAGCCCGCGGGGGGGCCCCCCCGCACTCGCTGCTCCCAGCGCCGCCTTTCCTTCCGCGGCCGCCGGAGCGGCCGGGGCTCTCCGCGCGGCGAGAGTGCGGGCTGCTGCCGACCCGTCACACCCCCTCTTTCACAAGAGCCGTTGTGCTAGAAAATAAGCCCCTTGCGCAAAAATGGAGGCTCATTAAGTATGCAAGTGAGACACGGCAATATTCATCCCCACGCCTCATTTGCATATCTTCTTATGCAAGAAAATGCAATGTAGACATAGTCCATCTGTAACTGAGGATAATACCACTGCTCTATCACCATGGGGCATTCTGAGGATAAATACACTGAAAATTATCAACAGATGTGGTTGGAAAAATTCTGATCAAGCATACATTGGAATGTGTTGATTCTGAGGCGGAGCAATCTCATCAAAGGTCCAAAACAATCTGTCTCATTTCCTGACGGCTCTCCTGCCAGTACCTTGGCTTCCTGCATCTGCAGCTCTGGGGCCTTCTATCAGGTGAGGCTCACTACCCAAGAGGAGGAGTTGCATTCCTTTTCACAGAGAATTTGAAATTTTAGGGTTTTATTGCTAATTGGAATGAAATTAAATTTTGAAATGCCAAAAGCCTTCACAAAATGAAATGACCTTTCTCCACCCATCTCTAATTTTGAGGCAGTCACATGCTTCAATAATGGTCATTTAAGTTCCTTGGACAGATAAGATCAAAACTAGCACTGGAAAGCCACAGGCAGCCAGTACAGTTCACATAAATGTTTTCTTTATTTTTCCAATTCTTTTCTCCAGTGTGAAATTTCCTATCTGCTCCTATTTTAAAACTTCCAAACAAAAGGGATGTGGAAATAAAAAGACACGTAGTTCTGTTCATTATTGTAACCCAGAAATGCTGAATACTAACAGCTTTGAGCTGCAGTACCTGAATTTATTCTAGCGTATTATTATAACCTTTTTATTGTGAACTTGCCTTCCTTCCAAGTCTATTCTGAGACTTAGAAAGATGCAGTAGAGGAGCACCATTACATTTCTGTTGCTGCCAGACTGATCTAATTTATAGGATCTCTTATCACTAATTGCTTAAATAAATTGCATTTTGCAGTGGAGACAGGGGCCATATTAGATTTTTTGAAATTCTGATTCAACTCCAGAATGTCTCATGGAGCATTTTTCATTACACTCTTGTGCCTCTAAACAGTTAATTATTTTAACAGACAAAAAGCCCTTCATAGATGAAGCTCTCCCTACATTTTGCTTTGTCTTAAGTTTTCCATGCAGTTTTTCCATTGGGAGTTACTTGACTTGGGGAGAGGATAATACCACTATTTGGCGATTTAATACATTACATTTCCTCATGTTGCTTTCATTCCAAAGTGATCCATAAACTATTTAGCATCAGAAACTTAGGTGGGAGAAATCAGTACAGTCCCACTGACTTTAATGGGAGTGAATTACTGTGCTCCCATCTGAGGATCTGGGGAGTGACTATCAAAGGACACATAGGGGAGAGACACTCAACTATATTGAAGTTTCAATGGTAGTCTGGTGCCACGCTCCCTAATAAACTTTTAAAAATCTGCCTCCCCTCCCCTGGCCAATAAGTGAACAAAACTCCATCTTTGCAATGCTGCCACCTCTGGGGAGGAACATAGCTGTTCATTAATAGCATTTGTCAACTCTGTGTATACATTTCATTGACTATCAAAGCAGCTCACAAATGTGTCACTAAATCGATCATTTATGTCTCATTTCCAGGTCACTGGCTCAGATTCAGATGAAAGCTTCTGTTTCTTATTATAAATCATCTGAGCTACTGAGTCTCCCCTCAGGATACTTTTATCAGTTATAAACCTGATCCTTAGCCTGAGTAGTACCTTATTCTGTGAACAGCATCATTAAAATCAACATGCCTAAGGGGATAGTGTCTGGCCCTATATTTATACACCTAGAATCAGACATTAAATTAACTCCTTCATTCCTATTTTTTACACAATGTTCATTTTCCTTTGAATCCCAGGAGGATTGTCAGTATCCTCCTCCTCAGGTACATCCCACCAGCTACATATGTAGGCATTCAGAAATGTAAGATGTGTTGATTTGCAAGATAAATAGTGAAAAGAGGGATTGGTCCTGGAAACAGTCTTCAGGATAGGCTCAATTACCTCTTCATGGTGGTTGGCTTTGCAGATGCCTTCCCTTGTTACTGAGAGAATTTTTCTTCATTATTGATGCATTTTATAATAATCTGTACAAGTAATTCAAGCAGCTCCACCAGAAATGTATATTTATTTAGCTGCTTTCATCGAGAAGTCATGTATTTAATTGTTTCACTCAAGTTGCTTCAATCTGATTCTGATTTGCAAACTTCAGATAAAAATCAGTGCTGCAGATGCAGTGCAGCCACCTCTGGGGTAGAACAGCAGCATGTCTTTAACAGCAGACAACACCACTGCAAGTTAAGACAATAAATGAATAATATTATATCCCTTTGAATCCTACTAACTAAAATCTTCCCACTAGTTTCAGTTATTCATGAAATTTTAGCCAGGATACTAGAGTTAATCTTGCTTTTGTGATCAAAAAAAGTGACATGAGATCTTTAATAATCACAAGCAGGCTCTCTCTAAGTGACTTGCTATATATTGCAGATAGAGTTACAACCCTACATTTTCTAGATAGCTACAAATAAAAATCAGAAGCAGAATCCTTCTGAATTTCTCTATCATTAAGGGACTGGGAGCAAAGAGGAAGTAATGAAAGTACCTTATCTGGCAAGCAAGAGAATTCCATGACAGCTTGACTCATAGAGAAGGAAAAGGTCATGTGGCGGTCCGTCCCATCCCACCAGTTTGACTAGAGAGCCTTTGTGACCTCCATTCAAAATGGACAGGCTGTGCCCTTTTACTCTTCTGAGTTTGGCACCTGCTGCCTTCAGAGCCAAGGCAATGAGGCAGGATGCTGCCAGGAAATGCAAACAGAAGACATGTACCGACCCTCTTAAAACCCTGATTCAGCAGTCAAGAGCAGCAGAGAAGTCAAATGAACACCTGTTACAGTTATTGCAGTTGGAGGTGTGAGTTATGAGTGGAGATTTGCCAGATTACTAGATCTATATGCAATTGAAAAGACAGAAATGAACTGATGCCAAGGAATGATTTGTTCCCAGACAAAGTAACTTGTTCAGAATCAGAAGATCACGGAGTGAATCTAATCCAAAAACAACTGGAACAGAGAGGAAGGTCACAACATGGAACAAACTGCTGAAGCCATGAATAATTTGGACACTATTATTTTTCTGGAGACAGGATTAGGGCAGTAGATGAATTGGCAGACTAGAAACAAAATGTCTGTATTATCTAAGATAAGAGTAGAAAGCCAAGTATTAATTTACAATGGACAAGATAACAAAGGATCAGTTAGGAACTTCAATGGGAGCACAGTCGCATGTTCGTTGTCATTAGGTCACCATTAGTGTGTGGTGCCCCCACCTAATAGCTAGGTGAATGCATCAATATAAAGTCCCTATATCATAGGCAGTGGGTGTAAGAGGCAGAAGGCAAGGCCTTCCCAAACATCCTGGCTGCCCACACTCCGCTTCCAGCCCCTCCCCATTCAGTGCAGGGACCAATCTCAAACCAAAGAAAGAAGGCCTGGATCACTGAATCCCTGAGGCTGCATGTATGTTAAGCTCTCTTGTTAACAGTTTCACCCAGCTTAGCTGACTGGCAGCTCTTTCAGCAAACCTGAATCTGCAGGAATGTACTTCTCTGTAGTTCAGAGAATTTGCCAGACTACGGGATGGAGGTCAGTAGTGTCTAGCAGCATTACCAACACTTCCACTGCTTACTGGGATCTTAGAAAACATTTAGGGGTAAATTAGAGCTAATTAACAGCACAGAACACTGAGAGCCAGGACTGGTGGCTGTAAACAAATTTCATGGATCACAGGAAACTTGGCTACACCCTTGATATATCCAGCTAACTAAACTCATGCCAGACCACAGATGTTGCCAGACCAGAAAGTGCTGGACTAGAGAGGTTCAATCTGTACAGTAACCAGGACAAAACAATCTATATTTGCTTGTTGAACAACTGACAGGGGCCTTACAAGAGGCCCTAAGAAAATGAAGTCATTCCTGGCATAATTAGGCTGCACTCCCTGCTTTTCAGTCTTGCTTGCAGATTCAGCGATAATGTATGTTCCCTAACATTACTTGCTAAAAGCAGTTAGTTTGGGGTTATGGTGCTGTGTCTGCCTTTCTCCTTCAATCTTTGACCATAAGTGAAAATTTTAACAATGGGTGTTTAGGATATATGAGGGACATGTGCCTTCCACCTGTCAACTTTGCTGTGTAAAAACCCAGCAGAGGATGAGGTTGTTATTTGCACATGGGGATAACTATGTTTAATTTAGCAGATGTGAAATCCTCCTTCTCTGATGTGTAACCTCCCATCTCTGCTTGAAATTAAGATCTAATTTAAAGTAATTAAGCTCATCAAGACCTGAAGACAGCTACCAGAGGTCTTTTTTTATCCCAATGGCTTCCCATCCTCCATCTCTGCAACAGCACACTCAAGCACTTCCCAGGAGTTCACTAATGTTTGTTTTTGGTTTTGTTTTTAAATTCCAAACCACGTGGGACTTCTCATTCTCTCACTCCAATTCAGGCACTCCATTTTAATATGCAAGATGTGTACCACCAAATGCCCTTGTTGCTTGCCTGCTGCAGCTCCTTATGAATATGAAACATGGTGTGAGAGTTACCAAGTCCTATGTTGGGCTGCCTCTCTGAATCCTAATCTAGAGTTGGAGTTGGCTGTGTTTTCAGACATGCCATCTTTACAGGAAGGTGTCTCAGAGAAGAGTAATCACGATGCCAGTACAGAATCCAGGTTACAGTGTGGCTTTTCATAGAGAGACAGTGGCTTCAAAAGGAACATTTTTTTTTAAATTATAGCATCTTCCTACAGATAGGCAGGAAAAGTGTTTCCCATTGCACAAAAAATTGGTGAAATATCATAAAAAATCAGAACAAAAGGCCAGAATATTGAACGTTTTTACAAACTGAAAATAAAAAAATGAACTGGTTCAGGTCCATCAAAGTGTTTCATGTACACTTTGATCATTTTTGTGGGGTTTTATTATTGTTTGAAACTATAATTAGCTTGTATTTCAAAATCAAAAGCCATTTTGAACAGGAAAATCAGAATTTTTCAGTTAAAAATGGTAAATCAAAACCTGTTGACAATTTCAAACCTTTTTTTTATAATTGTTTTTAATTAAAAAAACGTAGTCAAAACTAACACTTTGCCTTGAAAAGCTTTGGTTTTTGACAAATTGGCATTTTCTAATAAAAATAAATGTTTCACTGGATTCCAGGCATCAGATTCTAACACATTAAGGGAAAGAAGAGTAAAGCAAATTGTCAGCTCACTCACTTTAAAAGACTTAATACATCTCAAGACAGGACTATACAGCACTTTAAAGACTAACAAGATGGTTTATTAGGTGATGAGCTTTCGTGGGCCAGACTCACTTCCTCAGATCAAATTGTCGAAGAAAATTGGCATGACCATATATACCAAAGGGATACAATCAAAAAAAAAAGTGAACACATATAAAATTGACAAATCAGATATGTTCTAAAATCTCACTCTTCCTCCCCCCCGTTCTAAAATCTGATTTTTCAATTTTATATGTGTTCGCTTTTTTTGATTGTATCCCTTTGGTATATATGGTCATGCCAATTTTCTTTCACAATTTGATCTGAGGAAGTGGGTCTTGCCCACGAAAGCTCATCACCTAATAAACCATCCTGTTACTCTTTAAAGTGCTGCATAGTCCTGTCTTTTGTTTCAGCAAGACCAGGCTAACACAGCTATATCTCTATTACTTAATACATCTCAGTAGCTAACTAATATGTCAGGATCCTGGTGTATAAACCCATCCATTCAGAGTGATTTGTCTGCAGTAAAAGGTGGCCTTTACAACAAAAATAACTATATAGGAAAACTATAAATATAAACCCAGAATTCCCGCAGTTCAGAGGAGCACAGCACAGCCCTCTAGGAGGGGTACAAAGGTGGCATTTGTGACCCTGCCATATGTATCCCAATCCGTATAATTTATAGCATGCTTATGGCTGCATGCTGCCAGCAGCCCTAGACTGAAGGGCATAGGCATACTGTGGAGTTACCCTTTTTCTTTTAACTGCAACTATGTGCCAGCAGCAGGAAGAGAAGGTTCATAGAAGATGCAATGACTCATGTAGTCCCCTGAGGATCCTTCATACTGGGATGAACTTCTAGGTTACACTGGGATTATATTAGTGAATTAGTAGCCACTGGAGTCAGTGCTTATTTATCTCAGTTTTGTCAAAGGAAACTATGACGAAGGCCATGTGACTGAAAACCAGAATTCCTATTTTAGTTTATTACCAACACTTATGTGTTTCAGACACTTGGCCCATTCACTACAAGGTTTGGTGGATGTTCTCGTAGGACAGGGGTGGGTAATAATTTTTGACAGGGGAGGGGCACGCCAAGATTTTGGAAAGTGCTCAAGAGCCACACTGTTCCATGATATTAATGGAGAAGGTGCAGGGTCTGGGATGGAAGTTGGGTGCAGAAGGGAGCTTGGGTTAAGGGATTGAGGTGCAGATGGGGATGTGGGGCCTGGGAGGGATTTTGGGTGAAGGAAGTGGTTGTGACCTGGGGTTTAGGGGTTTGGGTTGTGACCTTGGGAAGGGGACTAGGGTGTAGGGGTTTGGATTGTGACATAGGGCAGGAGGGGGTTGTGACATGGGACAGGGGACTGGGGTGCAGGGTCTGGGAGGAAATATGGGTTCAGGAGGAGAAAAGAGGGTTTGGCTTTTGTGGGGTAGGGAGGCAGGAGTGGAGGGAGGGAGAGGCTGGGGTGCCAGAGGCAGGGTTTGACCAGGAGACTTACTAGTGTGACTGCTGCCAGGAGCCCAGCCAGGTTCTCAGCAGCCTCCCTGCCTGCCCAACCACTGCACAGGCTGCAGGGGCCATGTGTATTGGTGAATAAGAGCCTGAGGGGAGGGGAGAGTGGTACTTTGCACACTTGCTGTTCTTCAAACAGGCAACTCCCAATGGCCCAAAATCATCAAATGGGATTGCGCTGGGACACCACTTCCACCTCCCCCAGGTTCACAACTGAGAAAGAGAAACGGCTGCAGCAGGTGCTTTTCTGAGCAGTGGGAAGGAGGGGGCGGTGGGGCAAGCAAGGCGTCTGCCCAAGATTCCCCGGTGCATCCATGGGCCAGATCGGTGACTTGATGGACCAGATCTGGCCTCTGGGCCGTATTTTGCCCAGCCCTATTCTAGAAAAATGGTGATACCTTGGCTAATCTCTTGCAAAGGGGCCAAACTATGTAGAATTACCATTATTTTTATCTTGTCTGGTCTTGTGGTTTAGGTTTACACATCAGTCAAAAGGCTTCACTTATGTGTGAATGAGGCGGCACGATTTTTTTCAAGCCCAGTATAAACTTGTAATATGGGCCTCTTCCCACACACATAGCACAATTTACAGTCTGGGCTGGGCCTCCAAGGGCCTCAGGCCCTTGCTAAATTGTGCCTTTTTTTCTCCCTCATGTGGGGGCCCAGTTTGTGGTAATTATGGTCTCTGTCTACCAGATTTCCAGGATAGTACAATAGTGTCTGGAATACTTTAATATGAGTAGATAAGGTGTATGGATACCAAATACACACAAAAATCATTGTTTGCTTGAATAGGGGAAAGTAGGGTGTGGAACTAATATCATTTTTAGATAGTGATATGCAAAAGTGTCTTGGACTATTATTGTAACCTCTTTGGGGCAGGGATCAAAAGCTAGATACTCCTCTCATTTTCACCATGGTGTGTGAAGCTAGAATAATTCCTTTGACTCTATGATGTCACTCAGGATTTAGATCAGACTCTGGTCTATATTAAGTGTCTTTGTAAAATGTCAGTCTCAACTGCTTGCTTTCAGCTTTAAGCCTACTACGTTTGTCCACTTTTCCCTCAATCACCTACACAGTTCCTGCCATGCAAGGAAAACCTCCCTGTCAGAATTCTAAAGCAACTGCCGTATCTCTTTTAAATCTTTCCTCAAAACTTCCCTTTGCTGTGATGCCTACAAATCACTAGTGTCTGGCATTGATTAGGTAGGTGGGGAAGCTGTGAGTTCTGCTTTTTTTGCTCAGTTCTGTTCATTTTTTATTGCTTCATCAGCTCAAATTACTCCAGATGGCTACATCAAGACTGGTCTGATTTTCTGCAAATGCTTTTAACGGAAAAGTTTTTCCGTTAAAAGTATTTGCGGAAAGGAGCATCTAGATTGGCACAGACGCTTTTGCGCAAAAGCACTTTTTGCAGAAAAACGTCTGGGCCAGTCTAGACGCGGTTTTGCGCAAGAAAGCCTCGATCTCCGTTTTAGCCATCGGGGCTTTTTTGCGCAAAACACTTTTTAGCTGTCTACACTGGTCCTCTTGTACAAATACATTTTCACAAGAGGGCTTTTGCCCGAATGGGAGCGTCATTGTATTTGCACAAGAAGCACTGATTTTGTACATTACAAAGTCAGTGCTCTTGTGCAAATTCAAGCGGCCAGTGTAGACAGCTGGCAAGTTTTTGCGGAAAAACTTGCTAGTCTAGACACAGCCGACCTGTTTGTCTGTTTATCCACATGCCACAGAGTGTCTGACACTAAGCTCTCTGGGGCAGGATCTGTCTTGTTTGTTACTTAGCACAAGGGGGCCTAATCCTTTATTGAGTTGCCTAGATATTATCCAAATACATAAAACAAATTAAATGGCATTATGTAAATAATTATTGATAATAGAGTAGCATTTTGTTAATGCAATATGAGAAGAAGAGAATCTAAAAACACCTCAGCTTCATGTTGTCAGCTTGTTTCCTTTCAGATTTTTCTAAAAATCAGATTGCTAAGTGTTGCTTCTGCTGGTGGCTGATTTGCAAACATCACCACCTTTCCAAACACTCTCAGCTTCTGAGGGTGACGGACCTCGTCAGGAAAACGCAATCTGATACTGAGCTGCATAAATTGCTTTTTGCTTCCCCTCCCCTGAATGTGCAGAAGTCACAGGAGGGGAGAAGAAAGAGAAGACAGAAGAAAAGCTGAAAAGATTTGCCTTTGAAAAGCATTCTTTAAAGTACATTTCCACAGTGCATGCTCCTCTGACTCTCACAACCTCTTTTCATTTTCCCCATTTCCTCAGTTTATTATTTTCCCCCTCCCAGTTTAATTTCTTTTATTTCTAAAGAGCTGATTTCAACAGCTGCATCTCCAGCTGTCAAGTGAATAATTCAGGGACACTTTCTCACCATTGCATGGATTGGTCTACAAAATACATTAAAAAGCCTTCATGGGGGGGAGGGAGGAGGGAGGAGGGGACCTTTGCATGACATCTGTATATATTGAAATGACAAAAATAAAATCTGTTATTAGCAAACAATGCAGCCTCATACACTTAGCTTGCACCTCCCTTTCAGCAAACAATTTACCATGAAGACATTTGTCCCAGCTGATAAGGATCCTGATTTGGAGTGTGATCCACAAAAGACCTTAGGTGCCGTAGCACCATTTTTAGGCACCAATATGATCCACAAAACTCCCACTCAGCACCCAACCTATAGGCACCTAAACTCATTCATCACCTACATTTTTGCAGTGAAAAATCCCTGGATACCTGTGTTTCAGCTCCAGTTGTACACACTGCAGTCTTAGTCTAGGTACCTATCTGCCACGTCAGTCCCAGAGTGATTCACAAATGAGTGAAGATAGCTGCCTAGCTACTAAATCAGATACAAGGGGCTCGATCTGGGAGGTGCACTTGGAAGCTACCTAACAAATCAAGCCCTTCAAGGCAAATTCACACATCAAATGAATCGGGGAACAAAAGGATAATATCGTTGTTGCATGTGAAGGTGAAAATCCACTGTTTTCATTGCCTGCTGCTATACCTTCTCTCCCTTTTGTTTGTGTTCTTTTTGTCCTTTCTCCCTGAAAATGAAACTCAAAGACAATGCAGCCACTTTATGAAGTACAGATGGAAATGTCTATGAACCTCACATGAAAACACAAGAAAAAAACTTATAAACAACGAATGATCCTGTAGCACCTTAGGCTGTGTCTAAACTACACCCCTCTGTCGGCAGAGGGATGTAAATTAGATACATCGAAAGTGCAAATGAAGTGGGGATTTAAATATCCCATGCTTCATTTGAATAATGGCGTCAGCCGCTTTTTTTCAAAATGGGGCTTTTTGAAAAAAAATGCAGTTTAGATGGAGCATTTCTGTAATTTTTTGAGGAGTACAGGATCTTTCAAAATAGGGCATTTCTGTCAAAAGTGCCCATGTAAACTGCCGGGTTTTTTTCGAAAAACCCCATTTCGAAAAAAAGCGGCAGGCACCATTATACAAATGAAGCTCAGGATATTTAAATCCCCACTTCATTTGCACTTTTGATACATCTAATTTACATCTCCCTGCTGACAGAGGGGTGTAGTTTAGATGTAGTCTTAGAGACTAGCAACAAATGTAGATAATATCATGAGCTTTTGTGGGCACAACCCACTTCTTCAGATGAATGGAGCAAGGAGTCCAGAGGTACAAATAAATAGCAAAAAACTAAAGCATTTCCAAAAACCAGCTGAAGAGAGAAACTGTAGAACTTGCCTTGGTTTGCAAATTTGACCCATTTAATCAAGATTTGAACAAAGACATGAACTGGATGGACCGCGATATTTAACATCCTAATGACACCAAAAAATAAGTATCGGGCTCTTACAGTTGTTTTGTAACCCGTAGCAACCAAGTAATTTTTCACTAAGTGTATTTTCTTTGTTCTGTTAATAAAATCATTCTTTTAAGACTGTGATCTGATTTCTGTGTCCTAAAAGGCAGGATGTTTTGTGTGCACGTGCCGAAAATTGCAGGATCAGCTATTAAGGAATTTACAATTTTTTCCCCCAAGCTTTCTCCAGAGGGAGGGTTAAAGAGACTGAGAGTAACCCACAGGAAGAAATTCCCAAGTGTGTAGATCAGGATCTGATTCCTGTGTCCTAGAAGGCTTGAGGTTTTGTGTACATGTGCCTAAGACTGCAAAGTCAAACACTAAGAAAAATTAAAGTTTTCCATCTCGCTCCAGAGGGGATTCAAAAGAACTTGAGGATACCTCACAAGAAAGAATTCCCCAGTGCGCCTTCTTGAGTTCTCAAAGGGGGGTTGTATTTGGGTGGTGGCAGTGATACCAAACCAAAGCTGGGGAATCTGTGACTTTGAGAAGTTTTTAACACAAGCCTTTAGTGCCAGAAGTATTTTAAAGTCTCTTGCAGGTCCCCACCTTCTGCCCTAAAAGTCCCAGAGTGGGGAACAGCCTCAACAGATCTGGTAACTACTGAGGTGGATCAACTACATGGAACCTAGGGTTGCTCTTCCTTGTGGTTCACATTATCAGTGACAGGGTAGAGATATCCTATGTTACTTTTCTTGTGACACCTATCTCGGTATTAACTTGTGAGGAATACTCAAGAAACAAAGGCCCATGTTCTTCTTGGTTTTGTTTAGATATCTTCTGTTCATGGAGTAGAATGGATCCTCAAAGGTGGTTGTGATGTATCACCCCAATGTGGCTGATGTAGTTATATTTTGGAAAATGGTCTTTCAGATAGCTTCTGGAAATCCAGAAATTATACGTGGTGTAAATCAGCTTGACAGAATTCAATTTTTATTTTTCCATCATTTAGATGGACAGTATGAATGTGTAATTTTAAGTATTTTCCCTATTTTAATCCATTTTAAATGCTCACAGTTGTGTAAAATTAGGGGGTTGAAGTACTTTTAAAATGTTTATCAATTTACATTTTCTCAGTTGTGGGAAATTAAGGTGAGTCAGGTAATTGGGAATTAGACAATAATTATTTAATGACAGTAGACAGTGAGAGTGGAAAAGTTTAAGCTTTATACCTGTTAAAGCACAAATTGACATCACATATCAAAATATAAAAAGTAAATATCCTTAAATATCCTTAAAACAAACTCCAGTAAGTTCTCAAGCAACATTTTTCTATCATTATTAATGAAAATATTTTGTCAGCTTGTGCGTGTACGATGAAATTGACATTTACCATTAAAAATCTAATCCTTTCAAGACTAACTGTACATAAAACAATCCTCATTGTCTGAGGCTATAGTTAAAAACTTTCAGTTATTCTGTGGTTGGTGGCAAAAGGAAAAAGCTACAAGTATCTTCTTCGCCCCTCTCTACCAACTCCATGCTGAGGCAGAGACTGATCATTATCTCATTGATTCTGGCTAGCGATGTTGTAGGGTAAATCACAAAATCAGATAACCTTGCTTCCCAGCCTTTGTAAACTAATTATGTCTATTAATCACTTAGACCTCAAATTTGTCCCTAATACCAGAAGAGTTCCTGCAGCAGCAGGCATGCTCCCTGTTTTCTTTATATCTTGCAACAACTGCCTTGCCTCAATATTTCATGACCTTTGCTTTAGCAAGATAATTAGACCAACCAACCTGCTGCTCAGATTAATTAAGAAACTCAAGAAAAAGTTATTGGGTTTTTATTTGTTGGTTTGTTTTTTAATTGCAGCAGAATCACATATTAATTTAAACAACAGTTGAATGACAAATAATCTAATGAAAGCTCAGCTTTAACTTAGAAATGGAAGAAAAAAATATGTATGAGTTCCGAGTTCCTCTGATCCCACACAATCAGTCAGTTATGGGGTGTTTCTTCATTTTTATTTTTAGTTGTTATGGAATGTTTTGGCGAACTGTAAAATAGCTGTCAAGTTCCTCTTCAGAGCAGGCTGCATTTCATTTCATAGGCCAAAGGGGCTCTGGTGTATATTTATAGGTCTGATTTTTGAATAGCAGCATGAGAGTCAGAAGACCTGATTTCTAGTGTAGATTATGCCACAGATGTAACTGTGGATATAATATTATTATTATGGTTTATTCACTGATTCTAAATCCAAGAGAGACCATTATAATTGTCTGACTTACTGCATAACACATGCCATAGAAATTCCCTACATTGATTCCTAAAACAGATCTCTTAGAAAAACAACCCAGTTTCGTTTAAAAATTGTCAGTGATTGACAACCCACCACAACTCTTGGTAAATTGCTCCAAAAGTTAATTACTCTCCTTGTTAAAAATTTACATCTTATTTCTGCTCTGAATTTGTGTGGCTTCTAATTCTAGCCATTGGATCATGTTATATGTTTCTCTGCTAGATTGAAGAGCTCACTATTAAATATATGTTCCTCATGTATTTACTTATAGACTGTATTCAAATGACTTCTTAACCTTTTCTTTGTAAAACTAAATAGACCAAACTCCTTGAGTCTATCATTGTAAGACTTGTTTTCTAATCCTTTAACCATTCCCCTCTTCTTTGAACTCTCTCCAATCTATCAATCTCCTGAGCACCAGAAAGCATGCTAGGTGACATACAGGCAAATAGAAAAAATGGGCCTCTGGCCAATAAAGCTTGTAAGTTGATTTCTGCAGACAGCCCTGGATGTCTGTGCAGATTCCCAGGCTATGCCTACAGTACAATGATCTATCGGAAAAAGGTATGCAAATTGCACTTTGCAATTTGTGTTCCTTTTTCTGATAATTTTTTCGGAAGAGGCTTTTCTAAAATTTGTCCTGTCTACACTGGGCCAAATTTTGGAAAAGCCTCCTCTTTCGGAAGAGCCTTTCTTTCTCGTGGGAGGAGGAAGACAGGGCTACCGAAAGAGCGCATCTTCTCTTCCTAAAAAAAAAAAAGCAGAAGAGCAGATGCGTTCCCTGGATGCGGTGGAATTTTTCCAGGATGCCCGTAGTGTAGACATAGCCCCAGTGACATCAGTGAGACTGCATGCAAGCAAGATTGTGTGGATACACCTGCAGGATCAGAGCCTAACTAAATACAGGGTACACAGATCAAGGAGAGCAAGGGAAGTGGAGATGAGTACTGCAAAGACAAGCTCAAGAGTTTGGTAGTGATAGGGTTAGTCAGGGAATGATTTCCTAACAGAAATTTTCCTTTAAGCAGAATTGAAACTTTCTATTGGAAAATTTCAGTTGGGCCAAAAACTTACAGTTTTCTTTTAAGAAAACCATAATGATGCTCTCCAACTGCCTGTCTGGACAGCTCTTGTCATTTTCACTTTCTGACTGAACACTTCCATTTTGGTTCTTCTGAAACAGGATTTTTCAGAGACAAGTCTCGATAATGATTACAGGATTAGAAAACATGCCTTACAGACTCAAGGAGCTCAATCTGTTTAGTTTCACAAAAAGACGGATAAGGAGTGAATTGATTACAGTCTATAAGTGCTTACATGGGGAACACACAGAATTCTTAATGATGGGCTTTTCATTCAAGCCAAGAAAAGAGTGACATGATCCAATAGCTGAGAGCTGAAGCTAAATATAACCAGCCTGAAAATATGGCATATTTTTTTAACAGTGAGAGTTAAAACAATTCACCAAGGGCTTTGGTGGATCTTCCATCACTAACAAGTTTTAAATCAAGACTGGATATTTTTCTAGAAGAACTGCTCTAGGAACAATTGTGGTGAAGTTCTGTGGCTTGTGTTGCACAGGAGGTCTGACTACCCAATCGCAACCAGGTGAGTTGACATACTTGCTGGGATCCTGGCTAAGGTGGGTAGGTTAGCTCCACATTCCCAAAAGGAGCAGGGCCCTGGGTGGAGGGGGGGTCGATGTTGCCTGGACTGTGCTCCCTCCCCATTCAGCACTGCCAGGGGCTCTGCAATGTGCTAGACAGGGCTCTGGCAGTGATTGAAAGGGTTTGGGGCTCTGACCAGGATACCTGGACCCCTTTCAATTACAGGGCTCCAGGGCAGTTGCCCTTTTGCTCCCTCCACCTCCTTTCTCCCTTCCCCTCCTATCGATGGGGCTGATGACAATAATCCCTTCTGGTCTTGCAACCTATGAAAAAACTCTCCTGGGGAGGGCTGCCATAATTCTCACTCTCTTAGACTGGGCTCTGAGCAACAACACTCTGTGTATCTACTGTGCATAACCAGCTAGTCCAACTGGTTTTGATATCAGTGGTTTTTTTTTCCTTTGGGGGCTTATGACCACTAGGATACAGAGACCCAAAGCAGCCTTCTTAACAGAAAAGTACCATTTCTTTAACTATAAGAACAAAGCATACTAAGAGGAAAACAGATTTCAAGACAACAAAAGGTAGCTATGAGTCTATTTTTGATTCTCCAGATCTAGTTTTACTGTCTCTACTTCTGGGCAGTAAACTTTATCTAAAGTGAAATTAGAGCTGAGAAATGTTGCCCTGAAGATTTCCATTCTCCATGTCCCCAAAGAAGGTACAACATGGATCCTGGCAATGCAAGATACCTCACAGCACCTCAGCCCTGATCTGGAAGGACCACATCTAGCTAGGGGTATGTCTACACTTGCACCCTAGTTCAAACTAGGGATGCAAATGCAGGCATTCGAAATTGCTAATGAAGCAGATTTTTAAATATCCCACACTTCATTAGCATGATCTCTCCGGCGCGCTAGTTCAAATCACAGCTGATTCAAACCAGGAAGTGCATGCTGGGACATGTTAGTTCGAACCAAACCCCTTGGTTCGAACTAACGTTACTCCTCAAAAAATCCCCGCTTCATTAGCAATTTCGAATGCCTATATTTGCATCCCTAGTTTGAACTAGGGTGCAAGTGTAGACATACCCTAGGAGAGCACAGATCATCCCTCAGTTCTTGGCCTCCGGCCTCTCTGCAGATACTCAAGCCAACAAAAGTGCTGCTCCTATTGGTGGGGCGGTAGGGATTTTGGTGATGTAGACACCGAGACAACAACTGGATGGGTGCCTGCCCTCGGGTGTAGCGCTTAAAGTATTCAATATTTATAATGATTTATATTAATGCATAGTACATAAATTAGTTCTGGAGTCTGATTTATTTAAACTAGACTGAACAAAGGACTGAAGAGTATATGGTAAAGAACAATTCCACATTAACTCCAGGGAACGCACTGAATGAAGACCTATCTATCCTTCTGTGTACTTAACAGCTTCTATCACTATCCAGTCTGAACATCTAATCAGTCCTTTCCAATTCTAATTTTTGTGGTTCACTGAGAAGTTTCATTTGTATGATGATATGTTGAAGTGGTGAGTATCTTCTAATGTTCCACATATGTTTCTGTCTTTCAGTTTGACTGACTGTGGCTAGGATTATAGTACACCATCAGCAGTATCAGATATTGCTTTCCTGCCTGAGATCTTGTTCTTGTTTGTCAGAAAATGCATTCAGTTTCTGATATTTATCATGTATATTTACAGGCAGAACAAAACAGCACTATTACTTGGCATTTCTTCACTAAAAGCACTTCTTTCTACCCATTTCAAACATCACTGAAGTGTATTTCAGTTTTTGTGTTTGCCATCCATAAAATATTTCAAGTGAAACATGATAATAGTTCTTTTTCCAGAAGCCATATGTTTCCAAAGCAAAATAGGGCAGCCAGTGGATATAAATCCAGTTATTTTGAAACCCTGAAGCTAATGAAGGTCACTGTGATTTCTGATTATACCACCTAACAACTTAGAATTAGACTCAGAAGAATAATGCAAGAAATCCAAATGATGGCTTATAGGATAGCACTGAAAGTTTTAGTCCAGAGAGATCACTCACAGGAATATAAATGTAAATTTTGAAATAAGTCAGTTCACCATATGTGGTAAAAATCATATGGGGAAAAAATTGGGTTGTATTCTTCTTCAGTCATATTCCCATATTAAAAGGCTGTGAAAGGATATAATGATCACCATATGGTAATAGCTCTTCAGCTAATGATTGATTGCTAGTTTAAATAAGCATGGGAAAATTAAACTCTTTAGCTTTTATTGTATACCTTTCATTCAGAAGGATGCCAAAATTGCTCATTCCCAACAATCCTAACACTTAAACTGTTATAATGTCATTGACAAGAATGGAGTGATACCAGTGTAAAACCAATGTTAATAAGATCAGAATTATATCCCACCATATGCACATGCAGCACCTTTGAAATGCAACCATTTCTGGAATGCAAGGTTGCAAGATAACAAACTGGCACACAGTAGCACAGGACACCAATGGCCAGTGGATGGACAACTTTGGGGTGATCATTATATAGGGGCAAACCCCTGCTCTTGAGAACAATGCCAAGAGATCTTTTATAATATCAATTCAGAGTGCAGAGGGTCTCAAATCTCAAAGCTCCAAATACCATAAATTGCACTGAACTCAGTTTATCAACTTAGAAGATCAGTGATAAAGTTCTCAGTACATAATTATTTTTACACTTCCAAATTTGTTAGTTCTAAACCCAATTATTTCATACACGCCAAAGGCTCTTTTGTTAACTTTGCTTCTTAAGCTCCAGATGGCTGCTCTAACAACAGAAACATCCCAGTACCATGTTGAGGCACTGGCTCAGTGCTGATCCAGAGGGAATGGCTTCACACACACAGAAGTACCAGTCCAACAACCTGCAATGCGTACTTGCTTTCTGGAGGTCTCTAATCCAAGCACTGATTGGAACCAACCCATTTAAGCATATAAGCTCTGGAGGAAACTATAACTACACAGCATTGCTAGCATGTGAAAATACTAGTTTAAAGCGTCTGGCTTTCTCCACAATATTACTTCTTGTGCTTATATTTATAGTTGGCTTATTGGTGTGGAACAATAGCACTCGGATCAACTCTTTATCCTTATTGATTATACACTCCAAACACATGATAAGATTAGAATTTTAAGATTAATCAGTGTGAAAGCTTAACATGTCTTCTCCTCCCCTTCAATGCACAGCTCCATTTACTGTATATAGCATTCTGGACTTCTTAATAATACATCTCAGCAATAGCCTTGCTGGTTTCTGCAATGATTCAACATGTCAGGGGAAGACAATGAAGGATAGGTGTATAGAACTGAGGGCTGGAGATGGGCATGCAGCAAACCAATCAGAAATAATAATGTGTTTTGTAAGACTACAGTACTTCTTCCACCTCACTGAAAATAATGTGAACTGCACTTCTGTAGAGACAATGGGGAAATAAATATAGTTCTCTGTGAGTTGTTCCTCTGATCCCCAGTTCACAAGTCCATATTATTCCTGGCTTCTGGGTTCAACTCATGAATCTGGTGGGGCCTGTGATTATTATAAAGAACCTATTATCTTCCCTTGTCCCTCACCTGAGCTGGAAGTAAAGGATCTGGTCATCAGAGAGCACTGTGTTTACCCAGCTCAATATGCTGCCAGAAGAGGGTGCCATAATCTTCAGGGTACAGGAAAAGAAAGATGGGATCAAAGACAATCAGGCTGCTTGAGAGTCGGCACTGCAGCCTGGAGGCAGCTGCCTGGGAGGAAGCTGCAGAGGGAAAGGCAAGAAAAGTGGAAAATGGAAAACTGAGAGCCAGGCAGAAGCAGTTATTGCCTGCAAGAGAAACAGACAGTACAGTGGACAGCAGGTGGGAAGAGGGTGTGTAAAGGTTACAGTGAGATATGGTTATTTTTCTATCCTGGGCCTAACTGTCTCTAGATGGGCTGAGTTAAGAACTGTTGGTTTAATTGCCTTTGTAAATCTCAAAGAAATTGTGCCTAGGGCTTTTGTACCTTCTGAAAGACCTCATAAAATAATCCTCTTATTCAAAATGTGCAAGTGTTTATAGAACCCCACCAATGGCTACAGCGTGAAATGTCTTTTGTTGTTTGGAGCACCTCCAGGTTTCTGGTACCAGACAATTGAAGAGACTGGATTACTGGAGTCTAGATTCTCACAATGCTCACAGCAGGGAGATCCTGCAATACAAGAAGTGTTTTGGTGGCAGCTCACATAAAGTCAGAGAGGAAAGAATGCCACATGTTATTTAATGTAGTTGTAGCCATATCGGTGCCAGGATATTAGAGAGACAAGCGGGTGAGGTAATATCTATTATTAGACCTACTTCATTTGAGGAGAGAGACAAGCATTCAAGATCCACAGAGCTCTTAGGTCTTAGCTTGGCAGCCAGATGCAAGGTGGAAAAGATTATTTAGGATAAATGGTAAGCACATATTGTGAGGGAATATTCAAGGTAGAGTGTGGACCATTCAAGATGTTAACACGCCACTTTACTTACATGGTGCCTTATGTGCTAACTACTTATGCTAACAAATCTGTTCCACCTTACCTTTTGTTGTCAGGCTCACAGTACTTTCCCAGACCTGAAGAAGAGTTCTGTGGAGCTTGAAACTTGTTTCTCTCACCAATAGATGTTCGTGCAATAAAAGATATTACCTCACACACTTTGTCTCACTAACATGTTATTTAAGCGTACAGGTTAACACCCACACTGTTTTGACAAAGAATTTCAATATTCCAGTGAGTTGATTCTGCTTCCTGCAACTGTTATGGGATGTTAAAGGACCCTGCACCCATGAAATAAGTTTTGGGACCCAAAGAGTATCATCACAATAGCAATATTGTGTCTTAGTAGCATAATGAAGTCACCATGTTCTAACTGTGGTGATGAAGCAGCACAACAACATAATGCTGTGTTATTGCATCATGAGCTGCCAATGAATTATCCTGAGCTCCCATGACATAAGCAGCATAATGCAATGACATGCAAGTTTATCCTAGAGGGGGGGAACTGTTTAGGTTGAAGATCACATTTTCTTTGAGCGCTAATCCTCTGGTTTATTAAGGTCCTTGTTGATGGATGCTAACAGAACTTCTACATAGTCCTCAAAGGGGTGAGAAAGAAAAGCTACATTACTGACAGCACAAAAAGAACATCTGATTGAGCAATTAATGCTAATAATTATACCTGAATTTCACATCTTTTTCAACCCTTGAGATTCCCAGATGTTGTCATTTTTGAGATCATTGTGAATTCCTTTGTTTCCTTTTTCTCTCTATATGAAGAGCTGACAGTTGTAAATTTTTTTTAATTTGAGCTTCCCCATTTGTGCCATGTCAAAACTACATGCTGTTGCTTCTGTTCCAGGATGGGATGGCTTCTGTGTCTGCCCTGCACAGTGAGATTTTCAAATTTAGAGCTGAATGTGTCCTTCAGTACCAATGGTGGAGGGGCAGGGGGAGAGCAAAGGTGCCAATTGCCGGAGGGCCTGGAGATTCAAAAAGGCCTGGGACTCCTGGGAACTGGTGCTGCTACTATGGCAGCAGTGACAGCCAGAGCTCTGGGGCCCTTACATTACCTCTGGTGTGCCTCACCACATGCTCTGGATAGCTTTAAGGGCTAGGTGGGGTCGGGTGGGGTCGGGTGGGGTACAGCATACTCCAAGTGGTGCTGAGGATTTCCTGGGGGCTGGTGCACACCGGGCAGCACTGAGGGCTGGATGCCTTAGCCCCTCCCCTTCTGCCCAAGGCCCCGCCCTTTCCAGGAGCATACAGCTAGTCCTCCCCAGCCCATGAAGGCTGTCACCTCCTCTGATCTAGGCATTTTCCCTGTTTAAAAATCCACTTTGCACAGATAATGGTGCACATGAGGCTTGACTGCTCAAATGTTTGAGGAAGATGAATACTAAATAGTCATGAACATGGCAGAATTGAAATGAATTTTCTAATTGAAATAATATTTGTGGAAAAAAAATCCCACTACGTTCTGAGACATAAAAAAGAGATAAAAAGTGATGGGAGGGAAATTGTAAAGTTAGAAGTATTCAGTGTACTCTGGAGAGTAAAGAAAAAAGAGTCACAAAGACTATGTCTGGCAGCACTGACTTTGGTTGGAATGTGGGCAGGCTTACATATAATTCCATGTGTGCTGTTTTTTAAAAGGCCCAAGCTACATTCTTCTCCAGACCTGATCTCTGTTTTATGTGGAGTGCAGGGAACTAATTACAGTTCTCTAATCCTCAGCCATCCAGCCCGGCTCAGGAGCAACTCTGACTAACCCCATTGACATAAGCTCCAAGGACCCGTGTAGGGTCTCACATGACTGGAGGTAGAGGCAAAGCAAAGCTCTGTTTCACGCTATCTGCTCTTGCCCCCAGAACACCTGCAACTTGGACCCTCCATTCCCTTCCCTTATAAGGATATAGGGAGGGTCTAGGTTGTATGTGGTACAGGGAGCAGAAACACTGATTGACAGCTTCTTTGCCTTGGGCCATTATCCATTGGCCATTGCTGGGCATGATCATGATGATTCTGACTCATTGGCTATCTGAATAACACTGGGGGGCACATCTGTGAACCCTCATATTCCTCAAATATAGTAGGACATTGGAATTATGAACACCACAGTTACAAACTGACCAGTCTACCCCACTTCCTTTGGAACTGGAAGTATGCATTAAGTCAATGTTCAGCTGTAAATTTGTGAAAGAGCCACCATAATATTTTGTTTAGCATTATGAACATTTCAGAGTTACAAGCGCCTCCATTCCTGAGGTGTTTGTAACTCTGAGGTCCTATTGTAAGGAGTTAAACTAAAGTAATCTGGAGTGTGCCAGAATAACACATATTCTGTATTTCAAAGAGCATCCCTTTCACCTATTTTGTATTCTTATTCAGGGATCACCCTAGTAGGGTGTGGGGCCTACAGTAACCTTCATCCCTCTTCCCCACAGCATGCCCCTACCCCACTTTTTCCCACCCCTGCCCCAATCCACTCTGCTCCTTCTCCCAAGCCCCACCCCAAGCCATACTGCACTGCTCTCCTGAGCCCGTGTTGCTTGAGAAACAGAGTGGGCTAGGGTTGAGACACTCTGCTTCCTGCCACCACAGTGAAGCAGAGTAAGCAGGGCAGGCTGCTGTGTCAATCCTCTTCCTTCAACTCCCACCACCGTGATGAGTGTGGTGCTGCTGCCCCATGCCAAACCCTCCAGGTAATCCCCAGGTCAACTCAGGCCCTATGGATTAATATCAATATGGGGGACTGTCCCACCTACAGGATGGTGGGAGCAGCTGCTGCTGGGTCCCCCAAAGTATGGGGCCTGGGGTAGCCTCCCCCGGATGGGTCATCTCTTTTTACATGTTCCCATGTGGTATTTGGGCTGTCTAGTTAAACTGGCCACAATCCCTAGGGTTAGGTCTACACTGCGGCACTATTTTGGGATACTTCCGGTATCCTGAAATAGCTATTCTGTATATATATAACTGGCTCACTATTCCGATGTCCCTGTAAAGCTCATTCCACGAGGCTTAAAGGACGTTTTGGAATAGTAGCTTATTTTGAAATTTGGCATTGTATAAACAGTGCCAAATTATGAAATAAGCTATTTTGAAATTAATTCAAAATAAGCTATGCAGTTTGCATAGCTCAAATTGCGTAGCTTATTTAGAGGTAAGGGTGAAGTGTAGTGCACCGTAGGTGAGCAATTCAGCAAGTCACACTGAACCACTCTGAAAATTAAACCTCTGCAAAAATAGAAAACATTTTGCCGTACTCTTGCCCACCAAAATCAAACATTCATATTTTCATGGCCCGAAATTTGTAATCATTTTAGGAAATGGCAATTTGTGAATAAAAACTCAGTATTTATTATACTTTGTTGGACACTATTAAGGTTTTTTGCTCGAAAATCCTATAATTTGAGATGAAGATGGCCTATTTTATACCAATATTTTCTTTCTTTTTTTTTAGTCAACGAGCCCATTGTTTACAATCACAATAGTCAATTTCACAAAATTTGACATGTAATGAAAAAGTCTCCTGCTTCCAGCATTTTGGATTTTATTGTAAAGATTTTACCAATCCCTTCCTAAGGGCCTGATCCTGCATCTTTGAACTAATGGAAGTTTGCTCATTTACCTAAGTGAGACAAGATCAGGATCACATCTATCTCAGTCTCATAGACTCGAGGTCATATTTGGGTCATATATAAATGGGCAGAACTCCATTTGGCTTAGGTGTGAACAGCAGATTCCTGGATTTTAGCCCAATGTGATATGAAAAAGAAACTTCTGCTCAGTTCTCATTCACATGCATCCCCTTCTTCCCTCACTTATCAAGTTTCAGATTATATTTTGACAGCCAAGTGCCGTTCAAGAGAGTCATTTCAGATTTTGGCATGGGGGGCAACTTTAACTGTAATTCCAGAGGCTATCTAAGCACCTGAAAACTCTGGGCTTTTCTGTATAATAACTTGATGCAGTGTTCCTGTTAGATAATTTCTTTTTCCTATATAAAGAAAGAAAATAAATAAATATTAGAACTACTCAGCCCTCATATTAACATGTTCTGACATCTTGTGTCAATTCACATCAAGGACACTGGTTAGATTTAAAATGTTAATGTGTATTCTTAATTTTTTACTAATTCTTCAATACAACAATTGAAACAATTGTAGAAAAATCTAGGTTACTTCCTATCACTACTTTCAGTTCATCAAGCTTGGAATAGATCATTTAACTTTTGGAAACATCCTACTCAAGGATGGCAAGGCCCCATCAGTTGACACTGAATCTTCCTGGGGCTTTAGGGGTGTAACCCCACTACAAATAATAAACCAGAAATTGACTTAAATAGAAGTGAAACTGACACTGAAAAGAGACTTTCATTGTATTGCCAACTCCAAATATTCAAAAATCATGAAACAAGTTCAATCTACACTGGCACTTTACTGCACTGTAACTTTTCTGTTTCATGGGTGAGAATCACCTCCCCCCCAAATGCAGCAAGTTACAGCGCTATAAAGCACCAGTATGAACCAGGCTACAGTGCTAGCTACTTCCCTTGCGGAAGTGGATTACATAGAGTGCAGGGAGACCTCTCTCCCAGCACTCATGCCATAGCCACACTTTGGGTATGTCTAGACTGCATCCCTCTGTCGACAGAGGGATGCAGATTAGGCAGGTCGACATTGCAAATGAGGCAGGGATTTAAATATCCTATGCCTAATTTGCATAAAAATGGCTGCCGCATATTGCCAATTCAGCACTTTGTCGGCAAAAAGCTGCAGTCTAGAGGGGGATCTATCGAAAAAGGCTTTCTTTCTCAACAGGTCCCCCTCTAGACTGCCACTTTTTGCTGACAAAGTGCTGAGTCGGCAAAACGCAGTGGCCATTTTTATGCAAATTAGGCGGGGGATATTTAAATCCCTCCCTCATTTGCAATGTCGACCTGCCTAACCTGCATCTCTCTGCCGATAGAGGGATGCAGTCTAGACATACCCTCAGTGTACCAGGGTCACATTTTGAAGTTTACTACACAGCCAGAAGGACCAGAAACTTCATTTCTCTTTAAGAGTGAAGGATGAAATCATCACATATACACTTCCCTCTAGGAGCTTAGGATTTAAGGAAAACAATAATTATCATGAGACTCGTGATGAACCTCTATTAAGAGGTTAGTTTCTTTCAAAAAGGGTCTTATACACAACACGACAGCACTTGAGTTGCAGTTTTCACAAGAGAATATTTAAAACCAAACACCATGAAAATTCAAAGTTTAAAAGTTGAGAAAAAATATTGAGACTTCTGAGGTATCTCCGGGCCACTGCAGGCAAATAAAACTACTACCATCCACTCATAGATATTAACATCACAGTAAACATGGGTATGTCCACACTAGCTCATTAGTTCGAGCTAGGTAGGCAACAGAGGGCAACCAGAGTTGCAAATGAAGCCCGGGATTTAAATATCCCGGGCTTCATTTGCATGTTCCCGGGTGCCGCCATTTTTAAATCCCCCTTAGTCCAAAGTCCGTGCCCGCGGCTACACGTGGCACGGAGTAGGTAATTCAAATTAGAGATCCTACTGGTACCGGTAGTTCGAATTAGGATCTCTTATTCGAACTACCTACTCCGTGCCGCATGTAGCCGCGGGCACGGAGTTCGGACTAAGGGGGATTTAAAAATGGCGTCGCCCTGGAACATGCAAATGAAGCCCAGGATATTTAAATCCCGGGCTTCATTTTCAACTCTGGTTGCCCTCATTTGCACTAACGAGCTAGTGTAGACATACCCCATGTTATAACATGTGTGACCACTAACTATACATGTCATACTTAAATATTTGAGCCATCTAATCCAGAGTTACACATCATCTATGTATTGGCTCATTTTCCAACAAGGTACCTTTGAAAATCTGTCCTTTAATTTTTGTTTCCTAGGGTGACCAGGCAAGTATGAAAAATTGGGACAGGTGATGTAGATTAATAAATGCCAATATAATGGGACAGGTGATGTAGATTAATAAATGCCAATATAAGACAAAGCCCCAAATATTGGGATGGTCATTGCAAAATCAGGACAGTTGGACACCCTAGTGTGTCCCTCAGTGCGCCATCTGTACAGTGGGGATAACATAGAGGCTATGATGTGAGGCATTCCGATCCTATAGTGATGGAGACACATAAGTACCACAAGTCGAGTGAGTACTTCTCTACATCACTTTTCTACATCACTACAACTCTTTCCTGAGTTTTAGTTCCTTCTTTTCACCTTCCCCCTCACAATCTCCCTCTTTTCTGAATGTAAATTTGGCTCAGAGCATTTAGCTATATGTCTTCTGAGTCCCCTGTTCAGCCCCTCTCCCCCAAGAAAGTCCTGTTTTACAAGTTCATCTAAGCCAAGGACTTTCACATCCTTAATTTAACCACCAGCCCTTTCTTATCCCAATCATCCTGCCTCTGTTTGTAAATAAAACACTGGCCCCAAAGGCACATGCTGGCAGAAGCCCGTCTGCTCTGCAGAACTCACATTCCACATTCAGACCAAGTCTATGCTAGGGACAAAGTTGAACTGATAAGGTGCACAACTCCAGCTACATGAATAGTGTAGCTAGAATTGATGTATCTCAGTCCAAATTTCTGCAGCATCCCCACTGTGGGAGGTTGATGGGAGAAACTCTTCTGATGACTTCCCTTACTCCTCGTGACCTGGTGGAGTACCAGAGTCAACAGGAGCACAATCAGAGATTGAGTTAGAGGGTCCTTACTACAGCTACTAAATAGACACCTGCCAGATTAATCTCCACAGGGTTGATCTCCCAGTAAGTGGAGACAAGGCCTAATTCTCCGCAATTAAGAGGTCTGCCTGGGATCCCACCTCCTGTATGAATTTCAGGGAGCAGTGGGTGCACCCCTGCCCTGCGTAATTGATGCTCTTGGTCCCAACATATCTCAGCAGTATGGCTTTTTAGTCAGTGATGAATTCTGCATCTCCTCTCTCCAGCTGGATTCAGGGTACACTGGCCCAAGAGGCCACAAGAGAAATGTGGTTTGCTGCAGATACTCTTACAGTTCATTAGAACCTTAGCATCTGCACTAATCTCACTTCATTAAGTGTGTTTATTTGGTAGTGCTAGCCTCCCTTTGTAAATTTCCTTAAATATTAACTATGGTCCCTTTAAGGCTATACTGCACATTGTAATGAAGAATGGAGCATCACTGTGGTGGGGAAATGGGATCATTATTGTTCTAATCTAAAATGAACAGCCCAGGGTCATTTGGATATTTCAGATTGAGAGATGAAAACTCCATCTCATGCTGTGAAATGTAATGTAAAACTTGCTCTCTGGATCTTCTGGAGCTCATTTCCAGGGGATCTTGTGACACTTATCTAATACAGGTTAGGATCCTCTTGCCAACTCAGAATTATAGCTAGAAGATGTTCATTCATATTGTTTGCACACTGCCTGTAACTGAAAGATGAAAATTAAATCAATGTGTATGTATATGTCTATAGCTGTTCATATATTTATCAGGGAGAGAAGCTACAGCAGTGTGTTAGATAGTGAGTTAGAAAAAGAGAGGAGTGAGAGCCGGAGAGGGAAAAAAAGAGAAGTAAAAGAAAGGCAACTGAAATATGAGGTTATCAGTGTAAATACATGCAAGAGGTTTGATGGCATTCAAATAACTGCAAAGCAAAGGTAGCTCATGTGCTTGGTGACTGACACCATCAGAACCCAGCTATAGTAGAGTCCCGATTATCCAACCTAAACGGGCCCAATGGGTGGTCGGATTAATGAAAATGTTGGATAATATGGAAATGGGTATGAAATCAGGTTTATTAATAATTATTCTACAGTACAACTAACATAATAGAGTACAGAACATTTAGTATGCAGTATGGCAAAATGCAAAAGTTATTGTTTTAAAAAATTAGTGATTGAAGTTTGTTTCCCAGCTTTGTTTCTCTTCCTTGCGGCAAGGTCGCGCCAGCATCTCAATAACATAACATCACTAGCAGTTGCCTCCCCTTGTTGTTCAACGTAAGCCAGTGCCGCCTCGAGAGCTTTGACCCCTTCACTATGACTCATTCTCTCTGTTTTGTCATTGTCATTTGTATCTCATCTTCATCGTCATTGTCATCCCAATTCCCCAGAGCTATTATGCCATGGTCAGTCAGTTCTTGTTGCTTGTCTTTCTCCATCCATTCCTGTATATCATCATCATTCACTTTCTCACAGCCTGGAATTTGTTGTAACAAAGGTAGCAGGTTATCACAATTTTCTTGCACCATTTCTTGTATATTTCCGTCTTCCGAAAGTAACTTTCTCCGTGATCTTGCCAGAGTTTGCGGTTCAATCTCTTCCCATGTATATGAAATATGGGCCTGATCCAAAGCCCACTAAAGTCTCTCCATTCACTTCGATATACTTAGGCTTAGGCCCCATATCCGCAGACTTTGTGGGGTCCTATATGGGTGTATTAGATTGGGGGGAAGGCTCAGATAGGGAGAGGGAGCTTTTCTCTTACCACTGCCTACATTTTATCCAACAGGCAACCATAATACTTCAGGGTTGAGGACAGGTTCCCAGTTGGCATTTCTTGGCACATCTCAATACTGATTTTAATGACACTCTTTTGATTGATACCAGGGGAGGAACAGGTCTGCACAGATGAAGATGAGTGAGAATCACAGCCCTTTCCCAAAGGAGGATCAGGCCATGCCTGTCAGTTTGAAACTGGCCCAAAGAGGAGTGCGTGCTGCTCCCTTTCAGAGAATGAATTAGTTGCCTCTCTGGGGAACAATCTCCTCGTGTTGAATTGACCTCAAATGCTGACTAGCTAAACAGTAAATTTAAGTTTTTGTTTTGTTCTCTGCTCTTTCCATTTATTTTAACAGTAGTGATGTGTCCGAATTTAATGTGTTTGCTGCCAGTTGAACTCCATTTGGGTTAATTTTCATTCTCTGCAGTTCTTTATTATTTTGTTAGGTCTAGACACACTATGGATCTTTGGCAATAAACCTTTGAGTTCGGCTTCTTAATATGGCTGGGAGGTTTACATCATTTACAAAGACTTAGTGACCCATCCATCATAATAATGTCACACAGGATTTATTATGATCCTTATGCTGTGGCAACATCAACATCATGAAACAAAGATTAACATTAAGAAACCAGCTTATAGTGGTATAAGGAAGATTGTTCTGACCAAAAATTGGTTGATAAATTAGCTATTTGCACTGAGGTTCTTGTCTGCTGTGTATCAATGTTAAATGTCAGTGCTAAGATAAGAACACAGCTGTTGTCAACTAAAAAAGACATTTTAAAACAACCAACATAGATAAACACTGGTCAGTGTAGGGCTTAGGAATAATAAAAAGGAAGTTGGCACTCTAGAAAAATACAATGACTATCTTGCATCACCATCTTACCTGTCTCCTATTCCAAAGGATCCCAAAGCACTTTACAAATTGTGCATGTAAGAATCAGTTCAGGCACTGAATAAAAATACTGAATAAAGGATGTCAGGATAAAAAAGGACAGACATCAAATATATGTGCAGCCAACTGAACATCAATTTTATTTATCTTCAACATCCTAGAATGCTACAAATAAAAACAAACAGAATATCCTCACAGTTTCTCTGTCCCATTTCTGTTTTCCCCTTGTAACCCTGGTTTATATCAATCACATGCTCCTACTGACAGAGCTTCCAAAGTTGTGAATTCCAGTTTCCTTTCAGACCTTGCATTTCTATTTCACAAAAGACTCTATTATTTTAAATATCAATATTTGCATTTTAAAAGGCTTATATATTTGCCTGCCTCTGAGGAAGGGGAAAAAATCCTCTGAGAGGTGAAAAAAATGAGGCCTCTGGTATACCAAAGAGTTGAAATAATAATGTGTTTTCACATATTGCTTGGGTTTTAAAGCTCTGAAAAAATGATGTGGAGAAGATTGATTCTAATAAGAATATCACTTATAAAAAATGGAAAGCACACAGTATATAAATAATCTTTTGCAAAACATTAAGAAACTACCTTAGTTTGAACTGATTGCTATCTAATCAACTTGATCGGTGTGATACCTGCTCAGGGAGCTTTAACTTGCAAGTACAGAGAGGTATTTATGAGGATAAAAACAGTCAAGGAAAAGGAAGACTGAAATTTCATGTCTTTAGGTCTACAAAGCAAAAATGCAGCAGGAATGTGTCCTGTGAGGAGAACAGTGTTATGGCCAGTAAACTCAAAATGAAGGAACAATTTGTAATGACAAAATAAATGCTCATGGAGGTGCAACTAATTAGCCATTGGAAGATAATTTATCCAGATATCCTTAAAAGTCCTTGAATGACTTAAGATTGCCACACATCTTACAGGCCTAATTAAGGCTGCATTAGTGTCCTGAGGCAAAAAGATGAGAGATGAACAATACTTTTAGGATGAAATTGAGACAAATAGATTGCAAATTCAATAAGAACCATTGGTGAGCTATATGAGGAGATAAACTGGTAACCTTGTGTGGGCGGGTAGGCTGGCCCTCCCCCGAGTCCGGCACTTCCCTCTCTGTCCCCTGTCGGGCGCGTCCGCTCCGACCGACGCTGGGCGACGTAACTTGGCAATTCTCGGGAGTTTGTCTCGCCTGAGATGAGGGAGAGAGGGGGGGCCCGGGCCCGCCCTCACTTGCGGGCCCCAGCCCAGGGCCCTAAGAACTTGGACCACAACGTGGTCCTAGTCTGGCTAACGGGGTCGGGACCCTAAACGCGTTAGTCCACAGGCTTGATTCTCCACCCTGCCCTGGGCTACTTCCTCTCTCCCTCCTCAGTACCTCTGTCTCCGGTCCTTTGTCCAGCTTCTGTCTCTGGTCCTTTGTCCAGCTGGTTCCTCCGGCCCTCCACCAGCGTCGTTCACCTCCCCTTCTTACTCCGTCCTTGAACCTCCCGCCGCCCGGACGTCGTCCTTGATGTTGCCGTGACATCACCGGCGTGACCCCACCCCCCGTGCCATCTTGCTGCGGGCCCGGCATGCCTCTCCGTCGGCAGCTGCGCCACGGCTCTCCCAGCCGAGCCGCAGCGTAGGAACAGCTGGGACACGGCTGGTAAGCGGGCCCCCGGCACACCAAAAGGGCAATTACCCCTCTTGGTCCAGTGAGGGGCCTCGGGGCCCCGTCACACCTTGGAAAAATCATAAGGTTTTATTTTGCTTTTAACAGTGTTGTCTAGGTATGCCAAGCCTTGGAATCTATAAAATCATAGACACTGACTGTATGGGTGCTCCAGTGCTGAAGCACCCACAGAAAAAAAATGGTGGGTGTTTATCACCCACTGGAAACTTCCCTCCAGTACCTTATGCCTGCTAATTATAAGTGGCTTCTTTTTTTATGTAGCTTTGCTCAGTTAATCCAGTACTATAACAACTAAATCACACGCACACAGAAATTGTTATCTGAAATGTCCAGGGGGGATCGCCACTAAAATACATTTGTTGTACAAATGATCTTGTACTTTGGAGACAAAGAATAGTTTTGTCATTAAAATACAGGACTAGGTTCCAGGACTCCTGGGTTTTATTTCTGGCTCTGTCCAAGATTAAATGTGTAACCTTTGGGAAGTCATTGAATGTTCTTTGTGCCTCAGTTTCTCCATATGTAGAAAAGAGCTAATATTATTTCCCTATCCCATAGGAGTGTTCTGAAACTTAATTCATCTATGTTTGTAAAACACTTCCTGGTGTTCTGATGGAAAACTTTATAGAAATACAAAATTATTTGTACTATTACTATTTCCAAAAAATTATCTATTAGTAGTCAAGAAGTATTTAAAAAACTTGATGGGTAACTAATAAAGTTACCAAAACTTTATTTTTGTTTTGTTTTGTTTTTGTTTTTTTGTTTGTTCTCCTTTTTCATGGGATAAGAGAGTAGAGTGGATATAGGACGTACAAGTTTTTGAACATGCTGGAGATAGAACTTCACTATCTAAAGTTTTCTTTGACTACCCAAAAATACAAATTCAATTAAAAATTCCTAACTTGCTTCATGCTTTTACCCATCACTCATCAATTAACTGATAAATATCCAGGTTAAAACATACTCCACCTAGAAACATGAAATCATTCCTGAATACAGTTATTCCATGCCCATTTCTACCTTGACCATAGTCACTGGATTCAATCCTATGCTTCCAAGTAAAGGTTTCCAAAACTCTAAGCAATTGAGTCAACTTTTTTTTAACCTTTGAATGTAGCAGATATTTGAGAATCAGTTTGTGATTATCTGCATTTCACCCCTTTGTTAACATCAGGTCTCAGCTGTTCCCAAAAACATGGCAATGCATGTTCAGTCAGGGTCTATAGCTCTTGCTAGATGGCGCATTAATATCTCATTGCCATAAGGTTTGTTTTGAAACAATTTGATAATGTTTATCAATTTTGATATTAACATAATATGGAATCCAAAACATACCTATACAAGCAACATCATCACAGACCCCAACCACATAAGCCATCACATCAGAGGCTCATACAACTGCACATCCACTAATGTGATATATGCCATCAAGTGCCAGCAATGCTCCTCTGCCATGTATATTGGCCACATCAGACAGTCTCTACAACAAAGGATTAATGGACACTAATCAGATATTTGAAATGGTAACACATAGAAACCTGTTGGGAAACATTTTAACTTGCCTGGGCACTCACTAAGAGATCTAAAAGTGACTATACTATTACAAAGCAATTTAAAAAACCAGCTAGAGAAAAAAACTGTGGAACTTGCCTTCATATGCAAATTTGACACATTTAACCAAGGTTTGAACAAAGACTTGAACTGGATGGGCCCTTATATTTAATACCCAAATGACTATAAAAGTTAAGTATCAGGCACTTACAGCTCACTCTATTATCCTCATTTAGCACAAACACTCTAATTGACAAGATTTTTTCCCCCCTTTCCCTCCCCATCTGCCCTCTTCTACTATTTATTTGTACCTCTGGAACCATTGCTCCATTCATCTGAAGAAGTGGGTAGTGCCCATGAAAGCTCATGATATTATCTACAGTTTTTGCTAGTCTCTAAGGTACTGCAGGACAATTTGTTGTTTTTAAAATTTTTATATTGAACTAGCAGTTTTCCTCAGAGTATATCTAAAAGGTCAGTAATGCCTAGAGGATATGCAGTATCACAGTATGCTTAATAAATTGATGGAGATGCAAAGCATTAAACAAGGGAGAGTGTTCCTTCAATCCTATATACTTATGCCTGGACCTACAATAGGTCTTAGGATTGTGACACTGAGAACTGTGTTACCTAACTTGTTCAGGTGCTTCGAAAATCCCTGAAACAATGTTGTGATCTACAAACTCTAGGCTAGGGAAATAAGCTATCTCTACATAGAATGGGAAGAGATGGGCCTCTTTGAAGATGGCCCACAAAATCCAGTATGCAAGGTGGGCAGCTTCTGTCCTGCTCCACACTACATGGCCATAGAAAATTAAAAAGGTACTTACCTTTCACTTCCACCCCACTGGTTAGAGCACTCACCTATGATGTGGGAGACTTATATTCAAGACCCCATTTTGCCTGAGGGGAAAGAAAGGATTTGCTGAGGAACCTCCTGTCTTTCAGGACTATGTGCTAACCACTGAATTACAAGATAGCCTGCTACAGAGTTGCTTCAGTCTCTCCTTAAGCTGTTCCATTCCATATTAAAAACATAGTGTCACTGAACCAGAGTGAATGATTCTAGGACAGTGGTTCCCAACCTTTTCCAGCATACTGACCCCTTTTCAATCTATTAAAATTTCACAGACCCCACTCCTCAAACAATCCATTTTTGCTAGCCCAACCAAACACTTCCTGCCACTCTAATAGCTTTTGAATGGTTAGAGTGGGGTGACATATTCAAAAAAGAGAAAAAATGGTAAAAAGTGACTGACCCATTTATAAGCTGACTCCAGAGGACAGTTGCAGCTTGTCAGCTTCAGCATGGGTAGAGGGACATGCAGATTGCAGGGCATGGAGCTTCTCATGTCCCATTGGCTGCTGTTCGCCCGCGCTGCTTCCTTAGCTCCTGGCGCCCTCCGTCCCCTGCCCATACACGGAAAGAGGGGGCTCTCATGGCCAAAGGGAGTTCTAGAACTGCCAGCTCCTCACAAAGGCAGAACTTCAGGAGGCTAGGGGGCAAGGGTGTAACTTCGGGAGTGCAGGGGGTGGAGCGGCAGCCATGTGCTCTGGACCATGGCTTGCTTTTGATCCCATTCCACAGGCGCTAAGGGAATGAGAGGGTGGTGCTTTCATCCTGTGGGCCTAATCCTTACTTTAAAAAACTTTCTGCAGACACCCTGCAGTGCCCTCGCGGACCCCAGGTTGGGAACCACTGCTCTAGGACAATGGTCCACAGGATGTAGGGTGTATCCCATGCGGGGCATGAAGGAATGTCAGAGAGGCCTGGGTGTGGGGAGGAAGTAATACCCAGTACCACACTGCCCCCAACACTGTTCTGGCCCTGACATCAGCCCCCAGCCACAACTGCAGCCCCAGCTCCACTCCATGACCTGCTCCCAGCCCCAGCCTGGCTGCAACCCAGGGTTGTGTGGACACATTCAGTTAATGGTGAAGGAAGAATGGGTGCATGAGAAGAAAAATGTGGGCTCCAGTGCTCTAGGAGGTAGGAGATTCCATGTTCAGTTCACCTGCTCCAATGAGTCTTTATTTATACAAGCTTCAGCAGGAGAGACTGAGGGAGCCCCACATCAGACTATCCCATAGATCAATGATTATTGCACTGCTTTGAGAGTTTGGAGACCCCCATTCATGGGTAGTGCACGAGCCCCTCTCTGAAGAGACTAACCATGTAGCTCTGACCTTTCTGCCCAAGCTCTCTTCCACACCACCCTCCAGAGTACAAAGTCCTGCCCCCCGATTTCCTCCCTTACTCACTGGAGCCCTAAGCCTCCCCCATGTCTGGAGAAGTCCAGCCAAACAGACCTAGAATTGCAGGTTGGCCACAGTACTGGTCCAGAACCTGCCCACTGGCTTCAGTGCCTGCCCACCACCAGCACCAGGTCACCCATGGCCTCAGTATTGGCCCTAGCATCCACGCAGCAAGAGGTCGATGGGAGCATTTGCTCCCATTGGGTTCCCTTACTCCTTGTGAGGAGCAGGAGTACCAGCACCGATGGGAGTGTCCTCTGAGTTCAATTTAGTAGGTCTTCACTAGACCCACTAAATCGAACACCTGGAAGATTGACCGCAGCAACATTGATCTTCTACATAGGATAGACATGACCCAGTGGCCCCAGGATGAGCCAGGCAGCCAGTGACAGACAGCTGTCCCCCGCCCAGTCCCCCAGCACCCAGGGGCCAGCCAGGGGCCATAGACGGCGCGCGCCCTCCTGGACTAGTGCGGAGGTCATGGACCTCACTGAGGTTTGGGGCAGGCCCCCAACGTCCATGATCTCCGCACTAGGAGGAGGAACGCGGCCGTCTACAGCCGCATAGCGGCCACCATGGCCCGAAAGGGACACAGGCGCACCCAGGAGCAGGTGCGCCTGAAAGTTAAACAGCTGCGGGAGGCGTACACCAGGGCCACCAGGGGTGGCGCCGCAGCAAGGGCTGCCACCTGCCCCTACATCCCTTCCCTCGACCAACTCTTGGGGGGTGGGGCGATCCGCGCCAGCCTGGGAGGCAGCGAGCCGGGACCGGAGGGCCCTGACCCGGACACACCGGAGGGGCCTCCGCCAGCTGTTCTGGCACTGGAGTCCGCAGGGTTGGCCAGGGAAGCCATACCGGGTAAGTGCCAGCACTGTCCCCTGCCCGGGGGGGAGGCGGGGAGG
>CM057848.1:34438352-34465180 GCA_030068395.1 Apalone spinifera
TACAATTGCTACAATGATGAACTCTCCTTTTCTAGCTCTGGCATTCATCAGTATCTTGGCAGTAAAGTTCTCTTAAGTAAGGTTCTTCTGTACAAGTCAGACACTTCTATAATCATTGACATACTAGAGTATGAGGATTAACTGTACAGATTGGACATCCTTGTACAACTGGCTCCCACCCCCTGCAGCCCAGCTAAGCTGCGTGTTGCCCCTCCTCCCCTGCATAGCACTGGGCTCCCATCCCACCATCCCCTGTAGTGCATGGTCCTTCTGGACCATGAGTGTTGCTGGACCAGAGAATTCCTGTTTATAGAGGTTTAACCTCTGGTATTTTCTCATTTAACAGGCAGAGATGACGAATGCAGTCTGTGCAAAGGAGATTGTGTCTCAGTTTCTTCAGATGATAATACTGCTGTTTTGCCCCTTTGGCTTAAGCATTTAGCCAGTAATCAGGGTCTTGCTAGATTGTTTCTATTAGGAGGAGAAATGGATTATATAAGTTAGGCATATTCTTTGGTGCAGTCCTGTCTGTTGGTACATAATGACCTCAAACAAACAAAAAAGCTTTTTTCCTTGCTTACAGTTTTCAGGTCTGCCCCTCCAGCCAGCTTAGTGGGCTCTCTGGGTATGTATATACAACAGAGGGTTTTTTTTTTTAAATGGCCATTTTTCTGAAAAAAAAACTTCACTTACATCCACACTGCAATCGCGCTCCTCCGAAAGAAAATAGAAAGAACAGAGGGGTTTTTCTGACATTAGTAATCCTCATTCTTCAAGGAAGAAGCCTTTTTCCGAAAGTGCTCTTTCAGAAAAAGGTGTTTGTGGATGCAGAAGAGGGAGTTCTTTCAAAAGAAGAGGAAAGAGGAAAAAACACAGTGTTTGGCCATAGTAATCACAGCTTACATGCGAGATAGTGTCCATTCAGTGTGGACACTATCTTTTGAAAAAACACATCACTTTTTTGATGCACTTTTGCAGTGTGGACACTCTTTCAGAAGATATAGCCTCTCTCTGCAACCTCTCCAGACTATGCTCATCACTGCTTCTCTCACTGTCTGCTGACTTTTTCCTCCTCTCACTCACAAAGATTGCCAAACAATCCCTTAGTCCCTGCATTTTCAACCAGTCCCAGGGAAGCCTCTTTTCATGTGTCTGGGTTAGTTTTTGCTCTGGCCTTGTCATTAGGACTATTGCTTTGGCTCGGGCAGCTGTTATTTTCAGCTACTCACCCATAAAGGGATATTTAATCGCTCTTTCTATCTAACCTAAAGGAAACACCCTAGAGCACTAATCAAGCTTCTGACTGTGTTGCTTGATGGCAACCATTAAAACTATTCACAATAATGAAGTGGGCTGTGCCCACGAAAGCTCATGATACCATCTACATGTTTTGTTAGTCTTTAAACAAAGGCTACCAGAATATTTGTTTGGTCTTTTTAGTTTTTCCCATTACAAACTAACTCGGCTACCCCTCTGAAATTCTTATATCTACCATGTGACCTAAAGACCAGAGACTGGAAAATCACAGTGTCATAGCTACAATGGGAAATGCTCTGTGTGGGAAGTTACTTTACAGTGCTGGGGAGCATCCTTGTAAACCATACTGGCAGCTCTGTTAATTGCATTGATCTGAAAGATTTGGAGCTTAGCTGGGCAACTGGGAAAGGAAAGAGATGTATATGAAATATGGGCTTTGATGAAGCCTTAGAGAGTATTCTGCTACTTCAAGGTGACAAGTGTTGGGAGCACAGGAGTATTTAGGCATGGTAGAAGCATGCTGTGGATTTTAAGAGACCATTCTGATAACATTTTCAGCATAAATTGAACAGTGCATGTGTAAGAAATGACATAATAATCATGTTTAGTGAAACATGTTTAAGAAATTGAAGAATAATCATGTTTGTGAGAACAAGAAAAGATAAAGTATCTACAAAACTAGAAAAGACCATTTTTGGAGTAATACCAGCCTGCATAGATGGAGGAGGGGAGTTAACATGAGAGACTAATAAATACAGATATATAGATATATGTGAAAATAGAACCAAAGTTATGAATACGTTTGAGTAACAGAGGCAGGTTAAAGCTGTATAGTCCAGTGCAGAAGGTGACTGTGATGATATCAGGATAAGTTGTTCATTTGTGAGTAATTAATTACTACTTGCTGAGTGTTTTGCTATAATAAATATTTGTTAGACCTGCTGAAGTGAACCTTAATCCAACAGCATTAGAATTTTTTATTGACAGAAGGTTGTCTAGAACATCAGGGAAATCTTCCTCCATTTCTCAATATGTACCATGTGACAATGGGAAAGAATAACTGAAAGAACAGATTTCTTCTCTTAGGGCACATATACTCTGTGGCACTATTTCAGGATACTTCTGGTATCCCGAAGTAGCTATTCTTCATCTTTACAGAATGCCTGTTATTTCGAAATATTTTTTGAAATAACAGGCACACTATTCCAACGTCCCTGTAAACCTCTTTCCATGAGGATTAAGGGACGTTTCGAAATAGCGGTTTACTTTGAAATTTGCCACTATGTAAACAGCACCAAATTACAAAATAAGCTATTTCGAAATTGACTCAAAATAAGCTATACAATTTGCATAACTCAAATTGCATAGCTTATTTCGAGCTAAGAGTGCTGTGTAGATGAACCCTTACTGACCAAGGAACTTTATTAGGAAAACAGCATTATCCCTAAAGCCATTTCACATCTACAGTGTATTTCACAGTCCCCTCCTGCTTGACTTACAGCTATAAATTTATAAAAGAGTATATATCTCTTCACCCCATGGGACTTTTAACTTCTATCTTGGTAGCCACCAGAGTTTGGCAGCAGGAGCAATAAATTAGTTTTTCATTGAAAAGTTGGCATCTGTAGAGGGCTGTCCTTGATCCTAGATTCATAGATATATCGCTTTTAGGATGCTGACTGCCCTCAACTTCCCTGGGTTTTAGTGAGACTGGAAGGCACATTGCAGAACCTGAGGCTATGTCTAAACTAGCAGATGAAAAGTGCTGTTAGTTCTACAATACTGCTCATAGAGGGTAGAAGTGAAATCGCTTTTGCATGTTCCCATTGTCAGCTGCCAGCACAGTAGCAAGACCATACTTGTGGCATCTACAGCAGCATTTGGACTGGTACGCTCTGGGCAGCTATCCCACAGAGCACCTCTTCCTCTTCTGATGCTAAGGTTTGTGGGAAGGCTAAGAGGGAGCCAAGGGGCATTCTGCATCCTGTCCCAATGCTCTGTGGTGCATCACTTCACATTCCAGTGTCCTCTGTGCTTCTGTCTGCATTTGTCATAGTCTTTCAACTGCTTTTGTGCTGCTCACTTTGCCTCCTTGGTTTTCAGGAATGGACCCCAAGCTGTTAAAGAAAATGTGGCTAGGTCTCACTCACTTACCAGGAATGGTAATCGAGTTACTCCTTACACTGCAAAGTGACAATGACAAAAAAGGTATTGATCTTCTTATGCATAGCTGCTACAACACGAGATTTCTTGTAGCGTTCATGGAGGTGCTAATCACAGTAGAACACAGCTTTTGGGCTTAGGAAACAAGCACTAAGTGATGGGACCATGCCAACATGCAAGTCTGAGACAATGAGCAGTGGCTGCAGAACTTTTGGATGAGGAAAGCCACTTTCATGGGACTATGTAATGAGCCTGCTCCCCACCCTGCAGGGCAAGAAACAACAAAAGCTGCCCTGCCAGTGGAAATGCACATGGTGACTGCATTTTGGAAGCTAGATAGTCCAGTCTCCAAAGAAGCTGCTTCTCCTCTCTTGGTATTCACACCTCCAGATCAGCTACTAGAAGTGGGCCTCATCCTCCCTGATTGGATTCACCTCGTTATCTCTAGCCTGGTTCTGGCCTGTATATTTATACCTGCCTCTGGAAATTTCCACTACATGCATCTGACGAAGTGGGTCTTTGCCCATGAAAGCTTATGCTCCAACACTTCTGTGCCACAGGACTCCTCGCCGCTTTTGCAGATTCAGACTAACTCGGCTAACCCTCTGATACTTTGCACAGATAGACATCCCTAACTGCAAAGGGGTGATAGATGAGACACATATTCCAATTCTGGAATCAGACCACTTGGCTTCTGAATACAGTAGGGGGAAAGGGTATTTCTCCATAGTACTTCAGCTACTTGTGGGTCACTGTTGGAGTTTCACAGATATTAAAATAAGCTTGTTTGGAAAGGTGCATGTCACATGAATCTTTTGGAACACTTTGTCTATTCAGAAAGCTGAAAGTGGGGACTTTCTTCCTAAGACCAAGAAGATCACTGTAGGGGATGTCAAAATTCTCATTATAAGCCTGGGAGACCCTGCCTACTCATTAATGCCATGGCTCATGAAACCAGACACTAGGAACCTTAAAAGTGGCAAGGAACAGTTCAATAACAAGCTAAGCAGGTGCAGAATGAATGTGGAATGTGATTTGGCTGTTTAAAGGCCCACAGGTGATGTCTGTACAGGAAGCTCTACCTGACTGATGATAACATTTCTATGATTATAGCCACATGCTGTACACTCCATAATATTTTGAAGAGAAGGACAAAGCTTCATTCAGGGCTGGACTCTTGAGGCACAGTGCCTGGAGGCTGAGTTTGAATAGCCTGAGACTCTTTTCTGGACATCCTTGTCTTTCAGTTAAATAATTGCCTGTAAGGGTTAAACCCAGAGATAATGAATCCTAGACAATATCCAAGAAGTGCTGGCAGGGTGCCAGGAAAGCCGATGAAAAGAAAGTGTGAGTTTTTTAATTGAAGCAGGACACTCCCACTGCTGTCTTTGTGTGATCATAACAAGAGCTGGGGAAGATGAGTTAAGCCAGGAACAAGGCATGGAATTTCCAGTGATATCCATGTTCAGGGAAGGACTAAACCTGGAACAACAGACATGTAAGTAGAACAGGGAATGTTTAGTGAGACATGATTAGATTATTTGATTTATTGTTAGATTTGCTGAACTCCTCTCTGCTGAGACTATGTACCCCTCACCCGTATACTGTAACTTTTAAACTGAATTCCAGGTAACAGTTATCTGTGTGTTTCACCTGTCCTTTTTCTGTTGATCTTTACCCCCTAACAACCAGACATGTCTTACCAAGTATGTCATCTTTGTTTTGTTAATAAAATCACCTTTTTAAGACTATGATCTGATTCCTTTGTCCTAGAAGGCAGGAGGTTACATGTGCCTGTGCCTGTGCCTGTGCCTGTGCCTGTGACTGAAAGGTCTCTTTTTTAAAAAATTACAGTTCGTTTTCAAGCTCTCTCCAGATGGCAGAATAAAGGCCGTGAGGATACTATGGTTCTATGATTCTGTGATACCCTACAGGAAAAAATTCCCAAGTGTGCCTCCCTGTGTTCTCAAAGGGGTTTTTGCGTTTGATTGGTAGAAGCCTATAACCTATGGTCAGGGAATCTGTGACATTCAGGAGTTTTTAAGCAGAAGCCTTTAGTAGCAGGGTATTTTAAAGTCTTTTGCAGCCCCACCTTCTGCACTTGAAGTGCCAGAGTGGGGAACAGCTTCATGCTGAAGTGCTAAAGTGACCATTGCTTTGCTTGCTTGTTTTTTTGCAATGAAATAAATGAAATGTTTGTGTTTCAAATAAATCTTTATTATAAACAACAAACATAGAAGATACATGCAGCATGACACATCTGCACTTTGTGGGAGGCAGGGGAAGAGAGGATGTGAGGTCACAAAATGTGTATGTATTAGTTTATATCTATGTTTCATATGCAGCCTTACCATCTAATGTGCTGGGCAAGGTGGGGTTACAGTTCATCAGAGCTAAACTGCACGTGGATGTGGATTGAGTGCATTGTATGCCTGTTGTCGTCTACCAAGATGGACTGTGAGGGGGCAGGGTGGAATGCAGGGGGTGCTGGACAGAGAGAGGGTGGTATCCAAATTGTGTCTGCGGTAGCAAGGGGGGTATATAAAGAAGAGTTTTGGGACACCAGCTGTAGGGAAGGGGGGTCACCTAGCTGCTCCAATTCAAGTGCTAGCTTTGCCTGGAGAATGTCCACTTGTTCCTCCATAATGTTTAAGAGCCACTGTTCCTTCCTCTCACTGTCCCTTCACTCCTTCAATTCTTTCTTTTCAGCAGCAGCCTGAATCATGAAGTCATGCAGAGTCCTTTAGTAGGCCACTTCCTTGCCTTGTCCAACCTTTCAGTCAGTGATAGCAAGGCAGGCTGGTGCCTTAAGGTTAAATCTATGAAAATAAACTACAATATATAAGGGACCATTGTTAATACTAGACACAGACCTGCCATGATCTGTTTTAAACACAAGCACTGTTCATATGCCTATCGATGACTGGCTGCCCTAGGGTGTTGTAGCCATGTCAGTCCCATATGCACCTGGGATCCTGTAGAATCACATAGTGTTAGCATTCTATTAATCATAGCAGGATGGTAATTAACACCTGTCACTACTGATATCTATTTATTAATCCTCTGTCTCTGCACACGGAGATACTCATGACCAGGTTATGCTGACAGATCCATTTATTAATCCTCTATCTCTGCACACAGAGATACTCATGTCCAGGTTATGCTGATCTAATGCCAGACAAATACAAATTAGAAATCAGTGACATTTTTAACAGAGATGATGATTAACCACTGGAACAAACTATCAAGGGACATGATGGATTCTCCATCTTCTGATGTCTTCAGATCAAGACTAGATGCCTTTCTGGAAGATATGCTTAAGCCAAACATAAATTATTGAGCTCAATAGGGGGTGAGTGGAATTTAATAGCCTGTGATACACAGAGGAGGTCAGAATAGATGTGGTAATGGTCCCTTCTGGCCTCAAATCTTATGATCTATTACTTGATTTTAATGAATGTTGTACTAATTTGATCCCCAAATGTCTACACTAAAACACTTGACTTTTTCATCTACCCTCTTCTAATGGTGTAGGTTCTATTGCTATGATCAAAACAACTGAAAAAAGTTTGCTTGCCTGCTGCTGTCTTTTAGCGTGTACTATAATTATCCTTGACTGATACTACACTGCCAGCTACCTGAATCATTTTGTGAGAGTTGTTACAGATTGTTAATTTGCCTTTTGCAATGAATGATTCAATGAAAAAATCAAGATAAATAATTAGTGATAAAGTAATTAATTGAGTAAGACTGTGTTGGGTTGTGAAAGTGAGCTGCTATTGCAAGGTTACTAATTATTATTAATCATAATCTATTTTCTGAGACCCCCATATTACACTGAGTCTCTGCTCACAGAAAGATGTGAGATAAAATTTATACCTCACTAATCTCACTTAGAATTTCCCCCTGGCTTTAGTTGTGCCGGAATGCTACCCAAAAAACTTTATACTCTAGGGGTCACATTTTGCTATCCTCACTCATGTGCACTGTTCCCTATAAACTGGGCACTTGTGCAGCCACTCATGAGAGAGTCAAATGGCGTCCCATCGATTTGCAGAGTGCTCACATCTACGTTTTTGTTTCGACTGGTGGTGTATATTCACACATGCTACAGGGCACATACAAAATTTATTCTGCACATTGATGGAAAAGATTAGAGGGAACATTGCTCATGTAGTATGTTCCTCCACAAGCTATTATTTGTGGTGGAGTATGGTGATAGGATCTGTCCCTAAATATCAAGTGAGCAAGAGTGGAGGAAAAGTGTACATTCAGAATATGCATGAATATTTATAAACTGGGCCTGATTCCCCACTGAGTCACTCCAATTGAATGACCGTGCATTGAAGTTAATGGAGTTAACCCAACCTAAACCTGGAATGCAGTGGTGAACCTGGTAAACCAGGTCTATTATGTATAGATTAGCCTAATCATGACTCCAGAGATCTCTTTTGTGCAGTGGAGCTTAGTTAGCTCTAGTAATTAACAGAAAAGCAGGCCAGAAGTCTGATGATGAATTTGCATATGGCACAATGGGGCAATCCCAGACTATACAAACTGTCTAATTTTTTCAGTATAACAGGCCAAAAATGTCATCACCTCATAAAAAATACTCTAAATATAGTCACAGAGTGGTAGCCATGTTAGTCTGAAAGGGTACGTCTACACTGCAATGCTATTTCGGGATACCTCAGTATCCCAAAATAGCTATCCTGGGTCTTCACAGCAAGCCCGTTATTTCGGGCTCGCCTTTCTGATGTCCCTGTAAACCTCATTCTATGAGGAGTAAGGGACATTTCGGAATAGCACTTTATTTCGAAATTTGGTGCAGTGTAGACAGCACCAAATGACTAAATAAGCTACTTCAAAATAGCATTGAAATAAGATACGCAATTTGCATAGGTCAAATTGTGTATCGTATTTTGAGCTACAGTGCTATGTAGATGCACCCTAATTGAAAAAACATAAAAAACAATTAATGGTCCTACTGCACCTTAGAGACTAGCAAAAAATAATGTCATGAGTTTTCATGGGCACAACACACTTCTTCAGATGAATGGTCATGATACTCTAAATATACTTTTACATAGTGAGATAAAAATGCAACAAAACAATAAGAAACTTGACTCCGCAAAACCATGAGAATATGAAAAATGAGACAAAGTAGTTAAAATTGAAGAGTTTATGTGCCAGTGAATTTGTACTCACTAAAAAAGTCAATAATAAGATAACATATTAATAAAAAAGTTATCTTTTTTTACAAATCCTTCTTTGTAAAGTTTTAGCGTGGAGGAACTTCTGAATTATCTAAAGTGTTCAATAACTTTTGTAAGGGAAACTAAGAGGTAAAATTGAAAATTAATTTATTGAATGGCATTCTAGTGGCTCTGAAATAAATATACAAGGGTTCCAAACTAAGTCATTTTCAATAACCCTAGATATAGTTGTTTATTTAAACCTTTTATCATCCCACTTCCCCAAGTTAATTAACATTGGGGAGCATCTGCACACTTTCAGAGCCCTCATTAAATTCAAGTGTTGAATTTGACCCCAGATCAACATAGCATTTAAGCATGTTCTCTAATTTTGAGTATTTCTTTAGTACTGTTGAGGGAAGTATCCCTTAAATAAATTCTCTGGTATGTAGGGAGGACTTGAGCATATGCCTAAAGGCCTAATCCGAAGCCCATTCAAATCAATGAAAAAAATTGTTATTAACTTCATTGGGATTTGGCCTGAGTCAGGGCATGATTAGACAAGAAGATTTGTGGAGCAGTCAGAGTACAGGACTGGGACTCAGGTCTCAGATCATGCCTCTACCACAGACCTCAGCAAGTTACCTAATCTTGATGTGCCTCAGTTTCCTCATATATAAAATAGCATTAATATTACTTATCTGCAATCTGTTGTAGATCTTTGGAGTCAATTTGTCTGGAGAGATTGCATAATCATTTTATCAATTGCATATACACCCAGTTTTCTCTGAGCTGGTTCAGTTTTCTTGAAGCATCTCAGCCAACATTTTCACACATGGGTGACTTTAGCGTCAGCACCTTTGAAATCAGAACCTTAAGAAGGTGTCTAAATATATATGAGGGTGTTTAAATGTTAGACACCAAAGTTTAAATCATGGCCTTGCCACCTTATAATGATCAGAGACCTAACACAGAAAGGCCTGCTGACAGGTGGGCCGGGGGTGGCAACTGCCCCGGGGCCCATTATTACAAAAGGTCAAGAGCTCCCAGCCATCATTGCTACTGTGGCAGCAGCCAAAGACCTGGGCCTTTTAAATATTTGCCAGAGCCAGACAGCACTGAGGGCTGCCTAAGGGAAGTGTGGCATTTTCCGGGCAGCACTGAGGGCTACCTAGCCCTAGCCCTGTCCCTTCTGCCTGAGGCCCTGCCTCTTTTGGGACCACAGAGCAGAGCTCTGCCCACCTTGCCCATAGGCCCGGCAAGGCTGTTAGCCCCACTGAACACAGACATACTACACTATTCTAAATGGTAACCTGATACCTATCATTGTATTACCTGGCTCTCAGGACATGGCAGCACTGAACCTGTAAATACAGACTGACAGAAATGTTACTATTTCTTGTACAGAGCTGATCACCAAGCTTGTTGTTAAAGCAATGGGCTGAAACTCTGGAAATCAGAGATTAATTCCTGGATCTGCTACAGACTTCCTGTGTGATTTTTTTTTTAAGCAAATCAGTAAAACTGCCCACTTATGTTCTTCAGATGTAAACAAGGAACACACTTTTCTATGTATCACACTATTTAAGTTTCTGCTTGTTCAGGACAGCATTTAATTACACATTTAATTTTTAAACGTGCTTAAATCCTATTGTCTTCAATTGCTGAGTTGTAGTCTTAGCACATACTAAAAGTTAATCACCTGTATAATAGCTGTCCTGAACGGGGATGTTTTTCCAAATTTAGACCATAATTGTAAGGTCTGCAGGGCAGGGAATGTTTTTTACTTCATGTCTATATAGTGCCTAGCATAGAGATCACCAGCCAGAAAATGAGGATCTACTGGTAGATCCTGGAACCTCTGACAGGTGATCCTCACTGGGTTAGCCAAGGAGTTATCAAGTGCTAGCACTTCAGCTACCCTTCCTCCCACTGCTCCTGCTCTCTGCCTTGGAGCTGTCTTGTTGTGCAGGGTAGGAGAGGCTGAAGAAGGGAGCACTAATGTCAGGAAGCCCCTCTCCCTCTAACTCTATATTCCATTTCCATAGGGTGAGCAGAGCAGGGCCTCAGAGAAGGGGCAGAATGGGGTTGGCCTCCACAAAGGGGTGGGAAAGGAGGTGGGGAAGGATATTTGGATTTGAAGTATGTTCTGGATTGACTTAAATTCAAAAAAGTAATCTTGTGCTTAAAAAGGTTGGAGACCACTGGCCTAACATCATGGGTCCCTAATCTGAGCTGAGACTTTAGGCACTAAAAAAATACATATTAAAATATGAAAATAATAGTAATAACACTAACATTATTAATGATAAAATAATGTTAATGGTACACAGAGAAAGAATGTACCACAAGACCATCCTTCCTCTCTTAATAGAAGACTAAAATGCACAGCAAATTCTCACACAGCAAGTTCCCAGTGAAAGGACAAAAATTATATTGAAGAGGTAAAAGGACTATGCAGATTTCGATTTGAGAAATAAAGATCAAAGCTTTACCTGGGAATTGATTACAGGTTGGGAGATCTGATTGCTAGAAGCTTTGCCTCAGGCCATTAACCTCCTCCAGTCATTATTTCCCTCAGGAAATATCCTATTCCAAAGCATGTCATTGCTCAAACTCATTTGTTTTCCCCCATAAAAACAAATATTTAATATGAATATCTTTGCCTTAATAACAGTGACCCAAGGTAACGCTCTCAAGCCATGCTGTTTCTGGGGATTAGCGATAACTAAGAAAACATATTTTCTTCTTTTTTAATTCAGAAAAGAGTGTGGTTTCCAAATTGGGAGAAGGGGAAACTCTGCTTTCTGTTACATTGGTATTAAACCAGTCACCCCATTGATGCCAGTGAGGTTACTCCAGTTTCACTCTGGTGAAACTGAGGACAGAATTTAGATAAGAGGCTTTGCTACTCAGGGATACTATACATCATTTGTGCATTATATCTTGTATCCTGCCAATAATGTCTGAAGGTTCAGATGAAAACCACTAAAAGGACCTGAACTTGTAACAACAGAAGTCAATAGTACAGCTCCCATTGACTTCAATGATGATGGACTGGGGTCTAATTTGCCTCATCAATCATATGTGATAAGGAGAGAATGTTATTACTGACTGATAAAACACCCAATCCAAGAAAACACTGAATAACATGCTTCAGTAGTGTCATTGGAGTTAATAAGTACTGAACATGAGGTTATATTTAAGCATGTATTGAAGTGTTTTGTTGGATCAGAGGCTCAATTATCCAATTCTTTTGGAATCCAACTTCAGTAAGGGTGTGTTCAGACTATAGGGTTTGTTTTTTTTAAAAAAAAACTTCCCTTGTGTCTCGACTGCTGCTGCATTCTTTTGAAAGTAAACTGAAAGAATGTGGCAGTTTTTTCGACCATGGAAAACCTTGTTTTATGAGGAAGAACGCCTTTTTTCGAAAGTGCTCTTTTGAAAAAAGATGCTAGGTAATGCAAACTGTGTTTTTTTGAAAGAGAGCATCCAGACTGCCTGGGTGCTCTCTTTCGAAAAAGTGGCTTGCTTTTTCAAAAGTACTAGTTGTAGTCTAGATGCTCTTTTTCGAAAGAGGGTTGTCATCTAGATGTAGCCTAAGTGATTTAACTATCTCCTGCAGTAGAGAATTTCGCAGATTAACTATCAATTGTGTGAAAAATTGTCCTTTGGGGCTCCTTAGCAAAGACCTTATAACCTTCAGATGGCAAAAGACTTCAGCCAGAAGCAAGCACAATACTCACCAAATGGAGGTTGGAAAAGAAACTGATTGTATGGGAACACCAAATGAAGGGTATTTCCTCTTTTGTTCTCATTTCTCTAGTTTATTTGCACTGGCAAAATGATGGTGAAACTGACTAGATAACAGAGATGAAGGGACAGTGGTTTTCTGTCCCACTGGATGGAACTGAAAAAAACATGAACAAAGTCCAAAATCAGAGAAGGAAAACATTCAGTATTTAATCCAAGGGGTTATAAGTAACATGGATAATAGATTTTTAAAAAGAAATGTTTTTCTTCCTTACAATATTAATACAAATAATAACATAAAAGAATGTAGTGAGGATTAATTCATGTTTGTAATGCACTGAGAAGCACTGCATGAATGCTAAATATTATTATATTTCCTATAATGACGTGGTCTCATCTAAAGCTCACTCTTTCAAATGTTTTCTATTCTAAGCAGAAATATAATGATGACAGGAGGTATTTATCCGTTAACATTCAGCAACAGAAAACTATTCCCCTTCATTGGATATTAGGTCTAATTAACTTTCATCACTGCTCTGTTTAAAGATCTTTGTCCCAGGATTTCATGGTTCGCTGACCCCACAAAACCCAGTACATATATTGAATGTAATTAATATAACACATTTCAAACTGAGAAAAAATAACATGAGATGAGCTTGAAAATTACCCATCACAAAGTATGATAATATTACTTGTTAACAGCAGAGGCATTTTGTTTTCATTCTGAGAAACTATTATGTAGGTGAAACATGCTTTGGTGGCAATCTTGGAGAAGGAAATTCTCCATCTAACCCCAGAGAAAGCATGGCATGTGGACAAATGTCAACCATACTTCCCTGTTTCTTTAAAACTCACTGCCTGAGGGACAACTTCTTAGGTGAAGAGGGGTTGTCTCAATAAATCCAATTTAATTCTGGGCCTCTCTACTAAGACTTCCAATAAAAGGGTCACTTGGTATCTGATCAAAGTGGTGGTTTTTAGTTGTGGGTTTTTTTCCCATTATTCCAGCCACATCTTCCAGGAAAGTGGACAAAGACCACCAATTCCCATTGGCTTTTGCATACCTATTTGCCAAGCCACTGCACTCTATTTGTTCAAATTCCCCCTGAAGACTCAAGTGTGATGACCACAAAAAACAAGTCCACAATATTAATAATATAAAATAGCAACATGAAATAAAGGAGAACTCTTAGTTGTTCCCTCTTATCATTGTAGCCAGTTTATTTTGCACCTATCTTGGTGAGATTGCAAACTCTTCAGGGCAAGGACTGTCTTTATTTTTGTATCTTGTACAACACTGAGCACATCCTTAGTGTTCAACCCCTAATAACTTATTTCATATTGATTAGCTATCAGGGGAATCAAGAAAGATTTCAAGTGCTGACTGGGAGGTGAAAGATTCTGCACTCTATTAATCATACACTGAGCCATCCAGTACTCTTGAGTCAAATATCTTATCTCTTCCTATCAAAAAGCCATGGAGGACTGCTGGAAGCTGGTACAACAGGATCTCAGTGGTCTTTCCTGAGATCTTTCTTGTCTATTTTTTCTGGTTAAATTGGAAAGATTAATAGCTGTACACGACAAACGGATCATTTACAGTGTTAAGCACCAACGATAAGCTAGCCATCTGAGAATTAGGACAAGCTAGTGGAGAAAAGTGTTCTCCTGTCACAGACCAATGATCCAGGAGATATGCAGATCATGGTGCTTCAGCGTCTAACTACAGTGGCACACCATGCAGCTACCAGGATTGCCTGAAGAAAGAAAATGGTTTGTAATGAAGTTGTATCTCTTCTGCTTGTGCTGCCTGGGTAGCGATTGATCCCCAGATTTGTGAAAAGAAACATATCATAATTGTTTAAGGAGAATCACTGTCTTAGAAGGTATTCCTGAATAGCTCATTAACAAGCTTTGATAAACCTTATTAAGTACATTCTCAGCTGTTCCTCTGCCTGCTTGGCCTCCATTTGCACATAAAATTGAATGCTCACACACCTGCCCCTGAACCAGACAAGAACAAACGCTGACTAACATCTGTACACACACTAGATTACATTATAAGTTCCAGCCACAAAAATCCATAAGCACAACTGCTAGCTTGATGTGGGTGTATTGTTCTTCCCCTGTGTTATGAATGGGACAGAGTAGTTAAGATGTTGTTGTCTGTCTTTTCACCACACACAGGAAGGGCCTGGGGAATGTACCTTCCTCTCTTGCATTGGAATGATGTCTAGGCTGTCTTCTCTTCATTAACAGGTATTTCCTCCCTTAATCACGGAATCTGGATATGTCCAGTACTTCCTATGCCTCTACATGGTCAGGACAGAGGAAAAGGACTGTCAGGGCATATCTACACAGCAGGACTAAAGCCAAAATAAGTGACGCAACTTGAGCTATGTCAATTGCGTAGCTTAAGTTAAAATAGCTTATTTTGGCTTTTGGCACTGTCTACACAGCAGGAAGTGCGAGTTAGAGCATTCTTCCTCTGATTTCCCTTACTCCTCATAAAATGAGGGTTACAGGAGTTGGAATAAGAAGTCCCTTACTTTGACATTATTTTAAATCTTTGCCCCAGGGTTCCAGCTCTGTCCATCACCAAGTGGGGGGTGGCTGTCCCTCAGGGCAGCTTGAGCCCTCAGCCTCTGGCTCTAGAGGCAGGTAACTTATCCACTGTGCCACTGGAGGAGCCTCCCCACTGCCCTACATTTTACAAATATAATCCATTACTATTATACAGGCGTAAGCTACGCATTGATATGGCCCCCTTTGCCATAGCATCTGAGTACTTTAAAAATAGTGTATTTGTCTTCACAGGATTCCTGTGTGGTAGGAAAAATCAAAGAGAAAAATAATTTGTTTAGTTCGTTCTGGTTTGACAATACTTGACTCTGGAATTCTCCATTTGTCTATAGGGTGCCTGCTCCTCTGGAACACGGTAAGATCTGTCAATGGCAGTTCAAAGTACACCCACTGTAGTCTTCCAGTTTTTCTCAGTTGTATTCACCACAACCTTCTGTGATTAGAGAGATGTTCAATTTCCATCATAAGAACAGTGCTTGGCGGGACAGACACGTACCTCCCAACCCCAACCCTCGTCTTTTCACATTGGCCACTGAACAGCCATCAAAGGATAGAGCTAATGAACCTGCAAGTGACTTGAATTTTTCCAAGTCTGGAAGCAAATATTAGGTTTGAGTGTCGAGAAAGTGCTCAGAATGAATCTAACACCAACTCCCTCTTTGGCTCTGGGGAAATAACTTTTCACCTTTGCCTCAGTGAGACCATCTGGAAATGAGACTAATGATATTTACATACTTACCAACCACAAAAAAGAGATGCCAGGACCCAGTCAGTTTTTAAAATATCACAATGATGAAAAATACTGTGTGATTATCCAAATCACTTTTTCCATCTCTTGCAATTAGCACATTGAAGGAAAAGAGTGTGTGTGGCAATAACAGTGGATTTATTTACAGAGTCTATTTTTATGTCTCAGCTTGCTGCAAATATAAAAATAAAGTGATTATAGCTAAGATTATTCCTTATTTCATTAGCTTTTAATTTTAATGAGCAACAATGCCACAGGTATAATATGATACCAAATTATATTTTAAATTAAAAGATTAATTAGATTAATCTACTTCATCGTGCTTTTAGGTAAATAACATGTACTTTAATTAAATTATTTAGATATATAACATAACTATATTATGTTATAGGGATGTATATACGCAGAATAAAGAATTTGTGTGACATTTTCCATATTGATGCTAGTCCAATACATAAAATTTTCCTAACCACCATATTAAAGACTAGAATCAGATCTATAGTGGACATAGGTCCACTGAAGACAGTGATGCAGATAAGTCTTGCATCTTTCATAAATAAATAATTCAGAACAACTATTAGCAGTCTCTTCTCATTCTGCAGAGGATTAGAATGGTGAAGCAGCTGCCAATAAAGAGACAGAGCTATGTGGAGAACCTCAGACTGGACTAGCTAGGGTGGTAAGGTTCTACAGATTGGGATTGAAATGCATTGGCATATCGGTGCCCTTGTCTACACTAGGGAGTTATTGTGAAATAACCCCCCCTTATTTGGAAACAATAAGTGGAGCGTACACACTACCAAACCTATTATTTCAAAATAACAGGCTGGTTATTTCGAAATTTGTATTCCTGATTACATAGGGGAATAAGATTATTTTGAAATAATTATTTGAGGAGTTATTTCGTCAAATTTTGAAATAATTTCCTAGGGTAGACATGTCCTGTGTGTGTAGGATATCAGGAAGGGACTAGCAAGGGGTGTTGCTTGTCACTAATAAGGTGTATCGACAGGAGGCTGTTGGGGATGGAGTCCACAGGAATAGATCAGCAGGATGTTGCAATAATGATGTCCATTGGCATAGGCTTGTGCATGACAAGGGGTGAAAAAGGGTGCTTCCAGTCAGAATCAAGCTGCACTGGAAAGCTGTTTCAGTGATGGCAGCTACAAAAACATAGAGTCTGGGAGGAGAGGACTTGCCACAGAGTCATCTGCCGCATCATTCACCATGCCAGCCTCAGAACAGTCCCTCACTTTCAGAAGTATGAAATTTACATACGGTCTTAAATATAGAGAAATAAAACCCTTCAACTCTCCATTCCCCTCCCTAATCCCAAATTGTCAAGGTTCTTACACATTGACAAGGGTGGGCAAGCAAGGATCTCCTCCCTCCCCAAATATTTGTGTGTCCCTGGGAAAGAAGACACAAAGGCATCTGGCTGCTGACTTAGCTCCTTCTTTTTCTCTCTGCCTGCACTCCCTGACTCACCTCAGTGGGCACTCTGCAAAGCAGGCAGCAGCAGTAGGGAAGGAGAAGCAGCAACTGTGGGGGATGACTAGAACTCAGCCAGCAGCTAGCCACCCTGTAGCTTTTCCTATCCCTGGGCTGCAGGGACATATGGCTGCCAAGGGAAGAGTTTACCTTCTCACTGCTGGCTGACCCTGCCAAAGGCCTTCTGAGAAATCTGAAGTGAAGTGATCATGCAAATCTTTCTTTTGTGTGTGTCTGTGATGGATAGGAGGAGTGCTGGTCAGCACCCAGTGACTAAGGGGTTAAACTCAGGTAGCTAGCCAAGGTGTTGGCAGGGGGCCAGAAGAATCAATGCGGATACAGTGCTGAAATTTGAATTGTATTTAGATACCTTGCCTTTGAAAAGGTCTTCTAAGCTAAGGGCTGGAGGGAACAGATGCAGTAATCAGAATTACCATGCCTATAAGAAATATTGGACATGGGAGTGAACTGGGCCGTGAAGTACAAATCAGAACAGATCGTGAGTAAAGGGAAAACGTGTATTTAGTTGCAATCAGGGCATTTTTCTTTGTTTTGGTTGTTTGGTTAAATTTCTCTGTGTGAATCTGTGCCTTCCCTCCCTTATTCATTATCTTAGGCTATGTCTACACTACATTCCTCTTTCAAAAGAGGAAAGTAAATGAGGCAAATCGAAAGTGCAAATGAAGCACGGATTTAAATATCCCATGCTTCATTTGCATATTCACATCCGATTGCTTTTTTGAAAAAGTGTTTTTCAAAAGTGAAAGTTCAGTCTAGACAGGGTTCTTTCAAAAAAAAAAAAACCCAAGCCCTTACTCCTGAAAAAATGAGGAGTACAGGTTCTTTCGAAAAAGGGTGGCTTTTTTTCGAAAGAACCCTGTCTAGACTGCAATTTCACTTTAGAAAAACACTTTTTTGAAAAAGCGCTTGGACGCAAATATGCAGATGAAGCATGGGATATTTAAATCTGTGCTTCATTTGCGCTTTCGATTTGCCTCATTTACATTCCTCTTTCGAAAGAGGAATGTAGATTAGATGTGCTCTAAGACTGTACCCAAAGATGTTCTGTGTTTTAATTTGTTTCACTCAGTTGCTCTGTAACACCCAGCAACCAGGTATACTTTATCAAGTATATCTTTTTGTTTTGTTAATAAAATCACCTTTTTAAAGTGATAATTTGATTCTCATGTCCTGGAAAGAAACAGGAGGTCTGTCTCTGTGTGTATGCATGCCTAAGACTAAGCAGACTGCAGTTTGTTTCCTCTTTTCTTTTTCCAAGCTCTCTTGGGGCAAAAGAGCTTGGGGTAGCCCTGGGGAAGGAATTCAAGTGTTCCTCCCTAATTTTTTTTAAGGGTTTAAATCACTTGATGGTGGCAGCTTTTGGTTTTTGGGTTTTTTTTTCAGAGCCAGTGAATCTATGACACTGGGGAGTGTTTGTAAGCAGAGCCTATAGAAGCAAGATATTTATGGTTTTTTGTGAGCTCCCATCTTCTGTGCTTGGAGTGCCAGAGTGGAGAACAGCCCTGACAGTGTTTAATGTGCCCCTCCGAAAGCAGTCAAATCTAAATTCCTGCACACACCCCTGCACTCAGATTATTATCAACTTCCCAGTAATTTCCTGGGATGGAAAATGATGATCCTACCCTGACACATTAGAAGACAGGGGGCCTGAACATTTCACTGCTGAAAAATCTCTCTTGTGTGAGCTCTGCTATTAATTTCCCCATGTGGTAGTATTTTTAGGTTCCAAGTCAGCCATTCTACCACATGAGAAAAGAAAGCAATTTACAGCTCCATGTAGAAACACAGCCACTTGCAATTCATTTGTGTTTCATCTTGATTATCAATACATTTGTCATTTCTCTGTGATTTATTCATTATCTGAACCAGAAGGATATGAAGGTGGGGGAGAAAGGATGAGGAAGAGAAGAAATGAGAGATAAGTGCACTTGCCAAATGTGAAACAGATGCTCTAACAATGATTGGAGACAATGAATGTTCTCAGTAAGTATCAACAGGCAAGGTCCATGTTTTGCTTTAGATTTCTGCACCAGTCTTCTAGAAAATGCAATGTAAAGGGTTGTTTTTTTTTTTTTTTTGCCATGCACATGAGAGTATGTCTTGCTTGGAATGAGCTGTCTTAAGAAACTTCAAAATTGTACTTAAAATGTGAATGTTTTAATAATTTTCTGGTCTAAATAATAACAGGGATGTAAACCAGAAACCAGAAGGCTGAGGGGACTGGTGATGGGACTAAAGAGCCTTTCACCTCTCACTCATTTTGCCTTTGATTCACAAGGCACTCAAGGACATGTTTAACATTATATCAGGTGGAGCCCATGGGACTTAAGCCATATACAAAAGGGAAGTATGTCCCTCAGTGCTTTCCTGAGCAGGGATAGACATAAGTATTTGTTCTTAGCTCTTGGAATTAATCTATCCAAGAGACCCCAGTCCAGTTTCTCCTTAGACGTGACCCCCACATCTAGTTTCAGACAACACTGTGATGAATGCAATATAGAGAGCTAGATAGCTATGGCTAAAACTGTCCATCCTCAGGGAAAGCCTGAAGAGTTCCTTTGATGCAGTGGAAGTCAATCACAATATATATATATCAATATATATATATTAGAGTAAATAAAATAAGCGAGAGAAGGAAATCAGTATTAAATAGAAATCTAATTAGTAACATTTGTAACAATAGTTTATGGCTATGTACCACATGGAGCTTTCATCTTCCCTCTCTGTGCTCTGTCAATTTAATTTCCCTTTCTGCTGTTGTATTATCTAAAATGATCAAACACCCAGTGCGCCCTGGAAAGTACACCAATTAAGAGCCTCATTTAAATCTACTTGAATGTGCCTGTCATAAACTTAATTAGTATAAACACATATTTGGCACAATATTGTTTATATTCCATTCAAAACCAGAACATCACCTTATCACAAACTTTCTTTTTATTGGTTTATTGGTCTCTTTCTGTTTATTATATCTGTTTGGCAGTGATGTACAGTAAGTTTGAGAACCCTGAAGACTGGATTCCTTTAATCCAAAGTACCAGTGTCAACTTCTTTATATCATTCACCACCCCAAAGGTGGACCTTGCACCTGATGTTGAAGGACTGCTCCTACGCATGAGAGGGTGGTTCACTCTCCACAACCCAGTTGGTCATTGACTTCTTTGCAAAGGCAGCTACCACTAAGGTCAGTTGCGATTCTATTGTCTAAAGAGTGGACAGATGGACTGAGCCCACCCAATGCTGTTTGTACAATCTATGTGAGGTGAGGTGAGGTTCTCCAGTACCTACTGATCATGGTGGGCAGTGATGCTGTAGCTGAGATACTGGAAACCATCATTAGTCTGACAAACATACAGTATAGCTAGTTAATTTGTTTGGCTGTGTACTGTGTGTGTAATATGTATATTTTAAATAAATTGATTGTCACATTAGAACTTCACACTTTTTACTAATCTATACACAATGAAGCCAATGGGGAACTATAACACATTCCCCCCATAGGTGCCCCTGTAACTGGGGTGCCACTGAACACTCTGACCCACTAACCTGGTCTCCCTCTCTCACTGTGCTCCTGTGAAAGGCTGAAGAGTTGCTACCCATCTTACACTTACTCCAGCATTCACACACAAAGGGACATGCCCAGCTGCACTTACATTCAGGCTCTGTGACCAGTCACTGCATGAACCAACAATAAAAAGACTACCGTCAAGGTAACTTTCAGCTCCCCAGGCACGTATGCTTCCCTCCAGAGTATAAACTCAAAATTATACCTTTTTGCACTGCACTGGGATTTGTACAGTGTAAACTCATGTAGTTCACTCCCTCCCCAGTGTGAAGAGAAAATGCAATGAGCCCATGTTAAACCAAGCTTAGATTTTTTCCTCAGATACTTCACTTAAAAGCACAGCAGATTTAATTTAAAACATAAAATAAGTTTATTAACTACAAAAACAGAATTTAAGTGATTATTATTGGAGCAAACAGATCAAAGTAGATTACCTAGCAAATAAAGAAAAACACAAACCATGCTTAACATACTAGATACATTAACTCTGAATGATCAGTTTCTCACTCTGCGTGGTTGTACAAGTAGGCTGGCAAGTTCTTATAGGACAAACTGAACTTGCTTTACAGCTTGGAATCCTGAGGTCTTTTATTTACATGCTTTAAATCCCTTTAGCCTGGGTCCAGCACATCCTTCAGTTCAATCTTTATTCCTCAGATCTTTCCAGGAGTCTTCTTGCACAAGGGGCTGAAGAACAACAGATGATGTCACTCCCGGCCTTACATAGCTTTTTCATTTGATGGGAACCTTTTGTCCCAAACTCAGTATATGGAAAAACACTGACATTGCAAGATGGAGTCAAGAATCATGTGGCCTGATCACAGGCTCTTACATACCTTGCTGAGTCATAGCCGCCATTACTTATAAGCTGTCTGGAAGATTTATAGCAAGATTCAAAAGGTGAGGCATAAGCTTCTCCTAGGACCTAATTTTCCCTAATGGCTCATTACCCTGCATAAGACCTTTCCCACCCATAATCTACACTGAAAGCATCTTGCCTAGTAGGTGTCATCCAGGTGTAACTACTTTTGAAATACAGACACATAGTCTACATGGTTGTTGACTCTGAACAAACTAGAGAAATGGGCTGAGGTAAACAGGATAAAGCTTAATAAGGACAAATGAAAAGTACTCCACTTAGAAAGGAACAATCAATTTCTTACATGCAGAATGGGAAGTGATTGTCTGGGAAGGAATACTGCTGAAAGGGATCTAGGGGTCATAGGGACCACAAGCGTATTAACAGGAATGTTATGAGCAAGATGCAAGAAGTCATTCTCCCTCTCTACTGTGTGCTGATTAGGGCCCAACTGGAGTACTGTGTCCAGTTCTGGGCACCACATTTCAAGAAAGATGTGGAGAAATTGGAGAAGGTCCAGAGAAGAGCAACAAAAATGATTAATTGTCTAGAAAACATGAGATATGAGGAAGGACTGACAAAATTAGGTTTGTTTAGTTTACAAAAGAGAATACTGAGAGGGGACATGATAGTAGTTTTCAAGTATCTAAAAGGAAGGTACAAGGAGGAGGGAGAAAACTTGTTCTCCTTGTCCTCGGATGATAGGAAAAGAAGCAATGGGCTAAAATTGCAAGAAGGGAGATTTAGGTTGAACATTAGGAAAAACTTCCTAATTGTCAGGGTGGTTAAACACTGGAATAAATTGCCTAGGGAGGTTGTGGAATCTCTATCACTGGAGATATTTAAGAGCAGGTTAGATAGACATCTATCAGGGATGATATAGACTGTGCTTGGTCCTGCTGAGAGGGCAGGGGACTGGACTTGATGACCTCTTGAGGTCCTTTCCAGATCTGTGATTGATAACTTCTGATACAAAAATGTTACATACATACAAATATAATTTATTTATAATTATATATGAAATATAATGTATATATTAAATATAATACAATTAGCAAAACTTAACATTTCCAATTACATCCTATATGACTCATCTTGCACAACAAGAATCATAATTATGGTATAATTATATAATAATAACACTATGAAGAATATGGGGTACAGCATCACAGGAACATTAGCATGCAGAATCTCCCAAAGCACAAAGGCATAGATCCTCAAAAGGAAAAGTGAGCAGCCTAAATGCCTTTGAGAATCTTTCATCTAGAAATAAAAGAGAAACTTCATTGGCAGTCCAGGGCTTCTGACACACAGCTATCTCTGTCTCTGTGGCCCCTTTATATGTGTGTATTTGTATCATTGTGTGCTGTCCCTGTCCTGAGCATCCTTATTGCCAGTCAGAGTTGCAGGAGCTGTGTGAGAGGGCAGCAGTACAGGGAAACCTTCTTGCCCCCCCACCCCGCCCTTCGAGGTGCCACTACCAGATAGGGGTCTGAGTCACTCAAGGTAAATGCTATATCTCTACCCCCTCTTGATCCTCCCTCCTCATGATGCACCTACAGACCAACCCCCACACTCAAACTCCCTCCCAGAGCCAGCACCCTTAACTTCCTCCTCCCAAAGCATTGTGGGGGTGGGGAGGACTTGGACCTATTCTGAAAACCATCAAAAATTCTACAAACCTGCCATCCCTGCTCTTCAGTTCTCAATTTCAACTCATTGATGAGGTAAGCTTGAGTCATGACATTTGGGTCTGGATCTAGATGGGAACTTCCAAAAATTAGGGAATAGGGAGGTTGAGACTTGATATTCTTGATTGAATCCATGCTTAGTGTCAATGGGGAAAAAAAGAGTTTTTTGTACCACCTTGGTGCAAAGGCATACTAGAGATTTGTATAACAGTGCAGATAGCAAACTCACTGCTTTCCTTAACCACATTCCCCCATTATAGGGGACACCACAGAGGGCTGCTGGACCAGGCAGGCGTGGAGCCACGCATGCGCTGGTGCCCCGGGGGTGGGGCCGCGCATGCGCCGCGCTCCCGGGGCCAGGGGCGCACGAATGGCTTGGGTTCAGCCCTGCAAAGAGCATATGTATATTGGCATACATGTATAATGTACAACTTGTAATGTGACTGATCTGAAAAATTCCTTCTTATGGCTACTCAAATAATGAAGAAGATAGCATTTCCACTGACTCCACCTGCATTTCTATTCTACCACTAGTGCACAACTTAAGAGATAGTTCTGTCCTTTATCTTGGTTAGAGAACCATTTATTACCAGAGTTCACAAGATGCACTCTCCTGCCAGACCATATTGTTGTCTGTAGTTCAGATTCTAAGAATTAATCTTGTGTTGCCTCTCTGAATCATATTATCTTCCATAGCACTTTTCATACAGAATCAGTCTATTAGTTTTCAGGTCTGATACCCTGCCTCCAATAGTGGCCAATAACTAATCTCAATTCTAGAACACCACCTCACTCCGATGTACATAAAGTACCTACACAACTGTGCAGTGCATCACAGGGAAGTTAAAAATCTTTCTGACCTCTGCAGGCAATTATTTTATGCCCTGAAGCTTGGCATCTGATTACTCCTATCTATAAGGCATAGCTATATACATTGTTATTACAGAATTCTCCAGGATTACAACTGCATTTATCACATCTGATTATGATAAGGGAACAATAAAGCACTGGAATCCTCTACAGTAATCTGGATGATTTTAATTTTGGTAATAAGAGCTTGATAAAAGAGCATGTTCTTCTTCCCCCAATGGCTTGTAGAGATGTAGGCTTTAATAGCTAATTATCTTTGATTTCCAAGAGATTACTTTTGCTGGGATTCTGTCAACAGAGATTTTCTTTTGGATGTGGTCCTAGTTTTTCAGATACATTTCAGTGTACAGTTTCCAGTAAATGCCCACAGGAAGAGCTTTTTCCTATGATGTATCTCCCTCAGTCTGAAGTAATTAACAGCTACAAACATGGAAAATATCCATTTTGCTATGGCTTTGAACTTTTCAAATACTTCCATTTGAAGGATCAGAAACAATCCAATCAAATCGCTTTCCACTTGGCTTTCCATTTCACTCTTGCAATAGTATTAAATAAGATTATCTTTTCCAATTTGAAAATAAAAGTGGAAACAGTTTTTGTGCCAGCAACCAGATGAGCCATTAATTAGTGCTCCAGAGTGCTCTATGACAGAACTGGGTTCAGTTCCTCTAGTAGGCTCCCCATCCTGGGCTGACAAGTGCTCTGTAGAAGCACTCACTTGATCATTGGTGGGAGGAGTGGAAGAAAGAAAAATATCATATGTTCTGTTGTTGCATGTAGGGTCACCAATGTTGATTTATTCCGAAAGAAATCACATCCCTTTCTCTATGGACAGAAGGGAGGTTGCCACAATAATGGACATTTGTAAGGGTATGGGAGAAGAGTAAATCTTGTAAAAATGGGAATCATTTTACTTTCCAGGAAGCATATCAAGAACCCAGTAGATGCAAATAGTTGATCCAGTAATACAGAATAATGCACTCCTGTGATGGCTTTAGACATAAGTGACTACAAAAGGTGACCCATTTCTAAGGAGAAATGGGAATAATATGAGGACTGCCATAGTTACCTGACCAAATAGCCCTTCTCAAACCTTTCTGTCTCCTCCCAGTGAGCTTGTTTTCTGCTCCAAAAGACATGTCTATGTTTTTTCTCACCTTGGGCCTCAGTTCAGCCTCCATTTGTACCAAGAAAACTGAGCACACTTATATATAGATATTTTATACAAGTACCTGTGTGCACACTTTAAAATCTGTGCAGGAGATAGAACTGTCCCTCGCAAGATCCATTTGTCCCAATGTCAGATTTGCATGGGTATAGAATTTTCTCAGGCTCATGAACAGTGCAATGAGGTTGCAAAATGCATATGCAAGTGGAAGTTTGGGAGCAAATATACAGCTGTGGTTCTCTCCGCTTCATGTCCTTGCCCATTAAATGTTTTCAACAATGCTTAGCCACTTCACAGGAATGTTGCAGACCTTGTGTCTTTCGTATTTGTAAAAAAATGTTGAGATCCTTCATGCCAAACTAGTGGATGCCTAGATGGATAGATATAACTGCAATGTGTTTCAGTCTCAGAGGTCCTAGGTGAGAGAGTAATTCTTCAAAGATAATATCAAATACTGCAGGCTCAGAGGTAAGTAAGCTCATCAAAATATCTGCTTTGTCAATGGCTACCAAGCATCTTGGTTCCTACAACTCAGAAATGTTATTTGTTCCCTTGTCCGCTCAACAACAGTATGAACTATGTACCATGAATCATATACAAAGGCTGTTACTAGTGCTTAGAAATAGGAAGTACCCTGAAGTTGCCTTATAATTGTGTCATTTTTTTTGCCCTGTAATGTAGTTTTGAAGGAAGATACTTATGAACATAACCCTCTTATCAGCATCTTGCCCTGGCTAGCTTAAGCTATTCCTTGCATAGCATGATGGCTTTTAGTAGTAGCAGTCTCAGGCCATATCTACATGACGAGGTTATTTTGAAATAAGTTATTTTGAAATAAGCTTATTCCTCTTCACAAGCAGGAGTTATTATTTTGAAATAACAAGCCCATTATTTCAAAATAACAGGCTTGGTAGTGTGGATGCTCACCTTGTTATTTCAAAATAAGGGGAGTTATTTTGAAATAACTACCCAGTGTAGACATGCCCTATGTGCTATCTGCCCCTATTCTTTCTATAGGGAGCTAAGGTGCCTAATTCAGGCTTTGTAGACAACAGTGTTTTTCTAGGTCCCTAAAAGTTAGATGCTGTGATTCTCAGCATCACAGGGTTCGTCTACACTGCACAGCTATTTTGAAATAGTTATTCCAAAATAGCTTATTTCAAAATATCATGTCCACCCTGCAGGGAAGCCTCAAAATTAGTCCGAGGCAGGCTTCCCTAATGTAGATGTGCTATCTTGATTTAGAGCCCCAGGAGGCACAGAGGAGGAATAACTTAGAATGGCCCTGGGGAGGGGATATTTCAAAATAGCAGCAGTGGAACATCTACACACACCTTATTTCGGAATAGGCATTATTTCTCATAGAATGAGGTTTACAGATTTCGGAATAAGCCATCCATTATATCACAATTATTTTGAAATAATGGAATGGCTGTGTAGATGCTCGCATTGTTATTTCAAAAT
>CM057848.1:34545647-34560145 GCA_030068395.1 Apalone spinifera
TGCAAATTCAACTGATTAGAGGAATTCACTTGCACATCTCTTTAAAGGCTAGGGAGAAAGGAGAGAAAGCAAGAGCCCTTCCAGATGTTTCACAATAGTTCAGCTGGTGTCAGTGGGCCTTCCTGTGGGGTAGGAAATAATGTCTCCTTTTGGAGGCCAACATTTCACACCCTCTCATATCCTATGTCTCTCTACTTTCTAGCCATTTACACATTTACAGAGACTCATGATGCAGAGCCCCAAATATTACTTTACAATGTGGCATACAAAGCAGGGAGCAACTTGCACATGTTCCATAAAGTCTAAACACTACATATATATTTTATGTCTCTATGAACTGTTTTAACAATGCTAGCATACAGCTGATCCCAGTTGATTCCAGCTATGTGTTTGTCAGTACTTTTGTGAGGCATGGGGATCTTGGCATCAGCTGGCATATGGTTTGCCAGCATCACAAGCAGAAAACAAGGACACGTACTGCGGAAATTAACAGTTTGCGCCTGAGAATCCAATTGTGCTTGCTACAGAAGTAGCTCTGAGACATTAAGGCATTCTGGGCTATTCTTCTTCCTGTCCTAAACTGCTACACAGTGTTGTGTTAAATAACTGTGGGACACACTCTTACTGTCTTGTTACCTGACCTTGGTCCCGGAGGGGATTATATTATTCCTTCTGCAGCAATTTCCTGTCAAAGAGTCAGTCTCTTGTTCTCTTATTTCCTTTCTGTTGCACAACCAGAAATTTGCCCATTACTGTCTTCACATCTCACATCTCATCCAGCCAAAACTGACCAGAATATCTCATGCAGCATAGGGTAGAATGGAAACCTGCTCTCTCCCTCCACAAAATCCAATTTTTGCTGTAGGTTTGGAAGTAAAGGAAAATAGCTTCCAATTTTCTGCTTCAAAATAAAACAAACATGAATTTGGTGCTTGTTAAATTGTTTAGATGCAGGGACCTGGTGAGCAATGCCTTTAGGTCAGGTGCAGCCTAAACAGTCCCCCAGAAAGCTGCAGCCACACCATTTCAATTGAGGTGAAGAGATGTTTTTTATTCCCATTCTGTGCTGTGATGTGTGTGTTCAGACTCTGTACTCTGTCTTTTTCCTCCATGGATCTGTACATCAGGGGCTATAGATTTACTGCAAAGAACGAAAAAAAGTCAACCTGCCCCTCGACTTTCATTTAAAACTTTTCAGGGAAGCAGCCTGTGTAACCTCCATAAATGAAACACAACGATATCAGGCCTTTCATGCTGGATGGGGATTAATGACCAAGTGAAAAGATGATGTCTTGAAACAAAGCTGAGAAATCATTAAGTCTAGTCCTCCATTTGCTCCCTAGGAATTTTTGCTGTGCCAAGGAATTCCTTTTGCTGTTACAGGCCCTCCTTTACAAAATTAAAGAGAAAATAAACATTATAGTGCAGTCTTATCTCCTCTATTGCCAACGCTACTCCCAAGATGTATGCAACTTTGAAAAGTGCTGCTCCTGCAGACACAATATACGACATTTAAAATCTATATCAGTACAGGGCCTTAGGAACTGATGACTGGAATTTCTTGTGATTTGTATAAATTGAGACATAGACATGACTTGGTTAGCACTGTCACCCTCCTTCAGGAATGCTTGAGCAATGTACACCAAACAAAGCAGGCTTTGCTTTGGTTGAAATGGTTCACTGCAGGTACTGGACACATACCCACCCCCAAAGGCATAGACTTTTACACCTTCTTTCTCCTCCAAAACACAATATTCCAGAAGTCTGGAGAGACTGTGTCTTGTTTACTGACAGTAGGTCTCCTGAGAATATCTTTGTGCCTGTGCTATTTGTTAAACTCCAAAAGTTAATGTGCAGTTGCAGATAGCTAGAGCAAGATGTATACGTACATATACTTAGTAATACTACTGCTCACCAGACCGAGGCAAGCACAGGAATTGCAGACTAAAAGGAATGAAGTAAACATTGTCAGATACCAAATAGAGTAAAAGGGCCTGATTTTGATCTCACTTCAGCTTTTCACTGGTGTAACTATGGTTTGCTCTTGCTGATTTACACCAATATAAGGGAAGAAAAATCAGGCCTTTAATGTATCTGTGCTTTGTGTTTTATGACAAGACAGTTTTTGTAGCTTTCCATTTAATCTCTCACATTCATCCTCTGCCCTGACCCCACTAGACCATTTTCTTTCTGTTTCTCAGCATCCACATCCATGGCCCTGCCTCAGATCCACTCTTTTAAATGGGGGATTATCTCTTTCTATAATTGCATGTGGGGAGGCCAATCCAGATCAGGATTTATTGCTGAAATAAATAAATAAATAAATAAATAAATAAATATTCCCTAAACAATACACATACAGAAAGGGGATTACATCATGTCATTGCACAAGAGGGAATATGTCTTCTGTTTCGAGTCAGCATCAGATCAACATACCTCTCACAAGATACCGTGCCAACTCACAATCTTGCATACCACCCTACACTGGGGCTAGTCCTCTGTAGCAGCTCCTTGAGGAGCAAATTTTCTGATGCATTTTGATCAGAGTAAGCAAGCAATCAGTAGAATTCAACTGAATGTTTTTTTTTTCAAGCAAATTCTCATTCCACCCTTCCCCCGTTCTTCTTCCCTAAAGTTCCCCATAGCATCCTCAAGCTTATTCTGCACCCACACAGAACTAGATATAACACATAGCTGCTGCCATTTGTAGGGCAAATTGTCAGAAGGAGTTAAAGTTTTTGTTTCTGAGCAGTTTAAGCACATCAGTATGAGACTGTTTGAGAATGAGAGAGGGACTTCTTATCCATAGTGAAACCAAACTTCTCAAATAAATGGAGAGCACAGTTGGGGTTTTGATATGAAGGAGAAAAGATTTCACATGCAGCCTCATCAGGCTACAAAAGATTTGTATTTTTTGTCTCTCCTTTTGGCAGTCTCTTAATTATTCGTGACATCTCAACTGTTTGCCCCACAAGCCTTCCACCCGATGGTGTGTGCTCTCTCTGTCTTTGTTTCTCTCTCTCTCACACCTACACCCACCCACCCTCATGCACACAGTTGAGTTGTCTTTATTTCAAAATACAGCCAATTCAAAAGCTTCCACCAGCACATTCCCCCCTCCACTCCCAACCTATTTATAATCTCCTTCTTGTTTCTGTTCTCGAAGGAAACAGTCCTTTTACAGAAGCTCTTATTCTAGTGGGTGAACTATGGGGACCACTGCAGCTAATGGTTGTGGTGGAAGGAGAAATAAGTTATCTACTTGAGAACTGGAACTGAACAATTACAGTCTTGGATATCTGTGTATTTCCTTTGAAATGATACAGGAATAGTTTACAACATACAGGCACAGAATTTTTCTACCTCCTTCCCTTCTCACACCATCTTTCCTGGCCACACCCACAAGCTAATGCCTTTTCCCGGCACTTTCATGAGATGTGAGTAAGAATCCAAAGTGCCTAGAGGTATTTACTTGGCACAGAGCTGTAGGAAGAAGAAGCAGAGGACTTCTGCAATATCATATTGATTGAGCTAAGCTCAGTCTCCTGTATGCACAGCTTCTCAGTCCCCTCAGAAAATGAGGATGAAAATATTTTACAGGGTGTTGTGAGGATTCATTAATTAATGCTATATGCATACAACACTTTGGCAATGCAAAGCATTACTGAATGCTAAATTTTTCATCATGAGTGTTGTCATCATCATCATCACTAACACCATCATCCATGATGCTTTGGCTGCAGAAATGGATATGAAAAAAATTCTCAAATACATGAAATCTCTGTCTCTGTTTGCATCGTTCTCATCACCAACATATTTTCCACAGCCATGTGGAAGAAAATGCTTTCCTATCTCAATCCTACTTCTGAAAAACCCAGTACTGCGTGGTGCAGAGAACCTTCAACTCACCTAATATTGTGATATTACTTCTTTCCCCAGTCCCCAGGATTCATGATGGCTGCCCATTCAGTTAGCCATGTTGGCACCAAGCTTGTGACACTGACATGTGACAGTAGGCAACCAATCTGGCATCATCACAGCATTAACTGAACATACAAGTCATTTTAATTAATCGTGATGTTTGTATGGGGGGTTCCTGGAGAGATTTGGAGGTGGTGACTGACTGTATGAAGCAATTTGTAATTGCTTTCGTATTCCACCACAAGGATATGCCAACTGAAATATACAATAACGTAACAGCCTTTTAATGAAAGAATTTTAGTTGTGTTTAGTATTTGTCATACTGTATCTTAACATGCATAAAATGTATTTTAAAAAAATCTGAATATGAGGTGTTTTGCATGCTATACACATTAATAACTATTACAGCTTATTGACATGGGGGCCATCCTCAGGGCAGAACAGGGCACAAACACAAACTGGTTGTGAGTTTATATTTAGATATCACCATCCTGGTATTAAGTGCAATCTCCTCAGGCACCACAGCAGCCATGCAGTTACAAATACTCCCCTGTGGTACTCTGATCTGTCTTGTCACTGAGGCAAGGTTACCTTTGTGAATCCCAGGAATCTTCACGTTACTCCAAGGCCAAAGGACCAATTACTTACCCCCTTTAAGTGCATCCTTGATCTCATACCAAAGACAACATTTTTCACAAATTCTATAAAACATTATCTAAAAAGTCATTAAAAAGGAAATGAGAGAGTCATTTACAACGTCAAAGCAGGAAAATATAAATACACACAAATGAGTTAATCTTAAGTAATAAGAACAAATAGAAGCTTCTATATTAAGCAAGATCTATATGTCCTTTAGAGTTAACCCAAACTAAAGACAAGAGAAATCTCTTGCTTATGCCTAGAAAACTATACCCTTCAGAGTGCAAGCAAACTCCTTTCTACTTTGAGTTACAATTTCAGCTGATGAGAGGAATTACTTGCACATCTCCTTTCAGAGGCTAGGGAGAAAGGAGAGAAAGCAGCAGCCCTTCAACGAGTATTTTGCAACAATTTAGAGTTGCTTCTTGATTTAAATTCCAACTCAATTACCAACAAATCTCTCTTTGCTGTGTAGTCATTGAGAGTCAAACTTAGAGATCTATCCTTCACTATAGAGCCTAAGTGAATTGATTAAAGGAGTTTCCAGTAATAGTGTTGAGTTTTGCCTTTGGCATGTTACAAGAAAAACAGGCTTGAAGCTAAGCAAAATATGACTATGAAACAACATGAGTCAGAGCCCCTCAAGATTAGGATAACACTAACTCTTGTTATTCATCTACTAACTATTATAATCAAAAGGGAAAACCAATAATGAGGCCCTTATAATTGGCAGGGCTCGACAATTAGGCTAATCTACTCACCCGTGGCAAGTAGATTATAGCCCGGTGCAGCCGCACAGTGCAGTCAGCGCATGAGCAGTGCGGTCTGTGCATGCGCAGCGCGCTGAACTGCGCGACTGGTGAGCGGGGCTCACCGCTGCTTGGTGAGCCCTGATAATTGGTATTTTTAGGTTCACAAAACTTCAATATTGCTCAGAATATTGGAGGTTTAATTATCTGTAGCTTCCCTGTAAAATACCAGTATTTCAGTTAGAATCACAGAATCATGGGGTTGGAAGCGAGGTCATCTAGTCTAACCCCCTGCCCAAACAGGGCCAACCCCAAATAAATGATCCTAGCCAGGGCTTTGTCAAGATGGGACTTAAAACCTCTAGGGATGGAGATTTCACCACCTGCCTAGGTAACCCATTCCAGTGTTTTACCACCTTCCTAGTAAAGTAGTTTTTCCTAATAACCAACCTAGACCTTCCCCACTGCAAGTTGAGACCATTGCTCTTTATTCTGTCATCTGTTACCACTGAGAACAGCCTCTCTCCCTCCTCTTTGCAACTCCCTCTTAAGGTAGTTAAAGGCTGCTATCAAATCCCCTCTCAATCTTCTCTTCTGTAGACTAAATGAGCCAAAATTCCTCAGCCTCTCCTTGTAAGTCATGTGCTCCAACCCCCTAATCATTTTTGTTGCCCTCCGCTGGACTTTCTCCAATGCATCCACATCCTTTCTGTAATGGGGGGGCCCAGAACTGGATGCAATACTCCAGATATGGCCTCACCAGTGCCAATTAAAAGGGAATAATCAGTTCCCTAGATCTGCTGGCAATGTTCCTACTAATGCACCCTAATATTCCATTACCCTTCTTGGCTTCTAAGGCACACTGTTGACTCATATCCAGCTTCTCATACAGTGTAATCCACAGGTCTTTTTCTGGCGAAATGTTCCTTAGCCAGCCAGTCCATAGCCTGTAACAGTGCTTGGGAGTCTTCCATCCCAAGTTCAGGACTCTGCACTTGTCCTTGTTGAACCTCATCAGATTTCTTTTGGCCCAATCCTCTGATTTGTCTAGGTCACTCTGGACCCTATCCCTACCCTGAGGTAGGGATGGATTGCCGAGGGTATAATCCATCCCCTCATCCAGGTTATTAATAAAGATGTTGAACAAAAACTGGCCCCAGAACCAACCCCTGAGGCACTCTGCTAGACACTTACCGCCAGCCAGACATAGAGCCATTGATCACTACCCACTGAGCCCAACAATCTAGCCAGCTTTTTATCCACTGTACAGTCCATTTATCCAATCCATACTTCTTTAACTTACTGGCAAGAATTATGTGGAAGACTATCAAAAACTTTGCTAAAGTCAAGATATATCATGTGCACTGGATTCCCCATATTCACAGAGCCTCATAGAAAGCAGTCAGGTTGGTCAGGCATTATTTACCCTTGGCGAATCCATGTTTACTATTCCTGGTCACTTTCCTCTCTTTCAAGTGCATCAAAATGGATTCCTTGAGTATCCCATCCATGATGTTTCCAGGGATTGAGTTGAGGTTGTCTGTCATTCCCTGGATTGTCTTTCTTCCCTTTTTTAAAGATAGGCACTAAATTTGCCTTTTTCCAATCATCAGGGACCTCCTCTGATAATCACAAGTTTAAAAAATAATGGCCAAAGGCTCTGCAATCACATCAGCCAACTCCCTCAGCACCTCGGATGCATTAGATCTGGCCCCAGGGATTTGTGTATGTCCAACTTTTCTAAATATTTCTTAACCTGTTCTTTCTCCACCGATTTCCTATATTGTGTTGCCTAGTGCAGTAGTCTGGGAGCTGACCTTGTCTTTGAAGACAGAGGCAAAAAAAGCTTTGAATACTTCAGCTTTTCCCACATCATCTGTCACTAGGGCTGTGTCTAGACTACATCCCTCTTTTGACAGAGGGATGTAAATTAAGACACTTCGAAATTGCAAATGAAGTGGGGATTTAAATAGCCCACGTTTCATTTGCATAATTGCGTCATGGCGCTTTTTCGAAAAAGCACCATTTCAAACCGCGGTCGAGATGCCGTTCTTTCAAAAATGACAGGCTTTTTCAAAAGATCCTATAAGCCTCATTTTTTGAGGAGTACAGAATCTTTTAAAAAAAAGTTTTTTATTTTCGATCTATCCCCGTCTAAACATTTGTTTTTCTTTAGAAAAGCCCCATTTTGAAAAAAAAAATGCAGCCGCCATTACACAAAAGAAGCACAGGAAATTTAAATCCCGGATTCATTTGCAGTATCGAAGATTCTAATTTATATCCCTTTTTTAAGAAAAGGGATGTAGTTTAGACACAGTCTAGGTTACCTTCCTCATCCAGTGAGGGTCCCACACCTTCCTTGATCACCCTCTTATTACTAACATGCCTGTAGAAACCTTTCTTGTTACCCTTCAGATCCCTTGTTAGCTGCAATTCCAGTTGCACTTTGGCCTTCCCCTGCATGCTTGAGCAATATATTTATACTCTTGCCTAGTCGTCTGGCTAAATTTTCACTTCTTGGTGAGCTTAAATACAAAAAAAGAAGCTTACAAGGATTTCACTGCTAAACCAAGCTGGTCATCTACCATATTTGCTTTTCTTCCTGTGCATCTGGATGGTTTGTTCCTGTGCTTTCAATAAGCTTCTTTAAAATACTGCCAGTTCTCCTGGATTCCTTTCCCCTTCATTTTAGCATCCCAGGGGATCCTGCCCATCAGTTCACTGAGGGAGTCAAAGTCTGCTCTTCTGAAGTCCACGGTCTGTATTTTGCTGCTCTCCTTTCTTCCTTGGGTCATGATCCTGAAATCTCATGATCACTGCTTCCCAGATTGCCACCCACCTCTACATTCCCTACTGATTCCTCCCTGTTTGTGAGCAGCAGGTCAAGCTGTGCATGGCCCCTGATTAGTTCCTTCTGCACTTGTACCAGGAAGTTCCCTTGTTTCTTTTGTATCTATTGAAAATAAAGGTATTAACACACTGTCCAGGCATTAATAATAAGCAATAGTCTGAAATTCCTTGCTAAACAAGTAGGTGGCATAAGACTGTGAGTTGTAAGTGAAATCAGGCTTGGGAGAATCTAGCTAGGGTGAGTGTGCAGTAAGAGCTACAATGCAATAAAGAGGTGACAGAGTAAATACACTGCCATCTGTCTTAATCTTACTACAGAAAATGTTTGGCAGACACTACTGAGGGCATATATGGGCAAACAGCCGAGAGCTAGTGAAATGGGATTTGTCCAAAAATGCAGATTTTGTAAAAATAATCACAAAAATATTCCAAATCCCCCTTTCATGTATTAATTGGTTCACTCTTTGTCTTTACTATGTGTGTGGTGGGAAGGGGAGTCATCTCAGATTTAGATGTGGCTGATCTAAACACAGCAGCTTGAAATGTCCATTGATGATTTAGACAAATATTGAAAGTGCATTTTTAAATAGTTTTTTTAAATGTAGAGATGTGCAGTCACATACAGCTGGAATCTGGCTTCCTTGTCTGGCTTCTCTACAAAGTCTGGGGAGAATAATGGTGTAGAGATGAGACTGTTAACTTGTTAAGCCTTCCTAGGCACACCAAACCCAGAATTATTTGTCAGCACTGGAACTAGATGGAGAGGAAGATGATCCTTAATGCTATTTTGCACTTCTTTAGCAACCTTGATTGGAAGTTCTCAAAGCAAACCTTCAATTTCATAAACGGTGGTGAAGATGAACCAGTATCATTACTCTCAATTTACAGATGTGGAAAATGAGATACCAAGAAGTTAAGTGATATGCTCACAGTGAGTCCATGTCAGACACAGAAGGAAAACCAAGCAGTCAGAATTCCTAAACATCAGCTATAACCACCAGACAACACACTGCGCTCTTTGATCAATGGCTTAATGTCTGGTTGGCAGTTGGTATTGTTGCAAGGGTCCCTCTTTCCCTGGCCAGTGATTGGTCTGGCAGCCTTCCTCCTTTATCCAGGGTTGGGGCTTGTAGCTGGTTTCTGGGGTAGGGAGCCCAGACACTCCTTCTAGGACTTCCTCCCCTGCTGTTTCTAGCTCTAGAACTGTGATAGATTTGTCTCAAATTCTTGCTCTTTTTCTTTCAGTCTCCTTCTCTCCTCTACCTCTCCTTCTTTCCTCTCACTCTCTCCCCCACCTTCTAACTGGGGAGGCTTTTAAAGGCCTCCGGCAGGCCTGAAATAAAATCAGCAGGCCCAAATCTGCCTGGGCCAGCTCCCTGCCAGCTGCTTCTAATTGCCCTGCAGCCCTCCACTCCTAATTAGAAGACATTTTACCCTTTTGGGGGCTGCCTTCTCCCATTCTATAGCAGTCCTCTGGCCTAACCTTGTCACACATTCCCCAACCCCTGCTCAACATTGTGGGGTTGGGCTGCTTGGGTCGGAAAACTGTACCCTTGACAAGCCATCTGCATTCCCATGCTGGACTCCCAACCTATGCTGCACACAGAAGTGGAAGGGTTGCAGGGACAGAAGCCACCTTGTTGCCCATGCATTCCTATCCTTGTTCCAGTGCATCCATTGCAGGGGTGCACAAACGGTGACAAGGTAAACATTCTCTCGAGAAGGTAGCAGCACAGGTTTTCCATGGCCCACTTTACTGTGAGGTATTCCCTCTCTACTATGGCGTAGTTTTGTTCTCTTGGCAGGAGCTTCCTGCTGAGATACAGGACTGGACATTCTTCTTCCCTGACCATTTGTGATAACATTGCCCCTAACCCCACCTCAGAGACCTCGGCCTGCAAGATAAATTCCTTCTCAAAGTCAGGAGCTATGAGCACTGGGCCAATGCAGAGGCAGTATTCAGGTCAGTAAAAGCTTCTTCAGCCACAGTGGTCTATTTTACAACATCTGAGTTGCGGGCCTTTGTCAGGTCTGTCACAGGGTATGCCCTAGAAGTGAAGTGGGGAATGAATCTGCAGTAATATCCCACCAGTCCTAGGAATACCCTGAATGTTTCTTCCTGGCTGGCCAGGGCCAATTTTGTATTGCCTCTACTTTGTTGCACTGGGGCCTCACCACGCCCCTTCCCACAATATATCCGAGGTATTTAGCTTTGCTAGCCCGATTGCACATTTAGCAGGGTTCACCGTAAGTCCTGCTCTTCTCAGGGTATCTAACACAGCCTCCATCTTCTCTAGGTGTGTGCCCTGATCTGGGCAATGGATAACAACATCATCAAGATACATGGCTACATACTTGGTGTGAGGGCCTTAGTAGCTTGTCCATGAGCCTTTGAAAAGTTTTAGAGGCTCCATGTAAGCTGAAAGAAAGGACAATATACTGGAAGAGGCCCTCTGGAGTTGAAAAGGCTGTCTTCTCTTTGGCTCCCATTGCCAGAGGGAACTGGACAGATATCAGGCTTTTCCCAAGGGTGGAGTTTCAGGAGATTAGGGGTGGCAGCAGCCGTGTGCTCTGGGACGCAGCTTGCTTTTCATCCCTTTTCCTGAAGGGAGCTCACCAGCCAGGTGTGAGAGGCATGCACAGAATGCAAGCACTTGCCCCTTGCTCCCTAATGTCCAGGGAACGGGATGAAAAGCAAACTGCTTTCAGGAACACATGGCTGCTGTCCTCCCACCCTTCCAAAACTCCACCCTTTACTTTTCCCAGTCAGTCGATGAGCTTGTCTACCCATGACATGAGTTGGCATCAAACTTGGACACTTTGTTCAGCTTTTGGAAGTTGTTGCAGAATTGTAGGCTTCCATCGGGCTTGGGTACCAGGACAACTGGGTTGGACCACTGGCTATGGGATTCTTCAATAACTCCTAGTTCCATCATTTCCTTAACTTCAGCCTGGATTTCCCCTCTCTTTGCCTCTGGGATTTGGTAGGATTTAACATTCACCTTTACTCCAAGGTCTGTGAAGATGTGATAAACCTCAGCAGTTCTGCCCACCTTTTGCTGAAAACATGTCACAGTTTCTCTCAGCCATGTCAGCAACTTCTGCTCATTGGTCTGGGATATTCCCACTTGCTTTTGAGGATTTTCCTCTTGAGGTGGTACTCTCAGGTAACCAGCTGTACTTCTCTGTCCGCCAGGGTTTCCAACAGGTTGACATGATATATTTGTTCCAGCTTCCCATAGTCAGGATGACACACCTTGTAGTCTACCTCCCAATAGCTTCTACCACCTTGTATGGCCCCTGCCACTTGGCTAGGAGCTTAATCTCTGCTACTGGTACCAACACCATTACCGGGTCCCCCACTTGGAACTTCTGGGTTGTTGCTTGGCAGTTGTAATAGGCTTGTTGGGCCTCTTGTGCCTTCTCTAAATGTTCCTGCACTTTGGGGGTGACTCTGGCTATTCTTTTCCTCATCTGGAGTACATGATCAATGATATTTCTCCCTTGGTTTGGCTGCTCCTCCCAGGCTCCTTTGGTGATATCCAGTATATCATGGGGTTACAGCCATATAGCAATTTGAACAGGGAGAACCCAGTTGAAGCCTGAGGGACTTCCTTTATGGTAAACATGAGATATGGTAGCAGGGTGTCCCAGTCTTTCCCATCCCGGCTTACCACCTTCTTTATCATGCTTTTCAGAGTCCTGTTAATATTTCTAGGAGGCTGTCAGTTTGTAGATGATAGACCGATGTCCTCAGGGCCCATATGCAGAGCATTGTACACAAGTCTCTCATTAACCTGGATAAAGAGGGTGTTCCTTGATCCATTAGGATTTCTTTGGGTAGCCCTTCCCTAGAGAAAATTTGATTTAGCTCTCTAATGATGATTCTGGACAAGGTATTGCATAGGGGCAAAGCCTCTGGGTCTCAGGTGGCATAGTACAAAACAACTAGAATGCTCTGATGGCCCTGTGCAGACTTCTCAAGTGGGCCGATCATGTCCATGGCAATACTCACAAAGTGGACTTCAATAATCAGTAGGGGTAACAATGGGGTCCTCAAATGCAGTTTGGGCCTGTGACGGGATGAGGTCACAGATGACCCTTTGGGAGTGCCTCCTGGTGTGTTGACCTGGCCACTGCCACTCACCTTCCTGTTCTCTGGGGCTCCTCACTGCCCGGTCCTTCTGGGCCAGCTCCCTGATCTCTCCCAGCCAAGGCTCCAAGCTGAGGTCCCTGCCCCCACCGAGAAGCAGCACAGAAACAGAACCTCCTCAGGTCCAAGGAGAGTGCAGTTTAGGGCCCAGCCCCCTGGGGATAGCACTCCCCAGATGTAGGAGTGGCCCAAGGTCAGCTCCGGCAGCTGGTGCCCCAGGCGTAACACGCGATCGGCGCTCCCACCTGCAGGGCCGTCAATGGACTGACGTCATCATCGGGTGCCTCAGGCGCCCCATAACATCATCATGGAGCGCCCCGGGCAGCGGCGCCCTAGGCACCGGCCGAGTCTGCCTATAGTCATGGGCCGCCCCTGCCCAGATCGGATCAAACCCCAAAGAATTAGATAAGCCCCCTTTAGCAATGAAAGGCAGAATGTGCACAGTGGTTACCCTGCCCAGGTAACAATCACTTACACTGAGTTTGACAGAAAATAAAAATGGTTTTATTAAGTTGAAGCAGTAGGATTTAAGTAGTAATAAGTGAAAGCAGGCAGAACAAAGTAGGTTACAAATCAAAAGAAACAAAACAACTTGACTAAATCTACATTGAAATCTCAGTACAAACTTCATCAAACTCACCCTGAAACCTCTTTTCCAACTGCCACTCTAAACCAGGGCTCTCTACCCTCCTCCTTCCCCCCTGGGGTCCCTATCTCCTTCCTTCAGGTGCAGCCCAGCCAAAAAGACCTAGGCCTCTTCTTTCCTATTCCTTTTGTTAAGGAGTTGAAGCCACTCCCTACCAACCACTGCTCAGTCTTAAGGACAAAAGATGGTTTAACAGTGGCTCATCTAGAAGTTGCAGGTAACACCCTCCATGTCTCCCATTCACACATTGGAAACTCACAAATTATTCCCCACTCCCTGTGTCTAATTTTACACACACAAATGATACATACAACATAGTAAGATAAACAGAACCAGTAAATCATGACATGAAGATCGATGGGTTACATGACATAATTCGCTCAAACCACCTTTGAGTTACGTATATTCATGTCCATGAGTCCATGTCATAAAGCATGGGAGGAGAGGGAGGCTCCATCACAGGGCCCATTTAACTGACACTCGGGTCTGGAGGCACAACGTCTCCAGACTTACATATAGACCCATGGGCATAAGAACCTCTGTAAAATCCAGTCTATGTACTCCTAGATGCCCCCCAAACAAATGGCTGTGGGCTAAATTGAATACTGCCCTCCGTGCTTTTGAGACACTAAGAGATGTTCCACTATTTGCTCCTGAATATGAGTTATTCAATACAGCAGGTCTCCCTTAATTGTATAATAGGGTCCAGAACCTTTGCTCTGTCCTTCGACTGTGACCTCGTTAATCTTGACTATGTCCTTATGGACCTTATGATAGATGGGATCTTTGGCTTGATCCTGCTCAAAGTTCTCCCATGAGGGTCAGATATGAGCTCAAGAGGACCTACTTTGGCTTCCTCCCCCATGGTCCCCGAAGAACTGGGTCCTGCTTCTGGCTCATCCACTTCTTGTATTGCCTTTCTACTAGTTGGATCCACTTCCTCCCTGCAAGTGCATGCTGTAGGGTCTGGGCCAAGATTCTCATCCCCAAACTCATAGCTCTTTTCTTGTTTCATCTTCCAGGGTTTCCCTGGCACAGAGTAACAGGTTCTGGGCAAACTCATGGAAGATCGGGAGGGCACTACCTTTTTCTTCCCTGTCCAGGTTGAGAAGGTCGCTAAACCCAGGAAAATCCCATCCTGTGAGGACTGGATAGGACTCTCAGGACCACCCCCGCAGTCATCCTTGTGACACTCTCTGGTCCTTCGATTCTCACAGAGATGGCAGGGTAATAGTTGACAGCCCTGTGTACACAAGATATTCCTGTGCATTTTGCTCAGGACAGCTGGTCCTGCCCCACTAGCTTCCCTGAGACCAGAGTGACTGCACTCCCCGAGTCCACTAACATGGTGGTCTCTATGCCATTCATTTGTACTGGCCAAGTGTGCTGATGGGGGGCCATTGCAATGCCTACAAGGTTATAAGGGCACAGGAGTCTCACAGGTTCCCTAAGTCACACTGCATGGGCTCATCTAGGACATTGAGCTGCTATATACCCTACTTCCATACAGGCTTAACACCTATACCCTGCACAGGACACC
>CM057848.1:34583717-34595282 GCA_030068395.1 Apalone spinifera
TGGGTCAGGGGCAGTGACTGCTGGCTCTGGGCTGGCAGGCTTGGAGGTGGCACAACCCCTGTGGTCAGAGTCAACCCCTTTAAGGGTTCCGGGGAGGAGGAGAGGGAGATAAGTGTTCTTGGTTGAGGCTGGAGTGGCCACCAGAACACCCTAGGAAGGCTAGAGGCCCCCTAGTTAGAAATAAGTGTATACACAGCACTTATTTCGAATTTGGTAAACCTCATTCTATGAGGAATAATGCCAAATTTGAAATAGCTATTTCTAAATAAGCGCTCCTCTATTTCGAATTTATTTTGAAATAGTGGTTTGGCTGTGTAGACACTAGGAAAGTTATTTCAAAATAAGGGCTGTCATTTCAAAATAACTTTGCTGTGTGGACATACCCTTCTATTGGCTACAAGATTGTAACACTGTTTAATTCCCATTCCATTTTTATGGAGTATTGCTGTGTGGGATTCAATAGTTGTCACCTTCCACTCCCAGAGTTGGCTGGATTGTGGCAGAGTATTAAATTATTTTTTAATACACAGTCAGTAAGAAACTTTGCAATCTGTCAGAGTGTAATGTGGTATATAAATGAAGGATATTATCATGACACTTGATAAAGCCTTGATTTAGTTGATTATTTAATCTGGCCCCCTCACCATCTATTCCTAAAATGTACTTTGTAGAAGTTAAATATTTATGATGAATTCCATCTTTCCATTCATCTGTTTTCAGAGTTTTTGATCATTCCCCTCATCCTACTTTGAATGCCTACTAACGTTGTCCTGAACTTACACAACTTCAAAGCAACAACTCACTGGAAAAACATTGAACATAAATCACATTATTATTCCTTCTTGTACATAGAAAAACTTTGGGGCTGTATGCTTCCTTCAGTTATTGAAAACTCATTCCTGCATCTTACAGGACCCTATAGGGCAATAGAAGATTCTGGAAAATGGTACTGACGTGTAGGATCTTTTAATGCTAGCTTTCCATTCAAGCCTTCCCCATGTATAACATGAGAGTCTGCACATCTGTAAAGGATCCAATAAGACAGATACTCTGAGTTGTATCCTGTACTATTCCAGCACTGCTTTGGTGGCCTTGGGAGTTTCTGCCAAATGTATTTAACTCTCTCCTTTTGTACTTGCCCTGCCCTGTTGGAAAGGCATATTCAAGATGCCAAGCAGTAAATATTCAGGTGATACGTTTCTAGCTCTTACGCTTCCACAAGACTGCCTTACAAAGAGGGATGGGTTATATTGGTAGGGCAACACAGATGAAATTTGCTTCTGTGCCAGGAGCCAGCATAAAGCTTATGGACCAAAATGGCCTGTTTTAGTGGACATGAGTAGTATGTAGATAGTGAGCTGCCTCTAAATTTCAGCCAATGTGAAGATGCTTGTAGTGATACTGTTTGTGTTATTCCTGTTCGGCGGAAAGAGGACTTTAGTCTCCAGGGTTGTCAATTCAATAGCTCTTCACTAGTTCTCAATTCACTAAAAAAATCTTTTTAAAGAGAAGAACTATACCCTGCAGGTTTGGGAACAATATGCAGGACCTGTACAGTATTGGTTCCCTTGGCGCTGAAGATGAAGAATGAGGTATATACCGTGGAACTTCTGAAGTGCTGGGCATACACTCACACACACATACATGTTAAAGCTGATCATACATCAAAGCATCTGACAATAATGTCTGTGAAAGCTAGAGGGATTACCCTTAGCACTTGAAAGCAGAGCATCTAGCTGACTAGAAAGCGAGGAAAAAATGCATTTGCAGTGCTGAAAGGTAAGATGTGGGTTTAAACATACAGTGCTTCAGCTGGCAGATTTCCTTGAAACAAGCCCTTCAGTAAGACTTGAAAGGCAGCCAACAACAAGCGCTTTATTCAAAAGAAAGCCAGCATATACATTTTAATGAAATTCAATTCACACCCTAATTGGGCCACATCAGTAAAAATGTATGCAAATTTATGGGCTTACAATGAGTTTGGCAGTAATGAATGCCTAATAAATCATTTGAGAAAAGCAATGGTTTTGTATTTTCCCCCCTAATTCTGTCATTACATAACATTACAAATGCCCTGCTGAGGTCTCAACAAATCACAGAAAAGCAGGATGTAGCTCAGATTGTTGTATGTCTTTGAGCTACTTTAGTTGATGGGGGAAGTAAGGGAATAAACTAACAATAAAAAAGGTAACAGAATTAGTACTTGCAAAATTAGTGTTTTGATGGGCTGTTGACATAAGTAGAAAACTCCACTGAGAAGCTAGGGTTGACTATTTTGTTTTGTTTCTTAAAAGAAAATGGCAGGATGATAGCAGAGATATTGCAAACAGCACAATGCTTTCAAATGAGTAATTGACAGCCAGCTAGGAAGAGCTTGTCTTGACAGGCTGGTTTTGTAGAGCTGGACTCAGGAATGTAGATCTCATTGGAACATAAGGGAAAGGAGGAACCATTCCAAGATCATTCACTTAAAAAAAGTTTTGTGCTCATTTAACAAGAGTCAAAAATCTCTTGCTTTGTCATGCACTTAATTGGGAGTTGAGTGGTCTGGGTTCATATTACAGCATCAGGGTGCAGCATGTGATTGAGAATATCAGTTTGGAATATTGGCATTTCCAGAATCCTACGACACAGTTTTGGTGCCAATGTAAGTCTTATGGTTAGGGAAGAGGATTTTTAAGGAAATCGTTTAATAAAGATAACTTCAAGTGTGGAGGCAAGTCCACAAGGTACATTATGCTTCTGGAACTTCAGTAGCTTTTTCAAACCTTTTTTATATAAATTTTGACAAGTTTCCACACGGCCCTTTTTATCTTCTGTTCCATCTACTGTCTTGTGCTTTTTTGGTGTTGTTGAGCATTGGGGGATTTTTTAAATATACATTTTATGTACATACATATATTTTATATTGTTTGATATTTAATATTTTTATATTTTCATTTTTATTGTACAACTTCTCTGGAAATGAGCATTGTACATATTGATAAGCCCTTATTTTTGTCTTTGTTCTTTAGCAATAAAGTAATGCAAGTTGAATAACCTTTATTTGTATAGTAATATTCATAATATTACTATACAAATATTCATAGACATTCTGTTTGTAAATGAAGTTCCCTTACTTTTGATCCCAGTCTTTTAAGCATTTGGAAAGCTATTTTTAAATGTGTCTACTATAAACTCTAGGAGCCAGGTTCTTGGACTCATCAACTTTAAGTCCAGAAGGGACTACTGTGATCATCTAGTAAAACGGCCTGGAGATCACAAAACTTCTCCAACCAATTTTCCAGTTTTAACTTAGAAATGAGAATTTATAAATTATTTCTGTGTAAACTATTTTTACTGGGGATTTTACACACTATGCAATTTGTTCAGGCAAAACTTTGCTAAACTTGTGTCATAAAGGCCTGTCTCTCTGTGGCAGAATGATACCCATTTAGTTATGGAAATGAAGTGATCTTTAGCAGTTTCCTGTTCTTGATATCTCATTAGGTTGTAATATATAGATTGAATGTAAAAACACTCTTACATCATATTTAAAAGTCTGGAAGAGTATAGCTTTCAAACACTTCTCATTTTTTTTCTATTTAAATTCCATGATTAAATACTTCTTTTGCTGAAAAAGCTGCAAAGGATGACAATTTTAGAAAAAAGGAGGAGGTGGAGGTGAGGGGATATTATTTCTTCAGATAATAAAGTTATAGAGAATTCGTTATCACTATCCTTCATGTTTTTACAAAAGTATAGTATCTTTTTGAACTTTTAGTTTTTCAAGGTAATAATCTTTTGTAAATGATGGGTTGTGGCAGATTGATTACTGCACTGACAGGCCCAGTACCCAGGATCCCCAGCTAATTGGGGCGGGAGAGCAGAAAAAATGCTACTAGGTGGCAGAAGCCCAGGGCTCTGTCAGAAGCACCAGGTGGATAGCAGGGGGTAGGGGATACCAGCACCCTGACCCCAGTAGCAGTATTGGGTGGGCAAGGGAAGCGCTAGCTTACCACCCCTGCTCCGCTGCAGAAACACTGGGTTGGGGCGGGGAAGCCCTAGCAGCACAACCCCATGAGCAGTGCCAGCCAGGCAGGTGGGCCTGTACCCTAACCTTGCTACCCAACAGAAATGCCAGGGGAGGCGGGGCCCTCTTCCCAAGCAGAAGCACTACTTGGACCCTCGTTGGGACCCCAAGACTGGAGAAGCTCTTCCTCCTTGCTGTGGCTTCAGGCTGAGGGAGAGCTCACTCTGCATTGTGGTCTGGCACAATGAGGTGAGGAGATAGAGCATACATGGTCTTGTGGCAGGGAGGGAGGTAGAAAGGAGTAAATGGGTTGTAGGGCTACAGTGTGCGAGGTGAAATGGAGCAAGATTGTGGGTGGAACAGGGCCAGAGTCAGGTGGAAGTGGTGGGGCAGAACCACAGGTGGAAGGGACAGTGAGTGTAAATCTTCACAGTGTACAAATGATATTGTGTAAACTGGTGTTACTAGGTTAAAATTAAGGCACTTTTTAACAGCAAAAATCAATAGGTGCTAATTTGTAATAACTATAGTCAGCTAGGAAGAATACATTGTTTTGAATAAATGGAATGAGGGAAACTGGAATAAAGGTTCAGTATATCTTTCCTTGGGGTCTGTCTGTGTCCACCATTTTTTAAAGACAAATGCTGAAAACATTATATAGAAAGACAATATTTGTTTCCTGGTACAGAATTAAAACCAACTGCCTAATTTACACAGCTTTTGCAAGAGCTTGATAAGGAAGTACACATTTACGCTGCTTTTAGCTCTAATTTACATTTGAATATGTTACAAAGAATGAAGTGCTGTGATCAGCATGACTCAGAAAAATATGGTATAAATAAATATTAGTGGATAAACATATGAAGTGATGGATTTGGTGGGACTCACGGAAATGTGATGCATTTTAATATACTATGACATGATTCCATTAGGACTCCCCGTGGATGAAGAATACCTTCTGACTGGCTTGTCAAGTGATGTGTAGTTTACTATAAGCTCCTACAACAAGGGCCTCTTTCATTAAGGCCAGTAACTGTCTGTGGGTAAGAGATTTTTCTCTTCTCTCTGCCTTTTACTCCCCTCTTTTGATGTTTTAAAACATTCATGGTCATCTATAAATGGTGACTCCTCTCTGTTGTATGTAACTAGTTCTATGTTATAGTTTCTTTCTCTGTCACTTTGTGTTATTCTTACCATTGCTTAATTCACTTTATTTAGAAATGTACTGTGTTAATTTTTTTTTCTAAAAATCCATGTTAACACTTCTCATTTATTCTTCTGTCATTCAGGCTCAGTATACCTGTTTACTAGACTTTATTAAGAGTTGCACAAAACACATGAAACACATATTTTCCTCTAAAAATAAGGAAATTGCACAAAAAGTTATATTTATCTATTTAGTTCGAATGCTCTCAGTAAGGATGACTTAAATACAAATTTAAAAATAGTTTTCCCCCAAAATGGCAGACAGCATAAAAATGCACATGTCAAAAAATGAGACCTTGGGACAAGCCACGTGTCAAAAAGCTGGTTAATGTGGCATTTTCATCAGAGAGCATCTGAAAACTTTTGTACTAACACCCGAATTCAGCCAAACCTTTCAAAATATATGGTGCCAGAAGATGTAGAGACAAAATTACTAACATATTCCCCTTCTCATATAGGAATAAGTGATAGCAGTACAGGCAGGTTTTAGGAGTCATAAGCGACTGCTGGGAGGGATAAAAGGGGGCACCAGCCATGTGACTGTCCCACCATGTGACTCCTCTCTCTATGCCACCCCTAATCTCAGGGAGGCCCATACATAGGAGGGATCAGGACCTAGGACAACTTTCCCTCCCAGGCGCCACCTTCTACCCATGCCCACGCCCATTCCTCATCTTCTCCTAAGCCCCCCCACCTTTACTCTGCTTCTTCCCAACCCCACTCCACTTCTTCCCTCGAGCCCCATCCTCTGAGCAACATGGCCTGGGTGACTAGCAGGATGCCTGGTACTGGAAACTATGGTTAGCGCAACTGGGAGCTTGGGGAGCAGAGCATACTGGGTCTGTATGGCTATGCTTCCCAAGGCAAGGCCAACCCCTACAATCAGTACCAGTCCCCCCCCCCCCCCCCCCCCCCCCCCCCCCCCCCCCCCCCCCCCCCCCGTCTCCCCCCCGCCCTCCCAAAGTGTCTCAGGCTACCCAGGGTGGTTTCCCCAAACCGTTCAGTGGCCTCTTGCCCCTCTCCCGACAATGTTGGGGAGCACCTGACCCTTTATGCCTCCCATGTGTCAGCCCTGGTAGCAGTATAACTGCATCCATGTGGAAGGGGTGGACAAAAGGTTAGAGTTCTAAACTGGAGCTCAGGAGACCTACAACCTATTCCTGGCCTATTGATTAACTTTCAACAAATCAGTTTACTGCTTTGTGCCCTTTTCCACATGTATAAAAAACAGGAACTGGGCTCCTTTGAAAAGCTTTTTCAAATCTGCTGAGGAAAAGCACTATACAAGAGGTGAGTGTTATCATGGTTAAACAGTGCAAGTGTTATGTCTAACCACGGTCTAAATTTACAGGAATGAGTTATGTCATTTTTAGACTGGAACAATTGCTAAACAGTAGGGTTGTGCAGCTTTAACTATACCTGTATAAGTATACCATTTGAGATGCTATGAAGACAGTGAATCAAAGAGAATTATGTCATAAGGCAATTTTGAATATTTGTTTAAATAACTAAATATTTACTAAATAGGAATTTAAAAGCTCAGAATATATATAACTATGCCCCAATTCTGTCAAAACCTGTGCACATGTTCCACTTTACTTATTCAGCTCCTGAACTCAGTGGGGATACTAACATAAAACAAGTTAGCCAAAGTTGTGGGTTTGGTCATCCCAAGATAATATAAAAAATAATTGGCAAATGAATAGGATATTATGGTAGGCCTTGCAGTATCTTCTTATAAAAATATCAGTGTGACTATAACAACCTTCATGAAGCTTGGAGCACAGGCTCCAGGAGGGAACAGCTCGGAGGAGACATGGGGCAGTCAGTCTGGCTACGTCTACACTGCACAGTTATTTCGGAATAAGATATTCCAGAATAGTTATTCTGAAATAGCTTATTTTGAAATAGCACATCCACAATGCAGGGAAGCCTCAAAATTAGTCCGAGGCAGGCTTCTCTAATGTAGACGTGCTATCTCATTTTAGAGCCCCAGGAGGAATAACTTAGAATGGCCACTGAGGGCTATTTCAAAATAGCAGACGTGGAGCGTCTACATACGCCTTATTTCAAAATAGGTATTTTGGAATAGGTGTTATTCTTCACAGAATGAGGTTTACAGAAGTCAGAATAAGCCAGCCATTATTTCGAAATTATTTCAAAATAATGGAATTTCTGTGTAGATCCTTGCATAATTTATTTCAGAATAACTGCCGTTATTCTAAAATAACTTTGCTGTGTAGATACACCCTCTGTGTGCATAGGATTTGAATGCTAACAATAGCTGGAGCAACTGCAGCCTCTTTGTATAGAGGTCTCTTAGGGTGTGTCTAGACTACAGGGTTTTTTCAAAAAAAGTGGCCTTTTTTTAAAAAAAACTTCCCCTGCATTTAGACTGCCGCTGCGTTCTTTCGATTTAATTTCGAAAGAACGCGGCGGTTTTTTTGACCGCGGTAAACATCATTTCATGAGGAAGAACACCTTTTTTTGAAAGTGCTCTTTTGAAAAAAGGCATTCTTGAGTGCAAACAGGGCTTTTTTGAAATAAAGCATCCAGACTGCCTGGGTGCTCTCTCTTGAAAAAGCAGCTCATTTTTTTGAAAGAAGTGGTTGCAGTCTAGACGCTCTCCTTCGAAAGAGGCTTTTTCGAAATATTCTTTCAAAAAAGCCTCTTTCGAAAGAGGCTTGTAGTCTAGACGTAGCCTCCATGAAGAGTCAATTTAGGTTTAGAAACGGACATCTCTCATGTTGTCACTCAGCATTAAGTACTTAAACAATGTCCAGAATGTTTTTGTGATGAGGAAGACAATGAGTTAATTCTATTTTTTGGAAGCCACTGTAACTTGTGCTGGGAACAGAAGTATCTCTGTAATTGGCAGACAATAGTAATTAACTTCAGAAGAGGCTAAAGGCTAGCTGATAAAGCAACCAAAATTACAGTTTAGAGGAACGGACACAAATTCAATATGCACCTTCCAATCTGGAAATGCTAAAAAGTTCATAGGCTTTCAAATGCATTTCCAAGTGAATGCAAATCCAATAGCCCATGTGGATTCTATACTGCTTAAACATAGTTTGAACTAATCCAGATTTCTTTAGATGTGGGATGAACTTTTAGTTTGGGTTAATTTGTTTATTAATTAATTGTTCCTTCCTTCCTTCCTCTGTATCTGTATTTACAGCTTCCTGCTATTACTGAGTATGGAAATATAGAAATATCATGATAAAAGCTGATTGTTTGTATTTTCAGCAGAAGGTACCAAGAAGCATCAGAAATCTCTTGTGAGAGACTGGTTTTGGTTTATTTCCAGTCCTGATTTGCAGACTCAATAGTGTGGAAGCAACTTAACTTTTCTTTTTTTTAGCTGAATCTAACTTCTATTGTAATTGAGACCCATTCTCACAAGAGCTATGAAAATATCTGCAAATTCAATCACAGTATTCCTTAGTGTTCTGGGGGATCCATTCCACACTAGCAAGGAGGGGAGTAATAGATTCCTAAGGAAACTACACAGAAAGCAACCAATAGGAGAGGGACTTTGAGGTACAGCCAATATTGCCCAGCAGGGGATGCAGGGCAGAGCTGGGTCAGTCACTGCCTGGAGTTCAAGGAGTGAAAACATGTCCCCAGCAATCTGAGAGACCTGTGGCACCTTGGACAGAGTAATTGCTGGCAGGGACTAGAAGAGCAAGAGGAGTTCTTGGCTGGCTGTTGAGACTGGCTAGTTGTAGTAGGAAGGGCAAAGAAGGAGCTGGGGACACAGGGAAATGACCCAGGGAGACACAGTAGCAGAGAGAAGAAATTGAGGTACAGCAGGAGGCAGCAATTCACAGGATCCTGGGCCAGAATCTGGAGTAGTGGGGTGGCCTCAGCTCCTTTCCCCGCCCCTCCCCCCATCACCACTTGCCATTGGAGAAGCAGGATTAGGAGCTAAACACCTCCCAGAAGGGAGAGACCATTGAGAGTGACATGGCTGGAGGGTTGAGTCATGAAGAGGATTCTGTGGGATCTGGACTGAGGCTGCAAGAGGGGCTACAAGCAGATGCACTGATAATGTGCATGCTGTAGGCGGGGCCCAAGCCTTCAGTGAATCCCCAAGATGACCAAATGACTAGGAGGAGATATCAGTCCAGAGATGAATGATGCACCCCAGGACACTTAGGTAGTTTCTCCTCAGGAAACTCATGCTAAGAAGATAAGAGAATAGTTGGAACTATTAGTTATTGACTGGAGTATGAAACATTAGCTGATGTAAACTGGCATAGTCCCATGGACTTCAATGGAGTTATATTGATTTATGTCAGCTGAAGATCTGGCCCTAACACTTTTTTAAGGAGAGGATGGTATTGCCACTACTACAATAAGCCCTGTAAGTACTTGCAGAAGCAGATGGCACAGGGGGATTGGTAATGTTCTGTTGTGCTGCTAATGTGAGATGATTTTTGTGATGTATTACACTACATTCCTCAACCTGTACAATGTGTGCGTCACTAAATCACAGTAATGTTTTCTTACCCAGAAACTTGCAGTGTAAATAAAATATTGCACTACATGGCTTATTTTTTTTCACTCTGACACATATGATTGTAATATATATTTTCAACTGTGCCATGCAGTGGCATTCAAATGAGGACCCTGGGGCTCTAATCCTTCTCTGCCATTGACTTGCTGTGTCATCTGGGACAAGTCATTTAACCTCTCTGTGCTTCTATTTAACTTAATGTAAAACAGATATAATAAACCTGCCTCTAATACCTTCCTCCCAGGTGTGCTGTAAGGTTTAATTAATTAACGGCCGTGAAGCAATTTTATCTCCCTGGGTGAAAAAGCACAACTGAAGACACACAAATTATTAATATTGTTTATTATTAATGTTTTCACAGTGTAGTATCCATTTAGTATCTTACCTATATTTCAATATTCCGTATAGGATAATTTTCTTAAGGATACATATGTATGTAAACCTGGTTTAGACTCTTACAGGTAACATAATAATATCTTCAGATGCTGGATATACAGAACTTTCCATATTCTGTTTTCTATTACCTCATCTGATATACGGATCATATAATTTTACTCAGTGGAGTAAACAAACATAAAAGGACAAAGAACATTAAAGCACATAAAATTAGATCATAAACTATGGAGTACCACTATGGCAGGCTGCAATTCTATTGACTGAATAAGAGATTTAAAAATATAATAATCCTGATGTATAGCATATGTGGCTGACAATAATAATCTCATTACACAGGCAAGGTATCTCAGGCTAAAATCTACTCACCAGGCACCTATGGATATATTCCAGAATACAGTAAAACTTTGCAGCATAGAAAAAATATTGACATCAGAGCTCCACTGTTCTAGGTGCTGTACAAATATGAGCTGTTCCCGACTTTAAAAGTTTACAAATGAAGTTTAATGCATTATTTTCCACTGAGCTCCATAATCTCCCTTCTCACATATTTCTGTGAATCAAAAGCATATTTAATGACTTCATGAATTTACATTAGGCTAAATGAGCATTAATATTGGCCCACATATTGATTAAAAAAAAGAAAAAGAAAAGAATTCCACAAGCCAAATACACAGGGAAGTATTGGAACTTAACTTCATTTACAAGTTTGGGAGCCATCACAAAGGTATGAATAAAGACATTACCTGGCTAGCACACTACCTTCCACATCCTAATGACTTAATCAACCAAACAATGGGTCCTTAAGAACAATTTGCAACGTCTCTATCAGCTTATTGTAACATGAATGCTCTTAACTCACTATTTTTTCCCCTACCTCCCCTTGTCTATCCCCTATTTGTTTTTGAACTAGACTTTTAATACTCCATTCATCTGAAGAAGTGGGTTGTACCCCCGAAAGCTCATGATACCATCTAAAATACTATAATTTGGCAACACTATCATTGTATGTAAAGTTATGAAGTTTGTTATGCTAGCGTGTGTCCTCTCCACATCAGTGAAGAGGTAATGAATGTATACAGCTCCGGCTTCTGACCAGGCCAAGATTATATATTTTGAGTGTGTAAGGATGGGGTAATGGGGAAATTAGCTGAAGCCTCTCTACTGTTATTCATGAACTAGCCAATTAGTCCGTCATAAGATGGGATTTTCAGGTCTTCTCTCCAGAGCGCGCGCTCTCTCTCTCGCTCTCTCCCGTTCCCCTTCCCCTTCCTGCTTGGGTGAGTGCTGCCTGCTCAGCCAGGCTGCCGCGAGGGAATGGGGCAGGGCGGGGCGGTGACGTACATGGCTGGGGCCAGGGCCGTGTACATCATCGCCTTCCCTTCCCCTCCCACCCCAGGGGAGCCCAAACAGCCCCTTGTGCTGCTGGCTC
>CM057848.1:34598350-34614990 GCA_030068395.1 Apalone spinifera
ATTTACACAAGAGCCTTTGGTGAGGGACCTTGTCAAAGGCTTTCTGGAAATTTATTACACACACAGCACTGGCGGAGGGCTCAGGGAAAGCTCGCAGACCATAGATTACAATTAATTATATAGGATGCTTAATGGGCAGATCAAAGTGATGCGGGGGGGGGGGGGTGTAAGATCCTGGACTCCTGGATAGGTGCTAATTGTAAGGCAAAATAAGAGCAATAATATCAAGTTACATAGTGTTTCCAGTAAAACAAGTATTTAAACAAAGTAGACATCAATTATCAACTATGTGTTAAGTGGTGATATGTCTGTCAGCTTTAGAAGGTGTCTCTGCACGGATGTGGTCCATCTGGGGATTAAAGCAGAGACATTAGGAGTACTTGACAATGGCACATTTTGTTCCTAGCACCATTGAATGGGTGTTGTCCTGTCTCCCATCCTGGGTTAGGTGTGGGGGGGTAATAACTATCATGTACTGTGTTTGTGTGCTAGTCCCAGACTCCAAATTTAGAATAGGGGAATTTAGAATAGGGGTTCTTAACAGAATATCATAGCCTGCCTCAGACATTTTTATCCTACAGTTTTGGAATCTTTCCTGTACTCCATGGCTTCTCAAAGATAATAGCTAATGGTTCAAATATCTCCTCAATCAGTTCCTTGAGAATTCTAGGATGCATTTCATCGGGTCCTGCTGACCTGAAGACATCTAATGTGTCTAAGTAATTTTTAACTTGTTCTTTTCCTATTTTAACTTCTGAACCTGCCCCATTTTCACCAGCATTCACTATATTAGGCATCTTTAAGCCCATTGTTTCTTGTCCTTATCATCAGAGGTTAAGGAGAATATTTTTTTCTCCCTCCTATTTGTAAACAGTCTTTTAGGTAGTTACACTGAGCTGAGAATCTGGTCCCATTGCAAAATGCATTTATTTGGACTTTGCATAGGGTATCAGGATTGGCTGTGTTGTCAACTTCCCAATTTAATCACAAGTCTCATAAGATTTCATGCTTCTCTTTAATTCTCAGCTCAGTGATGTGATGAAGTGAGAGCCAAGAGTTGGTTACTTCACCTTTCTATGCTCCAGCATCACCAGCTATAAAATACAGATAATAAAACTTCCCTATATAGGAGATGTATTATGAGGACTAATATGTGTATGCATATGAAAATGCAAAATGCCAAATAAATATTCAGTAGCACGATTTTATTTTGTTGACTCTGTTATATACTTTGGATGGCTTAGAAACAAAGCTCCATATGAACATTTTCTTCAAAAGTTTCCATTTTGATTCCTGGATAGATTCAGAATAGAATTACAGCTGTGACACACGCTGGTAAGACTGGCATAGAAAAAGAGTCTGTTGCTAAAATGTGCCTGTCGCTCAGCTCCCTTTCTTGCCAGATGTTCTGAGAGAACTTGTTCCTGCTGTGAACAGCACAGTTAGCCTGCATGCAAGACTGAACTCTCAGAAAGATTGGTCTGTATTTCTATCAAGCCACATGGAAGGTGAGAAGCACTGAATCCGTGATCCAAGAATGCAATGTCTGGAACTGATCGTATCCTTCCACCATTCCACAGCTGATTGATCCTTCATTCCTGTTACATCCATACATTATTTTCAACACGTTTATTTTCACCTTATCAGAATATTGTTTTATAAGGCACAGGGGATGCTCAGGAAATTCTAGTGGCTCAAGGTGGCTGATTTATTAGAGGTTAGAGCCTCAAACAGTCTGTAGATAAAGCGTGTCTGTCTATGCCACTGAAGTTCAAGCAAGCTGTGAAAGGATTACTGTCTTGCTAATAGCAGGGGTTAAAGCAAGGGAGGGCAATTAGAGGACCAAAGCTCCCTCTCCTCTATTAAATCAGGGACAGCTCTTCCTGGCTTGGATAAGTAGTGCTCTGCCAGAGTTCCCCCTTTATCTTGGCTGGTGCAGTGAGAGCTCCCCCTTCTGTTTCAATCACTTTGAGCCACTGCTAGGCAGTATGAATGAAAAAGCATCTTCCATTCTATTAACCACACATTAATGTAGAATAATGGCATACAGTAACTTCATAGATCAATTTCTTTAGGAGCAAATTAGTTTGTTACCCCTGAAGCTCACTAGATGTTGAAAATGTTGGGGAAAGAATGAATTAGCTGACATTTTTTTGATTTTCACCCACCGAAATTGTTGCCATTTTCTCTGAAGCAGAAGTTGGAGACAATCTGCAGAAGCCAGCCACCTGCATTGTAAATAAAAAATGTGGCCTCTGAGTACTTTGTAGTACTTTTTAGCATCACTGTTACTCGTGTATGTCTTAGGGCATGTCTACACCGCAACATTATTTCTAAATAACTAGCATTATTTTGAAATAACTTAGTCCATGTCTACACAGCAGGCAATTATTTTGAATAATGTCAAAATACTGTCTAGCTGGAGGACTTCTCACTCCAACTCCCTCATTGTACAAGGAGTGCTCTATTTCAAAATAAGTGCTGTATAGACACTTCCAATTTTGAAATAAGCTACGCAATTGATGTAGCTCAATTTGCATAGCTTATTTTGAGTTAAGCCCTGCTGTGTAGACAGACCCTCAGTAAGTGACTGTAATGAAGAAAAAAGAAAACATCTGCTGTTTAATGTTAATTTAAAAATCATTTTGCCTTGTGTATATGGATCTGTGTTCCAAACCAGGGAGCTATGCTTATGCTGCTTTAGAAGTAACATGTTCTCAGGAATTTGAGAGTCACATAGATCTTTTTTTGGCCCCGTCTAATTGACCCAGTTGTCTCAGGAAGAGTTTAAAATAGGAAGGCTTAGTGTCCTTGGTTTGATGTGAAAGCATATATTATAAAACACCATGGTCTTAAAACATGGAAACTTGGAGATGCATTTCTGAACATTGGTTTTGTTTTGCTTGAGTAAAAATGTTACTTTTAGAAATAATTGCTATATTTTAACACAACAGTATCTGGTAGCTTTGATAATCTACAACAGTTTAAATTTGAATTCTTTGATTCTCTCATTAAAAGTTTGTATAATTTAAGTGTAAGGTAATTAGAGAGCATTTTCTATGCAGTGAGCAATCCCATGATGAGCAAACTGCTCTATGTAATGTGGTTTTACATTGCTAATAATGGTCTCTAACTAGCCCATATCTTAATTTTTCAAATTCACATGACTTAACTTTATTGCACAAATCTATTGTTTTATAATGTTTTTAAATGGTCTCACATGGCACCAGGTTTCTTGTAAAGGAAACATGGCTTTCCAAAGTGTCATTCTTGTTTGGATGACAGTATTAACATTTTGAGCTATATTGCCTAGGAATCAATAATCCTCTCTGTGTTCCCATTGAAATATATTGCAAATCCCCAGTACCTTTAGGTTAAATAGTGTGGAGCATTTCATCTTGCAGCTGTCTTCTCAATCCCTCTTGCTTTCAGATATATATATGTAGGGGCACTGAAAGTACATCTCCAATTCTCTGACTGGTTCTCTTCAAGATTCTTGTGCTGCCCCTGGGAGAAAGCCTGAGCAAATATTAGTAAAAACTGAGTGAGGGCCACATGATCTGGGCTATCATTTACTTACTGAGTGCTAATGGGAGCTTAGCATCATTGAAACCTAGAGCAAGACACAGTTGCTACCCAAAGGTGCTTTGAGTCTAAGAACAGAGGTAAAATGAGACAGTTCAAAGTTTAGAACTCCAGCACACCTGCTGTGAAGAAGTCACACAGGCTACTAGGTTAGCTGCATTAAATGAACAGAATATAAATCAAAGGAGCAAAGGATATTGCTGTGGTGCTGACTAGCCACCACTGAACTTCTTGATGTCCCTTATTAGTCATCAAAATTGGAAAAGTTCACCATGTTCTCCTAGGAAATACAGAGTTCTTAGAAACAATTTAATTGGTGTTATTTTACCTTGTGAAGGAGTTGCAGTTTGACATAAATTCTAATTTGCAAAGGATACAGAAATAAATGTGTATAGGTCCAAATCCCTGATCCCAGTCAGTTCACTTTGTACAGGTCTGGAGGGGCTAATGGAAGGGACAATTAGTTTAAAACAGTCCATTTGGATGGTATGAAGCCAACATAGAAAGATGCTCTAATCACTGGTTCTCAAACTATTTATCATTGTGAGCTGCAGATATGGCCCACAATGTGTTATGGGGGCAGCATCCAATACAACCTGTGTGACCCTGAGGATGTCACATGGCCTGCAGCTCTGTGCTGATTGGGCCACAAGCAGCCCATGGGTCGCAGATAGAGAACCAATGGTCTGAATGAACTACAGAAAAATATCAATTAGCAGATTCTATGGGCTGTTGAGGCAATTTCTATAGAATTGCACCGTTTTAATTTCTATTAATCTCTATAGGACTTTGACTTGAGAAATGAGGCCTATAGGCAGGGATCTAGAAAGAATTTGTACTACTGTTACTTCCGTTCTGGGCACCAAATTTCAAGAAAGTTGTGGAGAATTGGAAAAGGTCTGGAGAAGAGCAACAAAAATAATTAAAGATCTAGAAAACATGACCTGTGAGGGAAGACTGAAAGAATTGGGCTTGTTTACTTTAGAAAAGAGAAGACTGAGAGGGGACATGATAGCAATTTTCAAGTATATAAAAGGCTGTTACAAAGAGGAGGGAGAAAAATTGTTCTCCTTGGGCTCTGAGGACAGGATAAGAAGCCACGGGCTTAAATTGCAGCAAAGGAGGTTTAGGTTGGACATTCAGAAAAACTTCCTACCTGTCAGGGTGGTTAAACACTGGAATAAGTTGCCTAGGGAGGTTGTGGAATCTCCATCTCTGGAGATATTTAAGAGCAGGTTGGATAGACACCTGTCAGGGATTATCTAGACAGTGATTAGTCCTGCAATGAGGGCAGGGACTGTACTCGATGACCTTTCAAGATCCCTTCCAGTTCTAAGATTCTATGATTCTATGTGAGTAAACAGAGGACATCATATCTCAAGCAGGCAATATGGCATTTAAATGTCTTACTTAGTAAGTGGCGATGGCCTTGGATTCAGTAAAGTATTTAAGCACATGCTTAAATCTATCAGCATAAACACATAACATTAGAGCAGTTCAGTGGTCCATCTAGCTCAGTGTTCTGCCATACAACAGTGGCCAGTGCCATAAACATTAGTGGGAATGAACAGGAAATTATCAAGTGATCTTTCCTCTGTCATCCACTTTAAGTTTCTGGCAAATGAAGACTACGGATTCTTAAACATAAGATTGCAGCCTAGACCATCTTGACTAACAGCCACTGATGAATCTATTCTCCATGAACTTATCTAGTGAAGCACTATTCAATAAGCACTTCAGCATACACTAAATTAGATTTCAGTGGAACATCTTTAAGTGCTTTGCTGGATAATGGAGTAAACTCAGAACTGGTGTAAACAGATGCACTAACTCTTGAGGTGTATCTACACTGCACTGAAGGTCAAAATAGGATATGCTAGTTAAGCCACACAAATTGCATATTTTATTTTGATCTTATTTTGAAATAGCTTATTTTGTAATTTGGCGTTGTGTACACAGCACTTATTTCGAAATAACCTGTTATTCTGAAACGTCCCTTACGTCTCGTGGAATGAGGTTTACAAAGACATTGGAATAGCAAGCCCAAAGTAACAGGCTTGCTGATAAGATGCAGGATAGCTATTTCGGGATACTCCAGTATCCCAAAATAGCATCGCAGTGTAGACATAGCTTTGCTGTCCTCAGTGGAGCTGCATCTATTTATACCAGTTCTGAATGTACCTCATAGAAACCTAATAGTTTTCACCACCTGAATCCCTCTCCACCACTCCAATATTCACATTATTAGTCTGTCTCACTAGGTTCCGTGCTACCATGATGTTAATGGTGCACTAATAAGCTGCTAATGAAGTCCAACCTAGTTTTAAATGAGCCACCATTGTTTTCCCATTTTCCATTGTTTCTCCATTCCAGACTGTAGCACCTTGCACTACTAGGAAATCTTTCCTGAAATTCAGCCTATACTATTTTGTGTTTTCAATATCCTCCCTTGGACAGCTCTAAACAAGTCCTCTTATCCCTTGATAGTGATACCCACCAAGCCCTTGCATTCATTTAATAATGTCCCTTGGAGGGCAGGACCTCTTCTGGCTAAGATGCTAAGTTATTGTGTTTAATATTTGGGAATCATCTACTTTTATATAATTATGCACAGATTTCATATTGATATATATATTTTATGCCTGTGGGGAGAATGTGTTGAATATATTTGTCTTATGAATATGTAGCAGCCCTGTTTCTTTGAGTAAGACACAACATATTTCTGGTCAGATATGCAGCACTCAGATGTGTATATATTTTCTCCTACTTCTTCTCTTTGCATAAAGCAGATGAGATTCAAAGACTGCCAGAGCAGACATATATTTTCCAGGGCACAACAGCAGTCTAGTGCCAGATGATAAAAGCTTTGTCTGGCATTCAAATAGCACAATTGCATTTTGACTATTCCAGGCTTCAGTATTTCTAAGGTTGCACCTAACAAGCATAATCCTGAATACACAGAAGGTGATAAATGCTAATGATTTATTTAGAGGTTGAGGTGGCTAATAATAAGCTGCAGGACTTCATTTAATGTCAGAAAGGACCAGTAGATCATCTAAACATGTACAACACACCATAAAATGTCACCCTACTATCCCTGGATTAAGCCCAATAATTTGTGTTTGACTAAAGCATGTCATCTAGCATTTGACAAGAGAAGACATGTGACTCAAGACGATAATCTTACTATTAACTTCTGGTATTAATAAGAACATAAGGGTGGCCTCGCAGCTGGCCATAAAGAGCCCAGGCTTCCAGAGGATGGACTCCCAGACTTCTCTGAGTTGGGATTATAACAATGGTAGGACTATGAAATTGCAACACTAAGTTACCAGATATTGAGATTTGCTCGGGGTTCACTAATCTTTGCTCCTAATGACATGAACTGCTTTGATTCACTTTGTTTGAATGATGTCCTAATGCACATGCCTTTCAGTGTTTTCTATGAAACAGTGACACTTTAAAAACAGACAGCCTGAAAAAAGCCATCTGTTTATTATTCATTAGCCTGAGCCTGTACCAAGGACTAAAATGTCCTCCCCTTTTCTCCAAACTTTGGGTACAAATTAATGTAACACCAGAAGGACCTGATCCAGAGAGAGCAGAATCTTTGCTGTGCACCTTTAATTCCCATCATTTTGGTGGGTGTTTCAGAGACCCAGCTCCTCCCAGACCCATGGCTTTCATGCACAAGACATTGTAGCCTCTTGGGCTAGGTCACAGTGGCTTGCTCTTGATTTGATTATGAGTTAGATGGTTATTTATTCCCTTCAAAGGATCACCTGGAATCAAGTCTTCTCAACTATCCCTTGTTACACATTTACTTTCATCCTTCACATTCACCTAGCACTTGTCCTTTTTTGTTCTGTGATTGATTTTGATCAGAAATGTGTTTAGCGGTGAAACAGGTAATGGACAAATATTATTGATGGTTGTAGAAAACAAACAATCTGGCTGCAAAAGGCTCCAACATTGCTCTATTGCTTATCTTCTCTGCTTTTGATTTTTTAGCTAATATTGTGTTTCACAGCTGGAAAATGACAATGGATTGAACCTTTGAGCCCATGTTTCACAAATCTACTTTTCCCCTCCTTAATTTATCCCCTGCTCTAATAGCACAGCTCACCCTTTTATTCTGACATTTCCTTGTGGGTGTGCAACCATCAGTTGAAACTTAACATGGACACAAGTGAGTTGGTCTTGCACCAATGAGTCACCGAGGCTCCTTTCCAGCAAATCACTTTGTCTCAGGGCATTCCATGTGCTTTATGACAATATGTTTATGAATATGACATAACTGGAATATACTTTGTGTGAAATGCTTCATGTCAAGTATTATAGAAAGCTTGTAATCTACTGAATATGATTTTCCTATCTGTATGCATAAATCATTCCTGAATTTGAAGTTAGAAACATGGAGTATAAACCAGTGTTATTAAAATAGTCATGGTAAGTGATGGCCATTAATAGTACTTCAGGATCTTGATGGCCCACTGGCAAGAAAACAGTGAACTGTAAATGGACTTGTTTTTCCTGTAAGTTTTGGCTGAGGGGCTATCCTTGTTCTTACCAAGATGTGTTCATATCACCTAATGCTGGGTCCCACCTTAGGTGCTGTACTTTCTCATGGAAAGTAAGAAAAAGTTTAAACTGAACACAGAGGGTTCCTGCCTTCCAAAAAAAATCTATACTGCTTAACATAGCAGTGAGCCCTGAAAGATATCATATATTATCTTCTCTCTGCTTTGTCCAGTTCCTTTTTATTTTGAAAATAAACTGTCACATTTCTAGATAGGAGTGACAACTCCTCACAAATTAACTGTTTACACTGCAGTTGACCTGCCAGTCAGAAAACCTGCCCTCAGAATGCAGCACATGACACCAAAGTGCTGCTTACTAGAGATTTTTTCCAGTAGAGATCTTAATTTACAGGGGGGAAAGTTCAAGGTATTAAATAAACATTTTGGATGGTGGAAGGCTACAGGAGCCTTTTGTAAGAAACATCATAGGTACATAAACACTGCCATAAGGGGTCCATCTAGTCCAGTGTCCTGTTTTCCGACACATTCAGGAAAAACAGAGCAGCTGGAAATCATTTTTTTCAGTAGAGGCCCACAGGCCCCACAGCTGAACATCCCAAGAGTTTAGGAAGGCTTGCAGCTGCAGATTCTCATTCTGATCCATCCCTAATAAATTACACTGTGGACAAGAGTTCAACAAAAAATTAGAGCTGAGTGATTCTATTTTAAATTCTGTTCAAGACAGAGTGCAAGTGTGCATGTACGTCCAATCAACAAGGCCCTTAAAAGTTCAAAGGCCCTGATGGCCAAATAGAGACTGTCAGATTTTTAGTGGACATTTGCAAGCATCATTTTGTAGTGTTCCTCCTACTCTGATGGAAAGCAGGCCATTGTAATATTAAAGCATTCATGGAAATGGGCCAAGTTTCAAATTTACCTCACAATGTGAAGATGCCCAATTTTTCCTCAGCCCTTTAAATGCCATGCAATGCAAAGTAGCTTGGAAAGTTAGTTTGTGTATAGGGCCCTTAATAATCCTGCAAAGAGAACTGCTCAGGTAACCCTCTGTGCCAACAGCGGAGCCCCACTGAAATTGGCCTTTTCCCTGGAGTTTGGTGAAGCTCATTGAAGTTACAGGGATTCATCTGTGTGATACTTTTTTGTAGTATGATTATATGGGTATTGTAAAAATCAACCTTCCTGGGATGTTGTAACTGGACCAATTAATATCTTGTTCCTTTTGCAGCTATCAGTGTGGTTGAAACCCACTGTTGTTTCAGACACTTTGGCGTTCCCAGCACGGATGGCCTTGCTCTGTACCGTACTCCCATTATCAAAGAGAAGAGTGTAAAATAAGTCTTCATCTCACCAGGAGAATTTATTGCTACAATAAAAATAAAAGCCCCCTAGGTTCACTGAGTCTACTGTCCTGAAGACAGAGAGAGTAAGCTTGAGGAATTTACTGCAGCATACCACTGGGTCATTGTACCTACCTGAAGAGTTGGCTCAGCAGACAGCTGGAGACATCAATAAAGAAAATGCAGTCTAAGGGGGAAAAAACTGGGGGTATTTGATTTGTGGAAAGAAAAATGTACATTATTTTGGAGTCTGCAAACCAGACGATATCCTGGGCTTGTATTTTACACAGCGAGGATGTTAGCTCTGCTTTATTAATGCTCTCATAAATTATTTGGTGAAACAGAACCCCCTAGACAAATTGCATGCTTATTTATCTCATTTGGGAGTTTGCCCTGCACAGTAAACACTACCGTTTGGTAGGGAATTTACAAACAGCTAAGCAACTCTTTGTTTTTAAGGTCGTCATTTTAAAACAAGGCTGTTTTCCTGTGTAAGCACAGGAGACTTCCACACTTGTTGGGCCCCTGTGCAAGGTGAAGGAAGAGGACCAGCTCTGCACACCCAGAATGGGTGGGGCCTCAGGGGAAGGGGTGAAGATGGTAGCAGCCAGCCCTCAGTGCCATCCAGAGTGCACTAGGAACCCCCCTCTCCCCCCCCCCCGCCCCCATCAACCCACGTAGCCACCTGGACACTACATGGGGCTCCAGCTGTTGTCACTGCTACAGTAGCTGCTGCAGAGACTGGGGCCCTGGGCCCTTTTGAATCACCAGGCCCCAGGGCAGTTGCCCCCTTTACCCCAACCCATGTTGGCAAGCCTGTGTTTAAGTGAATGGTGTCAGGGAAAGGTAGCAAGGGAGAAACTTGGAAGATAGTCTACAATAGTACTAGAGAGGGGCAAGTGATATGAGTGTCTAATGTAGGGTGCCTATAGCAGAAATGGGTGGAAAAGCCAGCTGATTAAGAGGACACAGTAGATAGATAGATAGATAGATAGATAGATAGATAGATGGTTTGTAGTATCATCTATCTATCTAACAGTTGGAGAGAGTGTTATTAGATTTTTCTTTATGGAAGAAAATGAGCCACATCAAGGTTAGGGTTTTACTGAAACTTGTAATTTCTGTAATTTTGGGAAACTATAAAGATTTCAACTGGTTGTTGAGAGGAAAACGTCTCCATACCTCATTAGTCCACAATACACCTGTCTATTTTTTTAAATAAAAGGGTAAGCCATGAGGCTGTACCTAAATGCCTCAGAGTGCTACAGAAATACCATGGTTACGAGGTTAGGGAAAAGGAAAAGAAGAGACATTTTGTCCTAATAAATACTCTAAATGATGGCAGGCAGCAATAGGGTTAAACCAGGATGTAAGAAAAAGCATCAGCATAAAAGAGAAACATTTTTAGAAGTACCAAGGATCTGGAAAATGGGTCTTTGTTAACTAGATTATAAAAGGAAGTTAAAGCAAAACAAGGATGCACAAGTGAGATCAAGCAGCTCAGATCTTCCCAAGAAGCTCTGGGTTTTTGAAGCATACACAGATAATACCCCTTGTAGGATCCTCTCCAGGATCAGAGGGCAGAATGAGAGGCAGAGAAGAAGAGAGTGAGAATGAAATGAGGGCACTGTGGAGATATTACTTTACAAATGAAGAAAGAAGAGAGAGAATTCTCATAACTGAAAGTCAAAAGTCTGTGAACAGCAGGGGGGAATGAAGATAGGCAGAAAACTCTCTGATCATTTCTGATGAGCAGAAGGGACTTTCAATTTGTTAAAGGTACCAGCACTCAAAGGACATGCCAAGGTATGTTCTAAAGCTGAAGAAAACATCAGGCATATAATTCCATGGAATTTGCTCATTTTGAAACATAGACTTCAAAAGAGGTCAAATTAACATATTGTCCTTTATTATGTTTAATGTAAGTTATGGAGCAAGAAAGCTAATAGCGGGTTTATATTACTTGGGCTCTCTGGAACATTTAGAGAGAGGTTGGATTTCAGTAACCAAGCCTTCTATAATGTACGGACCAAAGAAACCAAGCTATTTAAAATATTTTGGCGGGGATAAATATACCCCTTCACACATATACTTCAATAGAGAATTACAGACCTCTCCAGCTTGGTAAATCGCATGGATCTGAGAAAATTAACTTAAAAGAATGTAGACAGGAAACTGAAGTTTAGAGGTCCTCAGTAAACAAACCTGATTCTTACCCCAAAAAAAAAAAAATTCTCACCAGTGAGCCAAGAAAAGCTCTGAAGAATGATTACTGCATTTGAGAGGAAGTTAGAATCTGAGATGTAAAGTACATTTTTAGCACTAATGTTCAAGGAATAAGACACAGGCACAATCTGATTAGAAAGAAACTGGAGTTGCATGCCTCAAATCTGTGTACTAAAAATGTAACCGTTGCATAACCAAGTGCCATTTGTCTTATTATGGACTACATGTTGGACCTCCCTGGTCCAGCACCCTCGGGACCTGACTTGTCCTGGATGAGGGATTTTGCCGCACCAGGGAGGTTTTTCTGTCCCCCCTCTTCCTTTGCCCTGGCCTCAACTGGGCAGCCCATCTACCATGCACCGAGTATCCCAGCCTCACCAAGCAGTCCTACTGCCACACGCCAGGCTCCAGCCTCATCTGGCAGCTCCTTTGCCACATGCCGGACTTCCCAGCCTCACCAGGTATCCCTGTTGCCATGCACTGGACATTTCAGCCCCACAGGACTCCTGGGGTACGTCTAGACTACAGGCTTTTGTCGACAGACGTTTTGTTGACAGTTACTGTCGACAAAGCTTCTGTCAACAAAGAACATCTTGCCTACATCCAGTTCTTTCGACAAAGTAGCTTGCTTTGTCAACATGACAGTGTAGACACAAAGGACGGTGTAGATGCAATAACGCCTTCTGTCGACAGAACTCTGTCGATAAAAGTCATTATTCCTCGTAGAATGAGGTTTACAGACGTTGACAAAACTGCTGAGTTCTGTCGACATTATGTTGACAGAACTCAGCAGCAGTGTAGATGCAGGTATAGTTTTTTTGACAAAAGTCCACTTTTGTCAACAAAACCCTGTAATCTAGAGACACCACTGGGCACCAGCCATCCACTGGAACTCTCTGGTTCTTCAGCATCTGTGCCAGACCCCGGATGTTGCCAGACCAGGGAGTCCTGGTTAACAGAGGTTCAATCTATAGTAACAGTGATTAAACAAGCCCCCAGATTTTGGTACACTCAATACATTGTTCGTGTATTGGATAGTTTGTGTGCAAAATCAGTGTCTCCAAAATCCATTATTTGAAAAGAAAAATACTGGACCAGCTGTTAGAAAAGTGATATGAGGAAAGGATACAGAGTGCTCTCTTAAGCATGGTTAGTCAAGATGTTAGTCAAGGAGTTTGATCATTGATTAAAAAGAAAGTTAAAATGACATTCACTTATTTCCCCAACCCTAAAGCCAACCTTGCCCCTGTTTTTTCATTCTCATATGCAGGGAAGGACTGGCCTTGTAGGGCTAGAGAGGATATGGTTTCAGTATGTGAGGGACCTGATGAATTGGCTATCTAACTAAGCTATTTATCTAGGTATTTATAAAACTCTTATTACAGGGGTCTTAAAGTGCATCTGATCTTTGAGTTACTTCCAACCTATTGTCAATTTTGCATGTTTACCTGGCTGGTATCTTTGTCAAGTATCTGAGACTGCTGGATTGTTTACAAAGAGAATGGGACAAAACCACATTTTTCGTAAAATTGTCAGGACACAAAACCAGTGACCTTCATCTTTTTCAGGTACCTCTGGGTCTCCTGTCTAAAACCGTATTTAGACTGTAGCAGTATATTTTCCTGCACTTAGGCCAGGTCTACACGTAAAAATTAGGTATAACATTTTTTTCCCAGCTCTGAGAATGTAGCTATGTCAATGTATGCAGTGGTCACCAACCAGTAGATCGGGATCTACTGGTAGATCTTGGAGCCTCTGACAGGTGATCCTGAGTGGTTTGGTCCTTTGCTTTGGAGTGGACCCCAAACTCCCACCCCAGGAGCCTCCTGCTTCTTGTGAAAGGCAGGAGAGGGTGAAGAGGGGTGCTGATGTCAAGGTGCCCCTTTCCACTCTGTATCATTTCTCCACAGAGCAGAGAGGGGTCACAGCAGGACTTGGGATGGAGTTTGCTGGTGGTGCAGGGTCAGGACAGGGGTAAGCCTCTCTTAGCTCCACTGCACCACCACCACCCAAGAGCGACCTGACGTAACCAGTGTTCAGCTGGAGCCCACATCCCAAACTCCCTCCTGCATCCTAAGCCCCTAGCCTAGCCCCGAGCCCGCACCTAGAACCCCTCCTACATCCCAACTGCCTGCCCCAAGCCCCTCTCACACTCCAAAGCCCATTAACCCAAGACCAGAACCTGCACCCCAATCCTCTGCCCCAGCCAGGAGGTGGGGCAAGGGCATTTGGTACGAGGTAGATCTTGGATTGCACTTAAATTCAAAAATTGATCTCAGGCTTAAAAAGGTTGGAGACCATTGATGTAAGGTATAGTGATGACCACCTGAATGGAACAACTCTTCCCTAGACGTTTCTAGATATTACTACTGTATCAATGAAAAAACCCTTTCATCAATGAAGGAAGTATTTCTATTATGGCACTACACTAGCACAACTACAGTGTTACAGCTATGCTGCTGTAGTGTAGACACACTTTTGGTCTCAATTCTGCTTTAGGGGATAGTTGTACATTTTCTGCCCTTGATGTGCCTGTGGGAGCAAGACAGGACTAGTGAGGGCTATCCAAATGCCCCCAAGTTGCAAAATTAGGCTGGCAATCTCATCCTAACAAGGTTTTCAAGGACATTTTTAGCAGTTCTTAGTCCAAAAGTTGAATGAGCTGAAGCCTTTAAAAAAATGTGTTTGATTTAAATACTATAAATGGATGAAGATTCTGAGCACAGCTGGATGTATTTGTCCACCCTTTCTAAGCACCTGAATTTAGAATATGACTACATTGCAGTCTGGAATTGTGATTGCAACTTGTAATCACACCTGAACTAGCTTTGATGTACTTAGATCAAAACCAGTTTCAGTAACATCAACAGTGATGCCATGGCCTGCACAGGCTTTTTTAGGTACCTATGGTTCTTCTGTCTGGGATTCTGGGTACATACTCAAAGGGCATGTATCCCTCCATATGGCAGCTTGTTCTTAGTGCTGCCAGGCTACCATCCCATGCATGTCTATTAGGATATGTTGGCTCCTTTATTTAGCACATAAGCATATCTTTTAAAAATATTTTAAATCTTATCACTGGCCAGCACTTAAGACCAAAGTTATCATTGAACTGAATAAAAAGGCAGCAGTATGCAAACTCAGGAAGGAGCTTTTCATTTCCTTTGTTTTTTCCAGAGGAGCAGAGACTCTGATCTTTGTTTTGTTAACAAAAACATAACATCGAGAAAATTCTCACATCTTGTCTTTGTAAATGCTGACATGTTCATTCTCAGTCACTGTTCGGAAAGCTGACCTGATGCACCCCTTAATATAGAAAGGTTCCTTAGCTGTGGTGCATTCTAATAGCAGCAATCTGAATGTAATCATGCATGTTATTTTCCAAAAAACAAACTAAAACAAAATTTAAAAAACCCCAAAAACAAAAATCGTGGACTTATGACAGCTTCACTTAGACTCATGTACCTTGGTATTTCAGAAAATACCAAAAATAACTAGAGATGTTCAACATTTTTCATATTTCAGGTTTTGATGGGAAACAAGAAACAGGGAAAAATTATTTGTAAAAATTATGTGTGGGTCTTTTGTAGTCCATTTGCTTTTGGACCAGCTGCAGAAATAACCCATTCCTGGAGTCCACATCTTTCCTAAGCTCATGAAGCAGTGGCAGATAAGTCACTGGGCCAATGGGGCCTGTGCCCAGGGGCCCTAGCCAATTGTTGGTACCCTGGAAAAATGGGAATCCCCGTGCCTTGACCTGGTCTGCCCACCAGCTGTTCCTAGGCTAAAGCAAGTGGGAACTCCTCCCCAGGCTTTCCACCTGCAATCCACCTTCCAGCCCAGCAGTGCTCTTGCCAGAGAGTATGGGAACCCCACACCTCAACTCTGCCCCTTGGCAAGAGGGCAGGGGAGAGGGGACTTGCAGATGGAAAGGGCGGGGAGGGTCCCTTGCTTGCTGTGGCCTAGATCCCACAAACCACTAACTTAGCGCTGACATGAAGTCAAGGAAAAGGAACACTGTGACTTCATTTAAAAGTGTAAGTAATAGACATGACCCATATTCCTGGTGAGTTGATAAGAATGAGAGACACTCATTATGACTTCCTGAACTTCAGAAGAAAGACAATAAGGGCATCGTGAACTTTTAGCCAAGGACAACAAAAGAAAGATATTATGCTCTATGGATAAAATAATGTATGGCTGTATTGTAATATGTTTCTTTCCTGGATTAATCCAGTCACTTTATTGCTCCACTCAGCTACAAAGAAAATAAACAAAGAAGATGGAGCAGATAATATGAACCTGGGGGTTATAGTAATAAAGCCAATTATTAATGGTCTGCCTTAAATCTTGGCTACATCTAGACTGCACGCCTTTTTCGACAAAGGCTTTGTTGACAGATACTGTCGACAAAGCCTCTGTCGAAAAAGAGCATCTAGATTACATTATGCAGATCAAAAAATCGATCTGCTTTTTCAAAAAAGAGCGTCCAGACTGCCGGACACTCTGTTGAAAAAAGAACACACCTGGAACCACTTCTGGGGGCAGCATTTACTTCCTGGTGCTGCTGCCTGCCCTTTGCAGAAACGTGCTTAAAGGGACCCCTCTGAACAGCCGTTGCTCTGCTCCTGCAGCTGCATTGCTTACCTCCTAAAGGGACAGAAAAGGTTTTGCAGTGCTTGCTGTGAGTGCCCTGCTTCCTGGGACACCACAGCAGTATGGGTTTTTTTGAAGGTTTTTCTGATTTTGATCCCTTTTTTTGCCATGGAGCCAGAGCTGGCCCTGGGAGGGTGATGGCCCCACACCATCATTCTGCAAGTTCTGCTGCATCTGCATGACACAGTCATGATGCTCTTTCTCCATCTGGACCCAGACCAGAGATTTGAAAGCTTCGCCCAGCATGCAGAACCAATGCCCTTGCCTCCAAACTTCTTCCTGGAGAGGCGTTTTT
>CM057848.1:34626566-34649548 GCA_030068395.1 Apalone spinifera
TTCTATACCAATATTCCAATTGTGCATATTATCCCACCAAATCTCTGTGATACCAATGATGTTATAGTTGTATTTATTTATTAGCACTTCAAGTTCTTCCTCCTTATTACCCATACATCTTGCATTTGTATATAGGCAATTAAGATACTGATTTGATCTTGCCTCCCAGTTCTGCCTTGTCCCTCCTTTTTCTCTGCTATTATAGTGCACACTCCCTCCCATTTCCAACCCATCTCCCAGGTCTCCATGTTCTTCACTTACCTGTGGGCTTTGGTCACCTGTTCCCATCGAACCTAGTTTAAATCCCTCCTCACTAGGTTAGCCAGTCTACATCCAAATACAGTTTTCCCCTTACCTTCATTGCTAAGGTAATGAAAATATTAAGTAACAATAACAGCTATATTTCAATTATTGAATCATTGTAATTTGAGCCTCCCTTTGAGCCTCCAAGTGCATTTTATGTTGTTCATCTATTTTTCAGGCATAATGCCCAGACGTGGTGTGTAGCCACAGCTCCCATTGACTTCCTGTTGAGTTGTGGGAATTGGGACAATACTCAGGGCAGGTACTTTATCTTCTATGCATTGTACAGCGCTGATCACACTATTGGCTCTGCATAATAACTGTATGATTATTAGACAGGGTGTGTTATGTAAATAGAATGAATGGACAAATATTTGCCAACATCCCTGGTTAGAGAGATTCAAGTTGAGGAAGGTTATGGGGTTAGAGCTGATGCAATCATGTATAGACCCAATGGTATAAGTCTATGTCAGCTGTGTAACAGGAAATGCTGCAGAGTTTACCTGACTGGCAGCAGTCTGAGCTTTGGAGAAGCCCCAGGTCAGAGGTGCATTAAACTCGGCATGCTGGGAAACTTGCATGGAGTCTGTCTTTAACCAGTACTATCAATCTCTTGCTCTCACAGGCACTAATTATCTCCCTCTGTTCCTGGCTCCAGGAGAATTCTTTTCCTTTAATATCTCCACACAATAGCAATTCATAAAGCAGAATCAAGAGATGAAGCTCTGCAAACACTAGAAAGCTATTATGAGGGAATCGAAATGTGGCTCAGAACTGCGAGGCTCTTAACTGATAATAGCATTTGTTTTGGGACGTTTGCCTGGAAACGTTAGAAAATCTTTTAATAAATGTACTAAATAAGATGCATAATTTAGCTCCTTCTCAGCAGAACTTTGGCTGGCTGCCAGCTCTGGTTTCTCTCAGATTTGACTCAACGTCAGGGCTATCCGCTGGCCCACTACAAATAGACTCATTAAAAAACGCTTGCTGCTCTGTGTTTGGGTTCCCTTTCTCCTGCTAATGGCTCAATTTATGCCGTTTGTTCTTGAAAAATAGAGAAGAAGCCTCCAGAAAGGGTGATGTTCAGCCTTACACATTCCACATTTGTGACTAAGAGCAACCTAGTGTAAGAAGAAATAATATTTTCCTACTGGTCATGGATGGAAAGGCACCTACACTGGCTGTCCCCTGTAACATGGGGCTAAAATGGCTGTTGGATGATATATATTTTTTGTGTTGTAGGTACCAGATACCCCAGTTTAGCTCACAGCACTTATAAATCCATAGCTAAAGAGAGAGAGAGTCATTTATAATCTTAACATACAAAGAAGCGAGGTACAGAAGCAGAGGAAGGTGGCAGCTCCACTAAGTAGAGTTCTTGATGTCCAGTTCAATGACCTACTTATTAGACCATGCTGTCTCTCCTGTACAGCCACTTGTGGACTTAGCAGTTGCCAAGCAAAATATTAATAACCAAAGCTTTTTCATTAAAATGTGCCAGATTTTTGATCTCACAAAGTTTCCACAAAATTACAGACCCAGCTTCAGAACCGTATGACAAAATGTCTTTGCCGACAGGCTGTTTGTGAAACTATGAAAAGCTTCCTCAGTTAAAAGGAGGAGCTAAAAGATCTTGAGTTCTAGTCATATCTCGGCCATTGGCTGGGCCTAGAAAACACTGTGTACTTCTCTGTATTTTAACATTCATATTGCAGTAGTACTCAAAGGCTGCAGCTATGAGTGCTATTCTGCTATATGCTACAAAAACGTACAAAGAAATGGTCTCTTTCCTGAAGAGCTCACAATCTCAGAATACAAATAACATATTAAAAGCAGGAGAAGCAAACAAACTTACACATTTGCTTTTAAAACCATTCTGATAAACAAAAAGTACAAACTGTCCTCTGAAACTAGTCACCATTAATTGCTTTCAAGCCTTCACTTCAAAACCATTGTTAACTTATGAAGTAGGTCAAAATCAGTTTGTGCAAAGGGAAACATGTCCAAATCAGTGTCAGGATTAAATTACATTGACACCCTATATACCAGCTAGCACTCAGAAGCCTCAGCTCCTTTGGGCATAGTGCTGTACAAACATATAATAAAACATGCCTCTTGCCCCAAAGCAATTACAGTCTAAAGAGATGCCATTGTACGTGAGGCAGGCCATAGCTGGTTGCAGTATCCTAATCAGGAGGCTCTGGTTTCTAATCTGTACAGTAGAGATGTGAGCCAAGAGAAGGAAGAAGTTCCCTGCATCTCTTATCACATTTAGTGATGCAGTTAAGGCTCTTACCTTAGGACGTAGAAGATGCTGGCTCTGTTCCCTCCCTCTGCCTGAGAAGGATGGACTTTTAATGGGGTTTCCCACCTCTGAGGCAACTGCAATAATGGCTACACTATATAGACAGTCTCACTTTCACTGTTGTCCATTATATATTTACTTATTTATGCAAAGTAGAATGATGTCAACAAGAGCAATTACAAGAACATATTACCAGAATAGACCATAGTCCAACAGTTAGGGCCCTCACCTGAGAGATGAAGAACTCCTGTTTAAATTTCTAGTGTCTGCTGCATCCCAGAGTAGTACCCAAGCCACTGAGCTAAAAGTTATGAGGGATGACATGTTGTGTGAAGTTAGCTATGCTCCAGACTGGTGAAATAGTCTATCTTCAGCTGATATGAGGGTCATGCTGGAGCTTTGCTGGGAGATAAGCATCTGAGTACCCACCTGAGGCAGTGGAGTGTATTCCCAAAGGTTGAAACTTAGGTGCCAAAGGGAGTTTTACAAAGAAAGTGTAGTTAGTTACAAGGTTAGGCAGCAGTCAACCAGGAGGTTTGTGGATTGCAGTGATGGGATTTAGGGGTGTGATCTACAAAGGTACTTAGGCAAAACGCGGCTGCCATTTTTATTCAAATGAAGCACGGGGGATTTAAATCCCTGCTTCATTTGCAATGTCAGTACGTCTAATTTACATCCCTCCAGCGACAGAGAGATGTAATCTAGACATACCCTAACTCTCTTTGTGGACATGTGTCTTGACTCCTAGGCACTTGTACCAACTATACATGCACTCTCTCAACTAAATGTGGGATCTTACTATAGGTTGCACCTCTCAAAGCTGACAGTCTCTGGTCCGAGAACCCCAGTAGCCTAGTGGCAGGAAGGCTATCCAGGAACAGGGCTGGGCCGAAGTTTGTGGCAGCCCCTGCCAGCCTGCAGCACCAGGGCAGAGCTGGGGCTGTGGTTGGTGCAACAGCCTGTGGCAGTGTGGGGCCAGAGCCCTGGAAAGCCCGCAGAAGTGAGGCCAGAGTTCATGGGTTGCTGTGGGGCTGGGGCCAGAGCCTGAGCCCCCAGCAGCCAATGAAAATAGGGTTGGAGCAGCCAGCAACAGCAGCGCTGAGGTCAGACCCATTGCAGCACAGGGCCAGAGTCTGTGGCAGCCTGCAGCGGTCTGGGGCCAAAGCCCATGGCAACCCAGCAGTCAGCCCAGCCAGGACCAGAGGTAGTGGGGGCCGCCCAAAGCTGGAAGTACTGAGGGTCGGCAAGCTGGCGGGGGGGGCAGTGGCAGGGGCTCTCCCCTGGTGTGGCAAATTCTCTGGTTTGGGACTGGTCAGGTCCTGAGGGTGCTGTCCAGGAGGTCTGACCTGTAATACATTCAGTTCCACTAAGATCAGAGTCAGGGACTGATTTGATCCATTATACAACAGACCAATGTTCCCACAAAGCTTTTCCATTGATGTGCAGAATATTTTTATATGCGCCAAGACATGTGCAAATGTGCACCATGAGTAAAAACAAAACCTAGCTGTGGGTGCTCTGTAAATCAGCTGGGCGGCATTTGAATTTTTCCTGAGAAGCTGCACAAGTGCTCAACTTACAGGGAACACTACAACAGACCTCCTCTGGAAAATTTCTGTGTGGATTTCAACCCCCCCGAAAAGGCCACCTTCAGGGCCTGAGTCTCATTGCATTATTCCCATTGGAATGGAGCCACAGCCACTGCTTAAGTCTTTTAAAAAAACCCAAAACAAAACAAAAAAAAACATGCTGGAACTCACTTTTTTGCTGTTTGCTCAGGCCAGGTTAGTTTGCTCACAGGTAAAAAAGGGGTGGGAGACAGTATTCCCTCTAAACTGCATGGCAGCACAGCTTCACAGGTGATTAATCAGCCCTGCCCACTCAGTCAGCTCTGTGCACAGAGTCCTGAGCCTCTGACTGGGGCTGATTAATCAACTGTGAAGCTGTGCTTTTGCACAGCTTAGAGGGAACACTGGTGGGACAGGCACTTACTTTACTTCCTCCAGGACTATTCAGTCTGTGCAATGCTAAAAGGTTCACCACTGCTCACCTTCCCACCCCTGCCTTGAGGGGGAAGGAGGAGGGTCCTGTAGCACTGACCAGAAGGGAGGCAGAGGAAGGTGCACAACAAAGCAGGACGAGGCTCCCCGCTTGATGAGCTACCCAGCAGCTGCCACCTCCCTGCCTAACTATGCCTGAGACAGCAGTGCAGATGAGTTCTATAACCTGGGACTAATTTCCCTCCATGGAGATAGAATGTCCCAGAATCCATGCTGTGGAGTTTCATGAAGAGCCAGGGCTTTCCTTCCCCATCTGTAGCAGCAGAACAACAGCAGGGATTCAGGCCTCCCCAGTCCATCACCAGTTACAGGACCAGGCCCCTGATTCTACAGCCACCCCACATGGCTCTCTCATTCATGGCGGGGGAGGGAGAGAAGCAACAAGAGTTGGGTCCTCTCACAGTTGGCCAAAGGAGGGCCTGGGAACACCATCTCAGTTCTTGAAACAAATGCCAGAACACCTTTCCAGCCCCGCTTGAGCACTGGTCACAGCCTTGCAGAACTAGAGTAACACTTGGTTGAATCGGCCCAGGTCTTTAGGTAATCTTTTGTCCAGATATATGTTTCTCAAAGGGGGAACTGGTTATTTACAGCCATACTCAAGATTTCTAGATAGTCAGACCGCTAGGTAATCATGACTTGCTTTCCATTACAACCCTTTTATTCTCTTTCCCTCAGAGAAGACCTTTTGTCCATTTAGGTCTCTTAAAGCTATTTTTTCACCTTGTCAACACAAAATGATCAGTCCCAGTCTTTTCCTCTTAAACCAGTCAGAGGGAAGAAACAAACACCTGCCAGTCATTAGTGCTCTCTGCTTAGCACAACTAAACTGATCTTCCTCTTTAAAAGGACTGCTCTCAGACTCTCTCATCAGGGTTTTAGGAGGTAGCATACTGGTAGGACTTTTGTAAGCAACAGCTTCAAAAGTGGGGGGTGGATTTTAGGGAGGTACAATCTTTCTTTTGGCATTGTAGATTTGAAAGAAACTACTAGACCCTTAGATATAGGAAACTAGTCTGGGAAAAGTTCTGGTGAATAAATTGCAGGGACCAATCCTGTCTTTTACAGCTCTGACTTCTTTGATATTATGTCTGTTGGAGTTTAGCAGTACTGTACAGCTAGAAGGCAGTCTCCCTGCTAAGTTATGCTAATTAAGTGGCTGAACTTTGCTAATTAGTGAGAAAGCAAAGCAAGGGTGCTGCATCATGGACTGAACAGTAGTCTGAGACATGCCTGCCAAAGTATGTGTATAGTACCTAGCACAATGAGGCCTAGATTGTAATCTTCCTGGAGTATATATAGTAAGTAATTTATTCAACAATAGTTAATGTTTTATAATAAGGCTGCATTTCCCATGATATAAAATGGGACTCTATTTCTGTAAACAAATATGCCTATGAGTGAGTTCTCCAGTGCATAGATGTTGGAATGGAGGGCATGCTGCAGTACCCCAGGCTTCAAGTAGATTCCATTATATACTGGGTTTGCAGTTTAGTTCAAAGGCTTTCTGCACCCCCACTTTACAGATTGTGCAAGGGGAGCTGTGTTTTAATTTCATATTCCCATGGTGAGGTATGTCTACACTGCATGCTTATTCTGAAATAAGCTATTCCAGAAGAAATACTCCAAAATAGCTTATTTCAAAATAGCATGCCTACTCTAGAGGGAAACCACAAAATTAGTCCAAGGCAGGCTTCCCTAATGTGGATCAATTTAGAGCCCCAGGAAGCACTGGAGAGTAATTAGTTTGAATGGCCCTGGGGAGGAGCTATTTTGAAATAGCAGCAGTGGAGTGTCCATGCTACTGCTATTCCAAAATACCCACTTTGGAATAGGCATTATTCCTCATGGAATGAGGTTTACAGAACTTGGAATAAGCTCTCTGTTATTTTGAATTTATTTCAAAATAATAGAATTGCTCTGTGGATACTCGCATTGTTATTTTGGAATAATGGCCATTATTCTGAAATAACACTACTGTGTAGATGCACCCTTAGTGAGACAGGATAATGTTGTGGTTAAGGAATGGGACTGAGATTTGGGAGGCTTGAGTTTGATTTCTAGCTTTACCACAGTGTCACTGTGTGTGACTTTGGGCAAATCCCTTTCCTTACAAGCTTTACTTCCCAGCTATAGAGGGCATAACGTGTGCACATTATATGTGTGTGTTAAAGATAAATCCATTGATGTGTGTGTGGCATTCAGATAGTGTTGAGGGAGGGAACTTATATGTACTTAGATGAAAAGAAATTTATTTTCCCTTAGGAAAGTGTAAAATAGTTGTTACTCATAATTTTAAAAGCAAGCAAATATGTATGCAATATGTACCTTGGTATAACAATTTTATAAAACAAGCTGTCATGATTTGTTTTGCTACAGTATATTTACAGCTTCTTAAATCACATGTGGCTGAAAACCAAGTAAAACAAGAAACCACTTTCCCCAGTCAGACATTGCAGTAAAAGAGCCAAATTTGTGAAAATCAACAGGATGTCTGAGGTGACCAAGACAATGGGTCTGATTCTGATCTCATTTACAACAATACTACATCGAAGGCATGTCTTCTCTGCAGGCTGGATGGACAGGCTGTGACCAATCTAGTGGGGTCAATTTCATAACATTTAGAGGATGCGATAAATCAATTTCTGAGCCCTCTCCCATGGACTCTGGTATTCCACCAGAATGAAAAAAAAAAGGCGGAGTCACCAGGAGAATATGAACTGTCAACTTACCACAATGAAGACATCATAGTAAGCAGACCTAAATATGTCTGATTCAGCTATGTTATTCACATAGCTGAAGTTGTGTAACTTAGGTTGACAGCCTGTGGGAGTGTAGACAAGGCCTCATATTATTTTTAAGAGCGCGGTTCAGGCACCAAGGTCAACCTTCCCAAAACAGCCTTCAGTATCAGAAACTCGGTTTACTGGGTGTCTAAATTTCTGGAAGGCAGTAAGTAAAAGGATACATCTGTTTCTTTGGTGATGACCTGTCTATGTGGGTCTAGGAAGGACCTCTCATGGCTCAGGCATTACTAGTGTAGTTGATTATTTGATCCCTTTTGTCTTAAAGGGTTATGAGTTGAAAGCCACTCATAGTTTTAGGAGTAGGATGCTGTAGTCAAACACAAGAAGGAAAATGTAATTTGATCAGATGTACCTGAACCTGGGTCCCTTCACTACTTCCCTGCCATGGTCCCTTCTCAATACACCGGATCTGCTTCCTTGAGTCCCTCTCTGCAGGATTGTAATTATGGACACAAGTTGTAGAAAATGTCGCCTTGTCCAATACTGTTTGCAGGGTTGTTGCAGCCATGTTGAAAGCCTGGTTTCACCAGCAGAAGTTGGTCTAATAAAATATATTACCTCATCTATCTTGTCTTTTCTTGTCCAAGTCACATCAAATTAGCCACTGATTCTGAAGGGAAAATATGATGCATCTGCTGCTCCAGCCTATGGAATGCAGCCTGATTGACAAGAGCAAGCAATAGTCAACTGAATCTGGTATTTGATTTTTATCTCTGCCCATCCATATGGATTAGTCACTAGGTTAATAACAAACAGTGCAAAAATGTCCCAGGAAAAGTGTAGCTGAAAAATCATTTGTTACCAATGGGGGGAACGCCCAGGCTGAACAGTACCTAGGTCTGCAAGCACCAGGCTTGCAAATACTAGGTAGGCTGAGATCAAACAAGAACAGACAGATAAATTGTGAAGCTGAACAAATTATTTAATAAGCTATATGGGCTTGTACTGATTAGCTGAATAGACTCAGCAGTTCCAGTACACATAACGTTATGTACTCAAGTATGCAGGGAAATAATTCACAGCCACAAAACCTATTAAGTCTTTCCAGTTACAAGGGCATCCTGGGGACAACTCAGGGGAGGGAGAGCAACCAGCAAGGCACTTAATTTTGCACAACACTACAGCATAGTAACAGTAAATCCAGAATCAAGAATTATAAATATACCCCAGCATGCACTTTGAGTTCTGATTAGTAGGAAATGAATGACAGCACTGGAGCCACTCGGGCTAATTAGCAGTTTTGCTGCATTATACAATTTCACTATGTGATTTTTGGAAAGAGGGATTGCTCTGGAGGATAGAGGGTGGTATGAGGATTTATGTCTGTCAAGTTTGGCCCTTTCCTAGAGCACTAAAGTTCAATACTGATCTGCAGAAGAGTTCAGCAGCAGTGTGTGCTTCATCCACAGCACAGCTCACCAGTGTGCCTTGTCCCTGCTGCAGAGGGCAAACCACCTTTGCATAGTAGAGACTCCATGGCCTGGCTGAGCCTGGACTTCCTGGATGAGACTGAAATGCTGATGGCAGTGGCTCTGTGGTCTCATAGACACTCAGCCATTAGGAACCAAACTGAAACCATCAATTCATTTCACATAGGAAACCGCCTGGTCATCAGATGGTAACAACTTTCAACCATGACCTATGTGGCCTGAACTAGAACTGGTGACCTTGATTTGAAAAAGTCAATACTCCATTAAGTGGCTGGAACTATCCAGTGCCTCTTTTTAAATATGCATTAATAGTTGCACAGAAAAAGAGAAGGAGACAGTTTCTTTGCCTGCTAATAGCTTTGCTTCCCATTCCTGCCGCCTCTGGGTTCTTATTAATATGCTAACAGGAAGGCAGCGTTAAGCCCTTTTGCTCCATTCTCATCGGGATCTCAGGCAGATGGGGTCTTAGGTCATTAACCTACAAACCAGTTAATGACTCCTGGTACTGACTAATTGCTGAAGGATAATTGCTTAAGTGCTTTGCTATTAAAAATGATGTGTACAGGAATGGTAATTTATTACAGCAGATCCAGGATTCCATGACCTACTGAGAGGTCGGGTGGTTGGCTCTTTCCAGAGCATATGTATTATCCTTGGCTTATTAGATCAGAGGAGACCAATGAAACACAAAGCTGCTGGGTTGAAGCTTTATGAGCAATTATCATAAACCACAATCAGAAGCAGTGGAGGTGGGTGGTGAGGTCTTGAAAGTTCTTTTTGTTTCTCCTGTCAGCTGCTCTCTCATCTTTCAGAATGCAGGGCCATAAACCTGCCATCTCTCATGTTGTTTTCTGAGCAAAGGAGGGGCACAGCTTGTAGATGGGAGGACTGGGATTGAGGGAGATGGGGGAAGGAGTGATAGTGGCTGAATTTTGCTTGGGCCATATATTATGCACTGTTGGGAGAGCTCAGGTAGGCTGGTGATGTCAGAGGTTTAAAAGCTAGAATGCAAGGGTACGTCTAGACTACATGGCTCCGTCGACAGAGCCATGTAAGGTAGTTTACTCGGCATAGTCAAAGAAGCGGGGATTTAAATAATCCCTAATTCATTAAAATAAAAATGGCCGCCGCGCTGTGCCAACGATCAGCTGATCTGGCACAGCGTGGCAGTCTAGACATGGCGCGGTCGACAAGGGAAGCTTTTGTTGACCGCTCCGGTATGCCTTGTGAAATGAGGTTTCCGCAAGGGTTCATGGGAGTGGTAGTCTCTAGGCTAGATTGCAGCACACAGGATCCTCCCAGGAAAAGTCAGAGGCACCTTTAGTAAGGGGACTACATAATAAGAAAAGCCAAAAACGAGTTTGAAGAACAGCTAGCCAAAAACTCAAAAAGTAATAGTAAAATGTTTTTTAAGTACATCAGAAGCAGGAAGCTGGCTAAACAACCAGTGGAGCCATTGGATGATCGAGACATTAAAGGAGCACTCAAAGATGATAAAGTTAAATCAGAGAAGCTAAATGAATTCTTTGCTTCAATCTTCACAGCTGAGGATATTGGGGACATTCCCAAACCTGAGCCTTCTTTTTTAGGTGTCAAATCTGAGGAATTGTCCCAGATTGAGGTGTCATTAGAGGAGGTTCTGGAATAAATTGATAAATTTAACAGTAACAAGTCACCAGGACCAGATGGCATTCACCTAAGAGTTCTGAAAGAACTCAAATGGGAAATTGTAGAACTATTAACTGTGGTTTGTAACCTATCCTTTAAATCAGCTTGCATACCTAATGACTGGAAGATCACTAACGTACCGCCAATATTTAAAAAGGGCTCTAGAAGTGATCCTGGCAATTACAGACCACTAAGTCTGACATCAGTACCAGGCAAATTAGTTGAAACTATAGTAAAAAGAATAAAATTTTCAGACACATGGATGAACATAATTTGTTGAGGGAAAGTCAATATGGTTTCTGTAAAGGGAAATCATGCCTTAGTAATCTACTGGAGTTCTTTGAGGGAGTCTACAAACATGTGGACAAGGGGGATCCAGTGGACATAATATATTTAGATTTCCAGAAAGCCTTTGATAAGGTCCCTCATCAAAGGCTCTTAAGTAAAGTTGTCATGGGATAAGAGGGAAGGTCCTTTTGTAGATTGGTAACTGGTTAAAAGACAGGAAACAAAGAATAGGCATAAATGGGAAGTTTTCTGAGTGGAGAGAGGTAACTAATGGGGGCCCCAAGGGTCTGTCCTGGGACCCACCCTATTCAACTTATTTATAAATGATCTAGAGAAGGGGGTAAACAGTGAGGTGGCAAAATTTGCAGATGATACCAAACTGCTCAAGATAGTTAAGACCAAAGCAGATTGTGAAGAGCTTCAAAAAGATCTCACCAAACTAACTGATTGGGCAACAAAATGGCAAATGAAATTTAATGCCGATAAATGTAAAGTAATGCACATTGGAAAAAATAATCCAAACTATATATACACAATATGATGGGGACTAATTTGGTTACAACTACTCAAGAGAGAGATCTTGGAGTCATTGTGGATAGTTCTCTGAAAACATCCTCTCAGTGTACAGCGGCAGTCCAAAAAGCAAATAGAATGTTATGAGTCATTAAAAAAGGGATAGAGAATAAGATGGAAAATATCTTATTGCCTCTCTATAAAACCATGGTATGCCCACATCTTGAATAGGGCATACAAATGTGGTCGCCTCATCTCAAAAAAGATATATTGGCATTGGAAAAAGTGAATAAGGAAAAGTTATTTACTTATTCCCACAATATAAGAACTAGGGATCACCAATGAAATTAATAGGCAAGAGGTTTAAAACAAATTAAAGGAAGTTTTTATTCACTCAGCACACATTCAACCTGTGGAAATCCTTGCCAGAGGATGCAGTGAAGGCTAGAACTTTAACTGGGTTCAAAAAAGAGCTAGATAGATTCATAGAGGATAGGTCCATCGGCAACTGTTGGCCAGGATGGGTAGGAATGGTGTCCTTAGCCTCTGTTTCTCTAGAGGTGGGTGATGAGAGGGATCACGTGAGGATTACCTGTTGTGATCCCTCCCTCTGAGGCTTCTGGTATTGGCCACTGTCAGCAGACACGATACTGGGCTAGATGGACCTTTGGTATGGCCATTTGTATGTTATAATTCAAAAACACTTTCACGTTTCCATGGTCACACACGTGTCACAGGTCTCTCCCAATCTTTCCCTTTTAAGCTTCTTTCACTTTGTGTAAAATACGCATTCACTGGAGCAGGGCCTAGAACCTGATTCCCTCACATCCTGAGTAAGTGCTCCAAGCATTGGGAAGTAGTGTATAAGGAGAATTACAGCTATTTCCTCCTCCAGGTGTTTTGTGGGGAACCCAATCTTCAGAGCATGCTATCAGATCAGGATCCACATGCAAGACAAGTAGGAGAATGCCTAGTCCCTGAAAGGTGATTTTCTAACCTCTTAAAAGATTTGTTTAAACACTTGTAATTCATTAACATGACAAGAATGTGCCTTTTAACATCATTTCAAGAATTGCAAGATTTATCTTTAGTGGTAACATATAAGTAAAAATTAAAACATTAAAAATTGTTCATTGGCCTGATTCTGGGACAGCGTGCTCACCTAGATTTTGTTTTGGCATTAGCGAAGATTGTAAATGCCCAGGACCAGTTTTTCAAAAGTATCTAGGTACCTGAAAGAAGCAAATAGGCATCCATTTTGAAAAGCACAAGATGCACAATGGCAGTTAGCTCTTCTAAAAGCCAGTGTACGCTGGGTACCAGGAAAGCCCGCATCTCAAATAGTTTCCTAGCACAGTGTGGACCATGAAGGAAAATCCAGTGTCTTTCCCCCTTCCCTAATCTGGATTTGCTTCCACTCCTGCCAAGAACTTCTGCTGGCATGGAGGCAGAACAAGATTGACTTTTGTGTTATTATTTATCTATACCCATCAGTGTGCCTGGTTATACACTAGCAAGTGACAAAGCTTTGTGATGCCCATTTCAAACCTGAATTAACACATTTTAGTCTGAATGGCTGGCATGATTAATGTACTTCTCGGGAGGGCTGGAGGCAGGAGACATGCACCTAAAATATAAATTAATCAGCACCTCACCATGGTCTTTTGTATCCTATTGATTAATGATATTAATGAACAGATACAGATTTAATCATTTTATCTGATGGTTTTTGTTAGTGATGGCAGCATTGAAAAGTTACATTCTGATTGGTTTATAGAGGTAGGAGATAATCTGCAACTAACTATAGACCAGTAAAAGACTCTTTAGGATACTTTCCCTATGAAACTCATAGGGCAAGATTTTTAAAAGAGCTTAGTGACTTTTAATGTCCAAGCTGATGTACCTTAAATGGGCCTAATTTTGCAGAGAGCAGTTGCTCATTACTCTCTAAAAACCCATATCTCTATGAAGTGTCTCAGATTAGGCATTCAAAAATTGTGGCATCTAAAATCACTAGATGCTTTCAAAAATCTTGTCTTTTCTGCTATTAGATAAGTAATCTGATTTCCAGCTGGCTAAATCAAGGCTGGAACACACAACCTGTAACACTAATGACCACAATGCTGATGTGGCAGCAATCTGAGAGTTGCACCTAATTTATAAAAGAATTGGATTCACCTTGGAAAATTTGAATCCATATTTTGAATATCTCAAAGATTGGGTGTTGGAATCTCAACATTTGATCTGAGTCCATCTCTAGCTGGCTTATACATTTTAACACACCGTTCATTAACAAAATTCAGTGTGTGTGATCATAATTTTGTTTGTCTATTTCACATGATTGATAAATTAAAAAGCAAATTTGTTGGCTACAAAGTTTCAGAGAAGTAGCCAAGTTAGTCTGTAACTAGAAAAACTTAAAAAACAACAAATAATTAGACTATTTGTTGTTGGCTATAGGTAGACAAAATGAGATTGGCAACACTTTGCATAACCAGTGATATTTTAGTTTTTCAAATATTAAATGTGGGTCTTCCAAGTTGGTATCTATCTAATGTCATGGGTTGATATTCTCCTGGGTGCCACATTTTGTTTCCGTGCAAAACAAGATATCTTCATATAAAGATAAAAGTTATGGCATTTCTATCACTTATGGGACACCAATTGGCCTCTGTAGCCAATGAGCATAACATAACCCACTTTCCTTCTGTGTCTTTTACACAGATGTTTGTGTCCTCTAATGGGAAATCCAAGTACTAAATTGATCATGTTGCTACAATAGCACCTGTGTCTCCTGACTGACTGAGGGAAAAGCATTGGGGTAGTGGCATCTAGACTTAGTTGATTACAGGAAGATTTGCCATGAGGGAAGGAAGCATAGTGAGAGAGAATCTATGTTTATCTTGGATTCTATTGTACATTAGATGTGATTTCACTGTTATCTAAATGTTGACATTTCATGAAAAAATAAAGAATGGGGGTATTTTGCCAGGATTTCTATCTTCTTTCCTGTACCTTTTTATTTTTCACACGAGAATTTCCTATGCATGCAGCATGAGTATTGACCATTATGGATCTTAGTTGGCAAACTGCTATAGACTCGCCCTAGGGTCAATCACTTTGCATTTTGCATTTTTGACCCACATATTTCTGATAGTGACAGCAAAGGAGACTAATGTATTCATTGGCAGTGACACACAAGAGCCTTAGAAATCTGAATCCACAACTTAAAGATCCTGGTAAGCAAAATTGTTCTTCCCATTTCATCCTCTGGTTAGTGAAGGAATGAATGAGTCTGGAAATGCAGGTTTAAGGAGCTTATTTTAAATTCAATTTCAAATAGGGGCTTTTGGTCACATAGGCAATGAAAAAATCATTGCATTCTTTAAGCAGTAGCTCCCAGGTATTAATTTAACAACAACCAGAAAGCAAAATGATGAAAATCGGATGAATTCTAGATGACTCTGAATGTCTGCTGAAGGGGGTATACTGCATAAAAGAAATCCTAAGGCAGAATTCCGCTCCCTTATCCACTGAGACTGCCCTTTCTGGCTTGCTTTCCAATAACAAATACATTTGCAAGCAGGAATGTTCATCTAATTAGGGAACAAATTCTTGTCATGTGATTGATGCAGCCAATCAAAACACAGCTGAACTTTCCATAGCAAATATTTAAAGCGACATACTCATGGGAATAGCTATTCTGAACTTATTTGACATCAATTGCAATAACAAATGAACTGAAGAAAATTGTGATCTTTGCGCAGACAACTCTCACATTGAAAAATCAAGCAAAATTTGTCTAATAACTTATTAATTGAACTTAGGTTTGTCTGTAACACAGTTGAGCAGTTCTGATTCCATGCAGCAAAGGGTATTAACATATACACACAAGCTCATTCACCAAAATCTTTGTTTTAAATCAGTTCCTCCATCTTTTTTGTAAAGTTTGCTGATCTTCCCTGGATTCCCTTTGAATTTTTCACTGTGGTATTGAGGTAGCCATAGCTGGATGCAGCATCGTAGTTGTGCTCTCCCCAGAGAAAAAGAGGGAGAGAAGCTGCTCTGTGATCTGATGTGCAAGTTTTCTTTCCTTCTCCTATGTTCCTGCTTTCATTTTTAGCTGCCGCAAGTGAGAATTGTATTCAGTGACAACAAAGAACTACAGAGCCTGCTGTTGCCAAATACGTTTTCAAATCACTGAGGGCTCATCTTTAGATACTCAGGAATTCATTGGAGCTTTCCACTTTCAGAATGGAGTTTAGGAATTGGCTGAAGGAGTCACTCATTATTCAGTTATTACTCAACGGGAAGGTTTTCATCTGGTCACAGGCCAAAATCAAAAACTCAAACATTATTGTCTCACAAACAGCTTAGAAATGTTTATTGTGCTGCTGTGCATCTAATACTCAGGACTCCCCTCTTCTATAGAGATCATATAATGAAAACCAATTAGACAGCTAGGCTATGTCTACACTGGCACAATCTTACGCCAGAGATATGCAAATGAGGCGAAGCGTGGAATATTGCTGAGCCTCATTTGCATAGCTAATGAGCCTCCATTTTTGCAAAAGAGGCTCTTGCGCAAGAAGGAGCTGTCTACACTGCCTCTTCTTGTGCAAGAAAAACCCTCGTGCGCGATGCCGCTACGCTGATTATTTTCAGGAATAACGGCATTGAGCAAGAAGGTTTTTCTTGCACAAGAAGGGGCAGTGTAGACAGCTCCTTCTTGTGCAAGAGCCTCTTCCGCAAAAATGGCAGCTCATTAGATATTCAAATGAGGCTCGGCGATATTCCACGCTTCGCCTCGTTTGCATATCTCTGGCGCAAGATCGCGCCAGTGTAGACATAGCCCTAGTGTATATATGCAAGCCCCTCCCTGCTCTATGCTTCATTCAATCAGAACTGCGCAACTGTGTATCATGTCATAAGCCCTCTACTTCTAGAAGATGCTCCTTTAAGTTTGATAGGCCAAGATCTGGACTTTTGAAGCAGATGGCCCTGTGTTATGGCTTTAGCTATGAGGATAACTTGTGCTACACAAGAACCATCATGAAGCTTTAGGTGGCTGTTGATTTGTTGCATATAAGGGTGCGTCTACATAGCAGAGTTTAACTCAAAATAAGCTAAGCAAATTGAGCTACATCGATCGTGTATCTTATTTTGAAATGGGAAACATCTACACAGCACTTATTTCGAAATAGAGCACTCTTCCTCCAGCTTCCCTTACTCCTCGTACAATGAGGGTTAAAGGAGTCGGAGTAATAAGTCCTCCAGCTTAACAGTATTTTGACACTATTTCAAAATAATTGCCTTCTATGTAGACGTGGACTAAGTTATTTCAGAATAATTCTAGCTATTTCAAAATAGTGTTGCAGTGTAGACATACCCTAAGAATCAATGGGGAAAATAATGGAAATGAACACAAATGAAGGTCTCAGTCTTATATTTTGTCTAAAAATATGAATGAAAATCTGAGTAAACTGATCCTGAATTTTCAAACCAAACCATTTTTCAGCAGCAATACTTGGGAGCCATTCTAAAGGAGTAAGTGTTCTGGTGTCAGATTGTAGGCAGGGCTATGCTGACCATTTGTGAAGGCATTGCCTTCCCCTGCCTATTATACCCACCGCCCATTTCCACAAAGCCGGGACCCTGAAAGCCAAGGGATCACTAGCTTCATTTGACCCAATACCCCAGTGAAATTAAACAAAGGAAAATGTAAGCTGATCAGCAGAAAAAAAGTCCAAACTATGGGTATGTCTATATTTGCACCCTCTTTCAAGAGAGGGATGCAAATGAAGACATTCAAAATTGCAAATGAAGCTGGGATTTAAATATCCCGTGCTTCATTTGCATAATCACGTTCTGGCATTATTTCGAAATAGCGCTATTTCGAAATAACAGACACTGTTAAGACGCGGTTATTTCAAGAGAAAACCCTTCTCTCAAAATAACCCTTATTCCTCATACAGTGAGGTTTACCGGTTATTTCGAGAGAAGGGTTTTCTCTCAAAATAACCGCATCTTAACAGCATCTGTTATTTCAAAATAGAGCCATAACGCAATTATGCAAATGAAGCATGGGATATTTAAATCCTGGCTTCATTTGCAATTTCGAATGTCTTCATTTGCATCCCTCTCTCAGAAGAGGGTGCAAGTGTAGACATACCCTATGATCTATATCAGGCTGTAAAAAATGTTCTCTGGACAAATGGTGGAAATGTCGTTACTTGAGAAATATAAAGCAAGTCTGGACATTCTACAGGAAATGTTCCTGTGTCTGTATTGGCTATTGAGAGGGATGGACCAATTCTGCTTCTGAGTGGGCAAAGGAATAAATATTTATAGCTTTGTTTCCAGGCTCCTTCTCCACTTCTGATTAGTGAGCACAGTGGAATCTGCACATAGCGAGCACATCTAAATGACTCAAAGCTCATTTCCATTTAGAATGTCTGTTTAAATACTGATTTGACCTCTGGATGTATTTGGTGTCGGGTAATATATATAAAACTGTCACTAAAATTGTGTGTGAAGCACAAGTTGAAATGAAAACATACTGTACCTTATTGGCTTTTTTTGATTCCCCTTCAGGATGAAAGGAGAGGAGGGGGGAGCCAGATAATCAATAAGGCAAGGAGGGAGCAGGATATTTGATGTACAGCAGCAGTGAAGGGCTGGATTCTTTTTATTTCATCATTTTTAAAATGTGGTTTATAAACACTCTCTTAGAATCTTCAAAGTGATAGTCTATTCAGGGCTCAGATACCATGTTGATGAGCATGCTTCAAATGCCTAGCCAGCTATGCTACACCAACTGTCAAGTAGCTCAAACCTAAATTAGGTTTTGTTGAAAAATAGAAAAACTATTATGAACAGAAACCTTTTCACAATTTCCTTTTATATTTGCTATGAAAACAGGGAGGTTGAAAGAAAAATGTTAACTTTCCCTGCAGTGTTTGAAATCAGCCTCAGTTAGAGTGAGAATCAGAGTGAAAAGTGACTAGAAATAAAACAGGAAATTACCAAACTGAGTAAAGTACAAAAGGTAGGAAAAGTGAAATTCAATTTATAAAAATTCTTAAACTGTACTAATCTAAATTAGGTTACATATATATCATATAACAAGAAATAAAGTATTGTAAAAATGCTATATGAGGCTGAATAAATATAAAGGGCTGTATCATACATTTTTTAAAAAGTTTAGTGGTACCACGGTTGTCCCTCTCCCTCTAGGTTGAAGGGAGACCACACTGCCTTGCTACATCTACTTTATAGTGTCAGAGGAATTAGCCTTAGGTGTAATATCTTGAGCAGCCTAATGGGCTGCACATCCATCTGTCTGTAGCTCTTGGACCCGGCATGTAAAAGTACTGCATTGATTAGTCTATGGCCAGCAATCAATAAGCTCTGGTAGTTCAATGTAGAGACAAAGAATACCTACCAATCAATTAGCTGTAGCTTCTTTTTTCAATTAACTGTGGCTTCTTGGTTCTGATGCAAAGCACACTCAATAGCCAATTGGCTAATGCTTTGAGATTCAGATGCAGAGTACACCCAGTAGTCAATGAGTTCTTGTCCCTGGATTCAGAGGCAGAGCAGCTAGAGTAGTCCATTAGCCCGATCTCTTGGTTCAAAGACAAGGAAAACCTAGTAGTCATGGGCACTTGTCACAGAGCCAGAGGAAACTCTTACTTCCAATGAATAACCAATGGGCACAGACTACTGAGCCTGGGAAGGGGAGGCTGTCATCCCAAGGGTGGGGTGACAGGAGGAGTCTGGATCCATCCTACTCCACCAGACCCTGACCCAGGACTCTAGGAGTGGTAGAGTGGTCTGCCATTAGGTTAGCAGGGATTTCAGTTGCAACATGCTTACCATGCCTCAGGCAAGGCTTCAATCAAGCCAAAGTTGGGTGCCCCAGGCCACTTCTTCACCTCACTTCAGGGTGTCCCTGGAACAGCAGGGCATCCTCCACCTCTTCTGGATAGTGGCAGTGCCAGCAGATCCCTTGCAGGAGTGGGCTCCCCAGCAGGCAAGGCATCACTGGGTTCAGCAGGAAGGTAGGCAGTCAGAAGTGAGCAGGGTCTGTCAGTCTCTCTCTCTTTTTGCATCTAGGCAGGAGGAGAGAGGCAGGTATGGGTCTGCCCATTTGGGCATGGAGGATGACTCCTCCCTTTCTGCATTAGAGGGAGGCCATACTGCCTCACTACAAAGTGGCAGAAACCACCAGGGTCAGAGACATCCTGGACTACAGCAAGAGAGATTGGGTAGATCCCCGAGTACTTGGTCGCTACATGGGGCTCTCCATCCTTCAAACCGCCTTGCACATTCTCCAGGAGGTGTGTGCAGCCTTGTTGCACTCTGCTCTCTCATTTTCCTGCAGCAAATCCTGCAAAAGACTACGTCCTGCTTCCTTCACTGCAAGCCCTGTGGACCTTTTTATTGGGCCCCTGTTCAATGAACCCCGCCCCCCCCCCTCCCAGCCTCCTCTCTTTTGCAACCATAGCTGGCAGCATGACCTGCAGCTTGTTAGTTTCTGAACTGTGCCCAGAGGCACATGCTTGGGCTCTACATGTTCCATTTCTTCACCCTTGTGACCCACTCTGATAACAAATGGTGGCATTGTTTATAGAGGGTGAGGGACCCTGGTAGGTCAGCCTTCAACCCACCCTGGTCCACCTCCTGCTGGGGATATCAGTTGGTGGCTCCTTCATTGAGCCATGAACACAGAAGTGTACCTAGCATGGTTCACACACTTTCCTGATACCTGCCCCTTCTGTTATGAGAGGGAGAACCTGGTTCATGTCTATCTTGAATGAGCCATGTTGCCCTTTTCTGGCTCCTCCAGAGCCTCTCATTGAGTTTCCTGCTGCACTTTTCCCCACACCTGTTCATTTTTGCACACCACATCCATGGTCCAAGATCGCAAGACCTCCTTGTCATCTTTGCCCTGGCCCTGACTTTTGCATTGTTCATTGCATTATATCTACATTCTTCAGTCTAAATAGTCAATACATTACAAGAAACCCTGTGTTACTAACTCGATGGGCTCACATTTTACATTAAGCATAGCATAATAACATAAGAATGGCCATACTGGGTCAGACCAAAGGTCCATCTAGCCCAGTATCCTGTCTTCTGACAGTGGCCAATGCCAGGTGCTCCAGAAGGAGTGAACAGAACAGGTAATCATCATGTGACCCCTCTTCTTTCATCCATTTCCAAACTCTGACAAACAGAAGCTAGGGACACCATTCCTACCCATCCTGGCTAATAGCCATTGATGGACCTAACCTCCATGAATTTAGATAGTTCTTTTTTGAACCCTGTAAAAGTCCTGGTCTTTACAACATTTAGAAATAATTTACAAAAGGTTAATAAATTATTAATATATGTTTTAATAAAGGGATAAGCAACTGTTGGAATCCAGTATGCCAGTTGCTTATCTGTCTCTAGTATAGTCTATTGATGTGGTTATAACCACTCATAAAATGCACTATTTATGTTTGTAATATGTTTAGAGTGGGCGTAGAACACAAGTAAGACAACTCATTTCTCTGTCCCTTGGTTTTCCTGTTTGTCGAACTGGGCTAACAATAGTTACCTACATCCCAGAAGCATTGTGACACTTAAGTCATTAATATTCAGAAGGTGTTGTGCAATGTTGGGGTATTTGAAAGCTGCTTTAGAAAGGCAAATAAATATGATGTACAAGCAACCAAGCTTTATTTCTTTTTTGGGGCATAAGCTGGCATTTCACCAAACTGATTCTTTAAAAAAAATAATTACAAAGACTTTATGAATACATATGTAAAATATTGTACGTGAAATGTTGGGTGTCCCAATCTTTGCAATATTTCTTTAAAGTCCAGTTGAGCTGAAAAGATTTTTCCCCACAAGAATCAACACCTTCATTTAAAACTAAATTGCAATTTTTCCTATATGAGGAGAGTCATTAACCTTTGCCAAATCGTTACCTCCGGAGATAATTAACAGTGATCTTATAGAAAACCTAACTAATAAAGTATGCTCTTGAAAAATAATACCAAGAACAAAAATGTACTCTACCTCCCAGCCAATGGACTAATTTCCCTGGGGAATGTGAGTTTCAGTGAACTTTTTAAAAAAGACACCGACTTTTTTAATCTATTAAAACCTCAGTCCTTGGCATTTAACATCAGCTCTGACTTTGGAATGCACAGTTAACTCCAAGTATATTTCACATAAACTAGCGGAAGTGGATTCAGCAATTAAACTATTTGCCAGAGATCTCAAGACCTCACCATACCCTTATGAGGTAATATTACTTACTGCCAAAAGTGTGCTAGATGCTTAGCAGCATGGAGACAAGGCCCCTCATCCATTGATTTCAGTGGTAGTTCAGGACTAGGAGGAATTCCTGGCCCCATGAAAGCCCTGCTATTGAGACAAGATTTCACCCTCAGAGGAGATGCGACTAGTGAGGGAGGCACGGGGGGCCACTGGACACATGACTGCTCACCCACAGCCTGGGGAAGGGATGGGACAACCTCTCTGCTCCACACCCTGCCTCTCCCCACCTCTTCCCCACTCTTGTTCTTCCTCTGCCCTGTCTCCCTCAAGCAATGTGGTCTGGAGGACTAGCGAGGGTGGAGGGGAGAGGGAGACAGGCACTGGCAGTGAGGGTCAGGCCCACCAACATTCACTGGTAGCAGCAAGGGAAGTGGAGTGATGCAGCCCCAGCTAGATCTACTCCCCTGGCTGCATCGTTCCTTTTCCCACCGATGAGTGCAGGAGCAGTCCTGCCTGTTTCAAGTGACATGTCAGGAGAACAGAGTGAGCTGGGGCCCCGTTGCTCTGCTTCCCCCACTGCTGCTCGTAAGTGCCAGGCATAAGGCAACCCTGGCTGTAGGTTCTAGGTCTGCCTCCCGATAACTCCTGCACACTCAGAGACTGGCCCGTCAGCTGCGGGCCCCTTGCCTCTCCTGCCCATGGAATTTGGGGGCATGTTTCCCCTTGTATCCCACACCAAAAGGCAACTCTGCCTCACAGTGCTTTCAGAGTGAGCCCCATTTAACTACCTAAGGGTATGTCTACACTACAGCATTAATTCGAGTTAACTTAATTCGAAATAGTTAATTCAAATTAAGCTAATTCGAAATAACACATCTATACACAAAAACTGTTTTGAAATAGCGTTTTGCTATTTTGAAATAGCGCGTCCACGCTGAGTAGACCCTGAACCGAAGTTAAGGCTGGCCGGAACCAGTGTCGGCAGGGCATCAGGTTAAGACTTAGTGTGTGGGGCTGCTGCCTGAGTCTAAATGAGCTCCATGCTTAAAGGGACCCTACCCCCACCCCAGACAGATAGTTCTCAGGGTTCCCCACTTGCTTGTCTACCTCGATGAGGGACAGCAAAGCAGTCCTGTCTTGGAGTGCCCTGAGTGCTTGCACTCGGGACACCACAGCACTCAGCCACATGGAGCCAGAGCTGCCCTGGGGATGCCGGTGTGTCTCATGGGGTCATTGCCATCAGCCCGGCTGCACTTGCTGTAGGCTGCCATCCAGGGGGGTCCATCGGGAGGCTGTCAGGATCCAGGAGGCCCTGCGGGACAGCATCCACCCC
>CM057848.1:34658962-34670330 GCA_030068395.1 Apalone spinifera
TTTATGTTAAAACCATCAGGCACTCAGGCACACCTGTGAGCATGACCTGCTCCCGAATAACCCAGGGAGGAAAAAGAAGGTTACACATGGTACAAACCAGCGTTACTAAATCCTTTCCTTGAAAATGAAGAGAGAGACTTTGCATTTTTTTCCTTCTCTTGAAAGATTAAGCATTTCCTTGCTCAGCCCCACTGCTTTCACAGTGTTTTTTTTCCTGTGGTGGATGCAAGATACAATGTCCTGAGTGCCACTTATTACCTTTATCATCATAACCACAAGGTTTCTGGGGACACTCATCCCTATCATGTATTTGCTTTCAGAGCACAAGTGCCAGTTTTCTCTGGACGTTCTCACCCACTGTTCTACCCCTGGCCTCACCCCTACCAACTCCGTTTTCCCCAAGGCCCCCTTGCCCTATATTTCTGCTTCCTCTCCCCAGTGCCTCGTGCACATCACAGAACAGATGATCCTGATGGGCAGGAGGTACTGAGAAGAAGGCAGAGGAGTTGACAAGTAGGACTGTTACCAGACAGTAGCACTGGGGGTGGGGGCCTGTCAGGGAGTGCTAAGCATCTACTAATTTTTTCTGTGGGTGCTCAAGCCCTGGAGCACTCATGGAATTGGTACCTATGTTTCGATCTAGTACTCTTAGGAGTCAGAGACAGGAGGCAATGCGGGATTTACAGTCATACATGAGGCAATGCAGTATGTCCTGTACACTATGGCTATAGGATGTATAGGATGGCTATAGTTGGGGCAGATGGGGAAAGCTGCATGAAGTTTGTCAAACATTTCAGAAATAGGAGAGAAATGGGGAACAGGACAAAATAAAATGCATCCTAATCCAACCAGTCAGTCATAGGATTTTTCATGTTGGGTCTTACCAGCAGTACCTCAATATCAATGTCCTTCTGCTAGCACTGGTCAACACCCAGTGCTTCAGAGGAAGGAGAAAATGCTAATAGTTCTCTTCACTAAATAGGTGCTTCTATGGGAGAGCAGAATTCCTTCCTAACCCCAAAAAACATCAGGTTAGGTTCTGAAGCATGCTCGTTTTTGCATGTATAAACTAGCAAGGCTTTTAATGCTCATGAAATTCTGACCTAATTGAAAATCTAAAATTAACTATAAATGTTGTTCTCCTGTTTTTCTTCCTCTTCTCTCCATTTTTCAAAGACTTGTAGAAGATGACCCCTCGAGGAAAGGTCCTAGCAGAGCTGATGGCACTCAGCACTTCCAAGGAGCTAGACACTCTTCTCTTAGCCATATCATTCCTGATTTGCATGCAAGTTAGTGCCACTTCTAACAGCAAACCTGGTTCTGTCAGTGCACCAAGTCAGAGTGCTAGTTGTTAATAACTCATTCCCAGATAGCATCAACAGCTGCTCCAGTGCATCACTAATGCCATCTGTGCCCAGCTCTTCACCCTCCCCTTTTTAACACTCCAAATCTTACTCTCCAAAATATGCCTGACATCGCAACATACCTAATGGAAATGACTAGCACAAGCACACTGATAAATGGCTCCAGCTAACCCAAGGAGCTCAGGAGGGAAGTGATAGCATAACTGCAAAGTCCAGCTGAGCTCTCAGCATGAGCAAACACCACTATAATGAACAACACGCTGCTATAGCCCATTTCCCAGTGATGCTCTCGCCTCCTGCATGTCTGATTAAAAAATGAATTGCATGATCCACTGTCCTCATTTTCTCTGAGAAACATTAAACCTCAATAGGTTTATTATTATTATTATTATTATTATTATTATTTTATTTATTTATTTATTTGTTTTATTATTTACATATTTTGAATAGCTTGAATCTCAGACTTTTTTTCTCAATTAAGGTTCCAGCCAATGAAAATTTTCCATCCACATTTCCCTCTCCCTGCTGCCCCATTGGGACAATCATAGTTCTGAGTTTCAGGAGGTGTTTTGGTTTTCAGTGTGGAATCAGTAGCTTAAAAAAAAGGCATTCCCTTTCCACTGATACCAAAAACACTGAAGATACTAAAGAAAATAATAAAGCATCAGTATTCAGTTATTAGGGCAACATTTTTGCAGGTGAGCAAAGTATAAATAAGATACTGATTCGTGTTCCCTCTAAGCTGCATGGCAGCACAGCTCCACAGTTGCTTAACGTGCCCCACCCAGCTAGGGGGTCAGGACTCACACACAGAGCTGCCTGGTGAGGGGGAGACTCACATCTCTCTCAGTGACAGCAGCAGCTTCCTGCTGAGGACAAAGCACTGAGTCTCTCCCAGCCAATAGGGATACATCCCCTCCCAACCAGCTGGAAGAGACTCACTGCTCTGTCCTCAGCAGGGAGCTGCTGCTGTCGCTGAGGGAGAAGTGCCTCTCTCTCTGACAGGCATCTCCATGTGCAAGTCCTCAGCCCCTGGCTGGGCAGGGCTTATTAAGCAGCTGCAGGGCTGTGCTACAACACAGGTTAGAGGGGACACTGATACCAAGCATGAATTGCTTAATGTGTTTGTGAAGTGAAAAGCACTCAGTTAAAGTTAAAACAGAGTCAATCAGGGCTTGAGGCAGCCAATCAGAGCCCGGCTGGGCCTTATAAAAATGCTTCTGAACAGAAGGAGCTCAGTCTGGAGCCAGCTCTGGAGGGAGAGGGGCCTAGCTTCCTGCTAGGTGGGGTACCTTGGACTGAGCAGTACTGGGGAAAGGCACGGTCAGTGGAGCTAGGGTGTGAATAAACCCCAGGCTGAGGTCTAGCGACAGGGGCCCAAGTAGATACTATGGTAAAGAGGAACAACCAGATCAGAAATAGGCAGCATGTCCAACTACTCTTTGCCAATGATGAAGTGGCCGTTTCGGATTGCACTTCGTCCCAGAGGGAAGGGGCTAGCTAGATTATGAAAATCAGTAGGTCACTGAGGCAAGGTGGACTTAGGGATAATTGGGCTCTCTAGCAGGGGAGGAAACCTAGTGCATACCACTAGGAGGGCGGAATCCAGGGTAAGAGCACGATAATCTGGCAGGGACACAGGCCCTGATATGATGTAGTGGAGAACAGGAGAAAAAGATGGGTAACAGTGGGTGAAACATCAGGCAGAATAAGGTGCTCTGGAGCTGGAAGTGCTAATTCCTTGATTGACGAACAGGCGTCACAATGGTGAGTCCAACCTGTTACAAGCGGTGGAGAATTTGGGCACAAGCAGTCCACCCCTCTACAAGGGGAAGTAATGGGAGACTGGGACTATTGCAAGGAAGGAAGTTGAATAATTGAAGCAGGGATGATGGATCCTGGATACATGGAGGTATTCTTTGCAGAGGATTCCTATGCTATTCCACGCTGGGCTTCAGGGTCAGTTCTCCTGGGGAAAGTGGCAGACTGGCAGCATGAGAGACTTGAGAGCAAGGTGCAGGAGATTGGGGAGATTCAACAAAAGGCACTAAGAGGCACAGAGGGCACTGCATAAACAGCTGGGGTGGCTGATGGAAGAAGAGCAGGCCCTGCTAGAATTCCTAAGGGGGGAGTTTCAGAGAAGCAAAAAGACTAGGCTGAGAAGCCCAGCACAAGGACTATGAGGCCAGTGGCAGAGCAAAGCATGTGTTATGCCTGCAAAAGATGTGGCCATATAAGGAAGGATTATCCCTACTGGGATGGGGCCGAGAGCTTTACCCAGAGTAAGGAAAGGAGCAAGTCCCAGAGAGAGTTTGCCTGGTGAGGGACACCTAGGGGCAGAGATGTTGGATCTGTGGGAGCAGAGGACACCTACAGGGGAACTTCCAGGACCAGGTTTTGGGGTCAAAGTTAGCCCCTGGGAGGGGGCTGTGCTGGAGAAGGACCAAGGAAGGCCTAAGGCCAGGAAAAAATGGGGAGCCTGCTTCATTTGCATTGAGTGGGGCCATATCAAGGAGGCACTTCCCCATCAGTGGAAGGTTGCAGAAGAAAGAGGTGTGTGAGGACTGAAAAGGGTCACAACCAAGCTGGGAAGATGCTGAAGTAGATGGAGCCATCTGTGGGAGGTGAATGAAAGGGGACTGGGACAAAGAGGGCCTATCAAGAACCTGAGACAAATAACTTTCTGGTGTGACCGGTTACAGTAGGAAACCAGACCTTAAAAGTAGAGAATCCAGAGGATTCTGGACTGTATACATGGCTGTGATGGTGTAGTAAGCCTGGTGCCAGGCGGAGGCAAACCTAAAGGACATGGGCTAAGAGTATAATGCCACCATTGAACAAAGATCTTCTGCATAAGCAGCTAGAAGAGATGGAAAAGAGGCAAACATGCATAGAGGGGCATATGTGGGTCACACACAGAGTAGGAGACCCTCTTTCCCTCAAGGGGGGAGTTTTAAGACAGAGGATGAGTGTTGGGATGGTTGCCTTGCACTGGAGTTCAAAGTGTTATCTGGTAGAGGACTGAGGCTGGGAGCCAATCAGAAAAGGGCTTGAGGCATCCAATCAGAGCCCAGCTGAACCTTATAAAAGGATGTCTGGGCAGGAGGAGCTCAGTGTTGCTTTAGTACTCCTAACTATCTTTGAGATACCACTGATTTCCTGAGGAAACTCCAATCCACTGTTGATCTTCCAGAAAACACCATCCTGGCCACTATGTATGTAGAAGCTCTCTACACAAACATTTCATGTTATAATGTACCACAAACCATCAGGAACTATATCCCCAATGATGTCACAGCACAGCCAGTGGCTGAGCTTTGTGACTTTGTACTCGCCCACCGCAGTTTCAGATTTGGGGACAATTTATACCTTCAAGTCAGCAGCACTGTGCTATGGGTATCCTCATGGGCCCATATTATGCCAACATTTTAGGCTGACTTAGGACAATGCTCCTCAGCTCTTGTTCTCAAGTGCCCCTCCTCTACTTACACTATATTTACAATATCATCATAATCTGGACTCACAAGAAGGAGGTCCTTGAAGAATTCCACCAGGATTTCAACAATTTCCACTCAGCCTGGACTAGTCCACTTCTTGGACACTACAATGGAAATAAGTTATGGTTACATAAACACAACCTATATCAGAAACCTATGGACCACTATATTTATCTATATGCCTCCAGCATTCATCCAGAACACATCACACGATCCATGGTCTATAGCCCTAAGCATTTGCTCCAGTTCCTCAGACAAATACTTACAGGATCTCTACAAAGTGTTCTTAAAACAACAATACCCACCTGGAGAAGTGAAGAAACAGACTGACTGAGCCAGGCAGGTACCAGAAGTCACCTACCACAGGACAGACCCAGGAAAGAAAGCAACAGAATGCCACTGGCCATTACCTACAGTCCCTAGCTAAAACCTCTCCAGCACATCATATAGGATCTATAACCTATCCTAGGTGATGATCTCTTACTCTCACAGAATATGATGGCTGGCCAGTCCTCACTTACAGACAGACCCCCAACCTGAAGCAATTACTCATCACCAACTATACCTTCCACAACAGAAAGACTAACCCAGGAACCAAACCCTACAACAAACCCTGTTGTCAAGTCTGTCCACATATTGACCCAAGTGGCACCATCATAGGACCTAACCACAACAGCCATGCCATCAGAAGCTCATCTACTAATGTGATATACATCATCATGTGCTAGCAATGCCTCTCTGCCATGTACATTGGCCAAACCGGACTGCCTCTATGCAAAAGAATAGCTCAGACATAAAAAATTGGACATGAATTAAACATAAAGAACTGTAACATTCAAAAACCAGTGGAAGAGCACTGGAATCCCCTGGACACTCAAGGTCTGTCTGTAGCAGCACTATTTTGGGATATGCTGGTATCCCAAAATAGCATTTTCTGTATCTTAACAGCACGCCTATTATTTCGAAACGCGATCTAAATAACAGGCTTGGTATTCTGACGTCCCGGTAAATCTCATTCCATGAGGATTAAGGGACTTGACAGAATAGCAACCTATTTCCAAATTTTGGCACTGTCTATGCAGTGCCAAATTTCAAAATAGACTATCTTGAAATAAGCTATGCAATTTGTGTAGCTCAAATCGCATAGTTTATTTTGAGCTATCATCACTGTATAGACGCACCCTCGGTAACAGACTTGAAAATTTCTATACTTAAGGTAAGAAACCTTCAGAACCAGAGTGCAGCATGAAACTGCAGAGCTGGATTTCATATGCAAATTTGACACTATCAGACTGGGTCTGAATAGAGACTGGGAAGTGGCTAGCTCACTGCAAAAAGTAATTTTCCTTCTTTTGATATTCACACCTTCTCATCAACTGTTAGGAGTTGGCCACACCCACCCTGACTGACTGAGCTTCCTTAGCACTGGTCTTCCACGTAGTAATGCAACACTCATCTTTGCATGTGTCTATATCTCTGCAAAACTAAAGTTTCCATTTCATGCCTCTGATGAAATAGGCTCCAGCCCACAAAAGCTTATGTCCTAATAAATGTGTTAGTGTTTAAGGTGCCACAGGATTCCTTATTTATTTTTAGAGGTAAATTTGGGTTGTTTTTGAACCATGTTGTTAATTGATGAGGTATAAGTGGTGACATCAGATAAACCTAACTGCTTTCTACCAGAAACTCACAGCGTTTCTCACCAGTTTCTTGATCTTCACACTGTCTTAAAGACTCCAGTGACTTTAATCATCCGTACACAATGAGTACAATGGAAATAAAAACTGAAAATCCTAATGTTAATATAATCACAAAATATTAAAGAGGAAGCATATTATTATCCAGCCTCTACACAGCCAAATTTCTAATATAATGTAATGAGGGGGTACCTCAGAAGGTCCAGATGTTGTCTTGCTAAACCAACAATGAGCAACCTAGGCTAGTGAGTGGCTACATAAGTTGCCCTCCTTCATCTCAATGGGCACAAGATTGTTGTAACCAAGACAGCTTCCCAGGATAGAGTACTTTTGCTAACTGCTAACTGTCCTTATGCACCTAGAATTGGCAGGGCGTGCCAGTTGAACCATAGCAGCACTTTGGATGCAGAGGGAGCATGCGATTAGCATGCACCTCAATTCTTGTGTCCTTTGCTTTACTTGCATGCCCCTATAGTAATACTGGTAGAAAAAAACTATACATTTGGAAACCAGCATAATCTGGCAATCCTGCATGTAGGCAACAGTAAACAAAATGTCTCATGGGCCACACATAGAATCCCAGTGCACTGCAGGTTGTCCACCACTGCCTAAAACTACACACACGTATAGGACTTTTCCAGGTCAAGCGTCCCCATCCTCTCACACTTCAAGCTTATCAGAAGATCTCTTCTTTCAGGGAAGGACAGATAACCTTTAAGATTCCTAGGGCATCTTGCCCTGAACCCTCATCCACTTTTAGATAGCAACCCAACAGCTGATTATATTTTCCACAAATTTAACCTCTTTTCTGCTCTCCATTTTGCCTATCCAAAAACTTTTTCCAGTATCACCCATTCCACCCCCATTCATGGTCATTTCAATATATCTGTGACACTTTTAATTAAAGTGAAGAGTCATAACAAAAACTCTAATATGGATAATCACAACCTGCCTATGTCAATTCAATCCCAAATTTCAATTTGAGAAGTTAGTCTTTGCTTCTCTCCAAAGAGAAGTGTTAGTCTAGGGTTCTGGCACAAATGACTGTTACATTCCATCCTAGAAATGTTTGTATTTCATTGATGGGTAAACTAACCTTCAAAGCACTTTGAGATTCCTCATCACTCCATACTTTTCTGAGGTTATTTGTAATGCCATATGAACTTTTTCTTTACTGGCATTGATTTGTTATTCACTGGACTCATTATGGAGTCTCATTTGTAGAATAACACAAATTGGAACTTCCTAGCATGCTGATGATGTGATGATTCATTCAGGCATACGATATTATGTCAGAACATTATTTTAATAAATGCACGACACCCACCAAAACAATAACTACTGTCTTTAGCAGATCAATTCATCACAGTGCAATGTATACCAAGATCCCCAGTAGTTGCTTTGACCTCTGGAGCTACCATGAAGAAGTTCAGATCTGCTGCCAGATGGTAGCACTCAAAAATAATTCCTGTCTGACAGCTGTTTATCAACCAATATGAAACAAATTGGGTTGATTATTACTAGCTGTACATATTATAGAAGTACAGAGATGACCAGGACTAAAAGGGGCATGATGGCTGAATGTTGCACATTTTATGTGATGCTTCCATTTATATAGGGATAATAGATCATGAACAGATGTTTTTACAAAAAATTAATCAGTTGTTACAGAATGCAACAGGCCAATAGATAATTCAAAACCATGACTTATAAGCATCTATAATGAGTCTACTGATGTGCTTCTTATATAAAATGCAAGCTATTTGAGTTTATAATATATTTATTACGTTATAATTATGTATAAACCATTTCTAAATGGAACTGTCATACAAATTGTGAGTCTGAACTCCCCTCTCACTCCAAGAATAGAATCTTCCAGCCCAGGGTGGAGACTTTTGTGACATAATATGGGGAAACCTTGTCCTCCTGCTACCTTTGCCATACAAATGGAAGGTATTCTGTGAATTTGGCAGTTGTTGCTAATGCTAACACTTACCTCAAATATTAATATATTCCTACACAGAGCTGTGCAGAGAATGGACTAAGAATTGGCTCCAATATTCCTCTTCTACTTTGAGTTCAAGTGAAAATTTTAAACTGATGAAGGCCAGACAACAGGATTGGTACACAGAAAAGCAGCCAAATGGAGATTTGCTAGATCTATGCTGGGTCCTTTCTGGGGAGGAAGTAAAGGGGAAAAGAATGACCGGAAGATTTCGGATAGAAGATTGTGAAAATTAAAACAATTTTTTTATGTTAAAATTTCAATTGACCATTTTATAGGGAAGCAGCCTCAAATTTTATAGGTTTTCATTGAAAACAGTGGTTGTTTCTAAGGCTACATCTACTCTGCAGAGCTATTTCAGAATACTGAAATAGCTATTCTGTGTCTTTTGAATGCATCCATTATTTTGAAATATAATGGGCTCGCTATTCCAATGTCTTTGTAAACCTCATTCTAGGAGGAATAAGGGATGTTTTGAAATAGCGATTTATTTTAAAACAAGTGTTCTGTAGACACCACAAAATTTCAAAATAAGCTATTTTGAAATTAACTTGAAATAAGCTGTGCAATTTGAGTATCTCAAATTGTGTAGCTTATTTCAAGTTACGGATACAGCGCAGATGTGAAAAAGTGAAAAATAATTAGACTTTCCAAGTACTACAAATTCAGATATTTTTCCTAATAAAAATAATTTTGCATTGTAAACATGAAAAAATTTCAGTTTCCTCTGATTTCAAAGCAGAAAAGTTAATTTGGGAACTATGACATGTCCCAGGCCATAAAGTGATGTGGAACAAACAGCAACATTTGTGAGTATCTATTGAAAAGAAGTTGCCTATCACACACAGCTGTAGTTTTTGCAGCTCGTGGAAGGAGCACGTAGCAATGCAGGAGGAAAGTTATGCAGCTTGTTGGAAGGTTTGTCCCAGGAAAAGAACAAAGAACAATTTTTACAGCTGCTGGTAATGGGAGCCGTTAAAAAAATGGTTAGGTTGGATGTGTAATGGAGATTACAACCCACTGTTGAAAACTAGAGATGTGGCTGTTTGAGGAGGGTCAGGCAGGTTATAATGGATGATTGACATAATCTTATGAGTAAGTCCAATATTGTGATTTAATATGTGTGATTGTCAGCTCTTAATGGCTGTCCCCAGAGTTTACAATAGTCTGACAAGAACACCTAAAAAAAATTATCTTTTAATTTAAGTGGTAGGGGTCTGAGTTCATGACCAGGATATTTGTATGTTGCCACAGTTCATTATATAAGCATGTTGGATTCTTGATTGTACCCATTTGGAGGCAGGAGATGACCTGAGAAGGGAAATAGCCTGTGTAACTTGCAGTCTTTGGCATTACAGGCTTAATTTCATCTATCTTATGGAGCAGATTTTGGCCCTTTGTTTGCAGAATTTGCCTGTCCTGGGCATGTAAATGGCACTGCTTGTTTAATGTTCTCAGTGTCTACCTTACATTATTCTAGGACTCCAGAACACTACAGGAAAGCCAAAGTGAGTAGATTCCAATGGGAAAGCCAGATGTGAGAAAAGTCATAGGGAAGGGCTGCAAGTTTAGACAGACCACAGAGCAGGATTCTCCATTAAACTGATTCTGGATTTTGCCTAAGGATCCAGGCTGATTGTGAGCAATGTGACACCACACAGGTCTGCTTTGAAAAAGGAACAGGAGAGAGGCTTTTTTGTGTCTGATCATTATTCTATCTATCGAGCTGTAAAACACTGTTCCCCTCAATCGTGTTTTCAATACTACATACAAAATCATCAGTAGTTCTTGTTTGTTTTTTATAGGTTAAGCACTGGCAACACTTGATCTTATCTTTCAATTCTGCTTCCCTTGTGCCTTTCACAACATTAAAACATAAAAAGCCAGCTCAGTCTTTCCCAGGCAACTGGAAGCATGAAAACAAATCTAATTGATGATTTTAATTATCACAAAAACATTTAGGAATGAGCAATGACAAATGTTTCATTAAATGGAATTCTAATTAAGACAGTGATATATATGTTAATGATCAGGTGGGATTCTTCAGGCTTTGGGGCTTTTGTTGATGCTGTTCCCTTCGTGTATTTTAAAATTTAAAAAAGTTTTATTATAACTGCCAGTTCACTCTAATATGTTTTAATACAAACAAAAGTAAATGTAGGAAGTGATTCTATATAGAAAAGAACAATGGTTTTGTGTTGAAATGATATTAGCAACTTCAGGTATCATGATCAGCCTTTTTGTCATGTCAGAACAAAGGTCTTAAAACCCTCTTTACATATGGATTATGTTTTAAAAAGTCCCTTGAATGCTGTATATGAGAAGGGAGGCACGAATATATCAGTATCTGGTCTGGACTGGATGGAGTGTTTTGCGTTCATTCATTACAGATTAAGTTCATCCTATGAACGAAGATTTATGCTCCGCTAAAGTTCCTACCCAGAGTTTAAAGTGGGATTGAAAGGTGACCTACAAAGGTCTTTTGCCTATTTGTGATGGATAAAAAAGTCCTGGAAAGTTTTTTATTATTATTATTTCTTAATACGAAACGTTTTGGCCTGCTTGTATTTCTACCTTAGAAGTATTGAGAGTATCAAATCAGCCCTTTTCTGTTTTTTCTAGAGGACCTCTTGGGATTCCTAAATCCGCTTTTCAGCAAGAAACTAAAGAAGCTCGTTCTATTTCGCTCAAGAAAGGGAAGGTTAAGAGTGGCTGTATTGAGGTCTATAAGTACCTACAGTGGAAAAGATTTCTAATAAAGGTCCCTTTAATTTACACTCTCCTCGCCTCCCCGTCCCGCCCCCT
>CM057848.1:34670340-34685013 GCA_030068395.1 Apalone spinifera
CCACCAAAAATAAAAGCACAATAATATCCAGTGGCCAGAAACTCGAACTAGGTGAATTCAGACTGCAAATAAAGTGCACATTTTTGAAAGAGAAAGTAATTAACCACTGGAACAACTTACATAGGGACATAATAGATTCTGTGTCACTTGAAGTCTGTAAATAATGATTGGATGTCTTTTTAAAATACATTTTCTAGCTCATCCAGAAGTTGTGGATTTGATGAAATTCTCTGTTTTATATGTAGGGCAGATTAGATGATCGTAATGCCCTTTTGTCACCTCAAAAGTTCTGAAAGTGAAGGGTTGTGAGTTCTCAGCTCCTAACAAAAGGAATAGGCATGTAAAATCTTTCTCAGAAAGTGATTTTTTTCTCTATCGTTGAAGCCTCTTGGTTTCCTAATTAAATAAACAAGGTGAGTAAACCCATCACACACTTCAGAACACTAGAGAGAACCTTAATGAAGGAGTCAGGGAGAACAGCAAAATGGCAGAGCTGTTTCATTTTTGTGCTTGTGTTTGAACAAAGAATGCTGTGGACACCTAGTATCAGCAGCCACATTCCAGCAGTTCACTTTTCTCTCCTGCTAAGTCTGATTCTGATGTCAAAAGTTGCTTTGTGCACATGCTTTAGCTGTTCATCTCACCCACTGCCATGTTTCCCGTATTTTATTCATTGTTTTGTAAAGTGCCTGGAAGCAACTTGGCTATGAGAAGCTTTATAAAACCACTGTCTCTTGTATTCTGTGCTGTGAAAATAAAATTTCCTACCACATGATCTCAGTGTAAAGAAAAATATCAATGCAAAGTATTTTAAAGCTGTTCCTACTTTGCATTATATTAGATCAGTTTGTGCCCAGAAAGAGATGATACAAAAAGGCAGCATGTCAGATCTGATAAATTACAGCATGCTATTAGCTCATAGATTAAGGTGCTTCAAATAAAATAACCCTTCTCTATATAAATATCCATGTATGTCATTTCTTTATCCCTGGCTAAGGCTCTTTTAAGGTATTTCTGTAGGAATGCCAACAATCATAAAAATAATTCACAGTACACAAAACCGTCTAGAATTTAGGTGGCAAATGTATAGCAGCTTTTGATTTGTGCTCACTCTTGAGACATGTTAAAGAAAAGTCTGCACCACACCAGACTAAGTGTTATTTATTTCTCTCTTTTTAACCTGCAAGTGACATTTACATGCTCATGAAATAGAAGTGCTGATTGCACAGGCTACTGCCAGGCATCATGTAGGCAGATTTCACCCTCCTGTTCCCTCTACCCAACTGCTCTGTCAGTTTACTCAGTACAGTGTCAGAACCATCTGATATTCCAACCCTAGGCAACCATGTGGGGTACCTCACTCATGACCTGTATCGCTCCCGGTTGTTCCAGTATGATCCCCTCTCCTGCCTCCCCCCTTCCTCCCACCCACCACACACACCTCTGCCTGACCTGGAATCTATTCTCACTCTCCACAACCCCTGTTCTTCCTATTTATTTTGAATTTTCAAATCCCCTAGTCATAACTCTGGTCATCTGAAGAAGTGGGCTGTGCCCACAAAAGCTCATGATACCATCTACATGTTTTGTTAGTCTCTAACAGTGGTCACCAATGTGGTGCCCACGGGTGCCATGGCACCCGCCGGGGCATTTATGTGCACCCGCCGAGTGACCAGGGCCGGCCCAAGCCATTCTTGCGCCCCAAGCCCTGGGCACGGCAGAGCAGGCTCGAGCCATTCCTGCGCCCCGGGCAGCGGGCGTGTGAGACATGCATGGCCCTGCCCCCCGGCCACGCGGTGCCCCTTACAGATGGCATTAGGCACCCCCCATAGGTTGGTGCCCCAGGCAGCTGCTCGGCTAGCCCCCCCTTAATCCGGCCCTACGCGTGGCGCATGAGCTGCTCCACCCCGGACACGCGGCATATGCGCAGCCCCGCCCCCAGATGCACGGCGCATGAGAGGCCCCACCTCCGGGCGCCCAGCAGCCCCAGAAGGTTGAGGACCACTGGTCTATAAAGTGCTACCAGACCATTTGTTGTTTTTTTTCTGTAACAGACTAACTCAGCTACTCCTTGAAGCTCCTGGATATGATAAATCACTGTTTGCTCTTATGCACATACTGGTCGGTTTCCCCTCTATTTCAATCATGGCCACTTTCAGAGCAACAACTATTACCCACCCTGATGAGCAGTGGCAGAGTATGGTATCATTTTGTGATGTGCAAAAATTGCACACAGCAAAGTCTTAGCTAATAGCTGGTCCTAAAGAAACCATTGGGTTTAATCTGAGCTTTCCCATCAGTTTGTACAGGAATCTAATAACAATGCCAGAGACCTTTTAGGACAGTGCTGCATAAGCATAAATCACCAGTGGAAATATCTAATCAATGTTAGGTCTTCAATACATTACACGCCTGTCCCATCAAATTAGGGTCCAACACATGTGTTCATTATGGCATGTGAAAGGAGTAACAGGGAGTGTCTGCAGTCTTTGCACTTCCCAGGCACGAAACATCAATCTACCTCTAATGTACTGCAATATGCTACTTAGTAGTGTGCATGCAAAACATTTGCCTCTACTACTAATGAATTGTAGTGCTGATGAAGGGTGCTGGATTGATCTCATGTGATATGATGTCCTTTATCTAGAATAAAACATGGGTAGTGACAATACAAAATTCCCCATATACTGTCCCTCCACAGTATGTGCACCCTTGGCCTCAAGAGTCTACAGCTGAAAGTGTGCTTTGTTATCTAGGAATATGATGTAAGTTCAGTTCCCATTTGAATAAAACATTTGGTTCTTTGATGAGGCTGCCCTGAGCCCAGGAGGCACTTATCTCATCGGAATTGGAGTGAGATCTATAAATACCACCATATGACAATTGGTAACATCTTTGGTTACTACTGAGATGGGGTGAATTTGAATAGGCAACCACAAGATTTAAGGTTCCAGTAACCAATTCTCTGAGGTCTTCTACCCTTCTCCACATGTAAAATCACAGAACATAGAACACTAGAATTGGAAGGGACCTCGAGAGGTCATCGAGTCCAGTCCCCTGCCCTCACGGCAGGACCCAGTATCGTCTAGACCATCCCTGATAGATGTCTATCTAATCTGCTCTTAAGTATCTCCAGAGATGTAGATTCCACAACCTTCCTAAGCAACTTATTCCAGTGTTTAATCACCCTGAGAGTTAGGAAGTTTTTCCTAATGTCCAATCTGAACTTCCTTTCTGCAGTTTAAGCTCATTGCTGCTTGTCCTATCCTCAGAGGCCAAGAAAAACAATTTTTCTCCCTCTTCCTTGTGACACCCTTTTAGATACCTGAAAACCGCTATCATGTCCCCTTTCAGTCTTCTCCTTTCCAAACTAAACAAGCCCAGTTCTTTCAGTTTTCCTTCATCACTCATGTTCTCTAGACCTTCAATCATTCTTGTTGCTCTTCTCTGGACCTTTTCCAATTTTTCCACATGTTTCTTGAAATGTCACCATTTCTTCCCAGTCTAAGATTTGTGAACCAAATTTTTATATCCATCATTTTAGAAAAAACACACTAAAAACCAGTATTTTTTATGCCCATTTTTCTTTCCAGGAAAAGGGATTGTATGTTTTCTAGGTTTCATTTAGGAGTAGAAATCAGAGCATGCAGAGAGCAGGAAAATTGACTCTGCTGGGCCCATTCTGTGCCAGGACATTGTGAAGGTTTCCATTCTCATCATAGGTCCATCCTGCAGGAGTTTGAGTACTATCAAGTAGTGCCAGTCCATTGTAATCAATGGGAAGTAAAGACCCTCACAGGATTGAGTCCTTATTAATGGAATTTTTGTTATGTCTAGGGGAAATACAGGCAGCACAATTTGGCCCTTGGCCCCAAAAGAGCAACACAAACAATATCCATATTCATTAGGTAGCTGACAGGAAAATGCAGAAAGCCAGGCTGTACAGCATCCTGTCTGTGCATTTGAAGAATAAAATAAAAACTTACAAATAATGAGCTTGCAGTTCAAAAGAACCCCTTCAATGTGCCTCAAGCCGTTTTGCTAACACAAGTAACTACAGGAATTTGCTATTTAGCAATGATGGGTCATGTCAGTGCTGGATTTCTCTTGATCTCCTGTGGAGTTGACAGCATGCACTGCACACTAGTCTTCTGCCAACATGAAGTGAGTGTTAACAGTTTGTCTCTTAATGAGCTCATCAGACAGGAGCACCAGTTAAAGAGAGGAGGTGAGAGATTTGCGTTTGTTCAGCTGTCCTGAGACCTCTCACTTCTGAATCAACATGCAAACTTGTCCTGAAAAGGAAGCTCTTCCAGTCCGCTGCATCTGACTAGTCTCTCTCCTGATATTTATACACACTCTCCACCAGAGCCTCAGCAGGTGAGTTGGTTGAGCTTCATTGACTGCAATGGAGCTATGTTGATGTATAGTTTGCGGATCACCAGACAGAAACTAACTTTGAGTCAAACTGATGATCAAATATTTGGTGAGGGACCTAGTACTGTGCTATTCCTCAGAGAGGATTGATTACAATGGAGCTGGAGATCTTGTTATGCTTATAAGAAGCACACGGGATCTTTATAGGGGAAAAGGCAATACACTGCATTTATTGAGAATACAATGGCATAGTAGCTAGCATCTGCTTACATTGATAGACACACACACACACACACACACACACATACACACACTGTCCCACCATTTGATGTTATATTTACCAGTCCATAGATTGATGGTGGGTGGAGGAACAGGTGTCTATCCATCTGGGCCGATGCTCCAGTCATGGCAGGACGTCCCCGCTATTAAAGCAAAACAGTTCTCCTTTTATAATGGTTCGTTCCCATCAGGATTAGTGAGTTTTGCATCATTGTGCTGATGGATGTTTGTTAACCCCAGTTGTTTCTCTTCCTCCTTATCTTCTTTGCTCTGCTATGCTAAGCTGGTTCTGATCACAAATATTTTGTCCCAATTGATAAATGTTGCCTTCTTCCAGAGCCATCGATTTGCCGACTGCTTACATCTCATTGGGGATATACAGTAATCTTCAGGTCATTATGTCTGTTCTCAGCTTCTTCTTAGAACATTTGGTCCAGTGGCCTTTGCACTTCTCTCTCATACACTCCTCACTCTCTCATACATAACAAGGTTGATTTCTTTGCTACAGAGAAGCAGTCTTTATTACAGAGAAGTAACATGCACATTTGAACAAGGATATCAAATTACAATTAAAATCATCATGCCCTTTTACTTATTCACAATACTAATTTTAAAACTTAAAACGGAATTATAAGACTCAATCCTTGCCTTGGAATTGGCTTTAAACACAAAATTCTGGCTGGTGCACTTTTCTAATAGTAAGGTAAAGATCCTTTCTGCTTTCAGAAAAGGTGGATGGCAAAGTACACTGAGGCATATTACATTGCATAAAGCTACATTTTAGCTACATGGCTACAATCTGGCCCTGCTGTCTCCAAAACAACCCATCTTCCCCAACCCCATGGAAAATATTATAAAGTGAATAAATTATTTGGGGATGGGACTTCCACTCTCTCTAGGTCAGCGCCTTGAAGCTACCCTTTTAGATGCCATTCCTTCTGGGTGAGATCCAGGCCTGTTCACAGCACCACCCCCCTTGCAACATCCCAGACCCAGCACAGCACCCTCTGTGACTGTGGAGCTGGTGGGAAAAGCTGGGACTGATATGGAATGATCCCTTGGACTTTATTAAAAAATCCCAAGTTGAATTATCTTTGCTACAGCTTTCCTCTACACTGGGAAATACACTCCGCGTGGGATGTTAGGGGTATTTGCCAGTGGGAGAAGCAGTCATGCTGTCAGAAAAAGTGGGGCAAGCAATTTCAATGGGACAGGGCCTCTTCTAGAGCGTCACATTCTGTGGTGTTTGGGAGCCAGAACCTGTTTCTTACCCAAGAAAGCCCTGCACTTATGATGGAAGAATTTAGAGGAAACCTCCAGAATTTTCCTTCCAACAGGCTGCCTTCTACATGCAGGGGACACTATCTGGGCCTAAATTAGAAAGGAAACTATGTGAGAGTATAATGCTGTGCTTTATATCTGCTGAAAACAATATTAGTATCTCTGTTCCTGGCTACATCTCTCTTCTCTTGCTAGCTCTCTCTACACACAGCTCAAATCAGCTTGGCACTCCCATTTCTCTCACCCAAGAGGTATTCTCTGTGCTTTCTTACTACCCATGTCCCATGCATGCAGCACCATCCTGGTGCACCACCCTGCTTCACTTTCCTCCTTCAAATCCCTTTTCAAAACTTGCTCATTTGGTTCAGCATTCCAGTACCATCCTCATTCTCTGATCTGGTTTTGCTCCTTCAAACCTAAAATACAATCCCATCACTTATTAACATAAGGATAAATATTTCTTGATCAATGGCCAGTTTTTGGAGGAGTTTGTTGAGAGAACACAGTCTTTGAAATGCAAAATGATTTAATTGGGCACATAGTTAACCTGTTATGTCTCTCTTCCCAGACTGAATAAACTTAGTTGATAGGTTCAGGTTTCAAGTATGAGGACTTGCAATTACAAATTTTTTCTGGCCAAATGGTAGTTTTATGGATTATATTCTATCTGCCTAAAATTCTTGTGATTATAAACAACAAGGAGTCCAGTGGAACCTTAAAGACTAACAGTTTTATTATGGCATAAGCTTTTGTGAACTATGTTGGATACAGGATTATTTTTCACTTCAGGTCAAATTTAACTTCACTGGAGGAAAGTACCTACACACTATTTATCAATGATGGCTCATGTCAGAGCTGGATTTCTCTGAGTGCAATGGAGTAGGGATTTTAAATATCGGTTAACTGAATAGTTGATTAACCTTGTGAATTCTTATTGGTTAGTTGACTATTCTATAGTCCCCAGGAGTAAAGTCAGCAGCCAGTGCACTCCTGCCCTATTTCCCGAGAAGCTCCCTGCCACTCCCCGCTGCTGCCTCTGTATCGGAGGCAGCAGCACAGGGTGCCAGATGGGAGCTGGTCCATGAGGGGAAACAGTTTAAAAATCAGCTCCCCTCGCAGACCAGATGACTGTTGCCCCATGATGCTGCTTCCGACATAGCATGAACAAGGACTGAGTTGGGATGCTGGCTAGACCGCTAAAAAAATTTCTGGCAAAGGAGGGGGGAAGGGAATAAGTGTAGTCTATAGCATTAACCTATAAGCTTTTGCTTATTGGTTAATCAGTTAAGCAACTACACTATTACATCCCTTCAATGGAGTTAAAGGAGAGATGAATTTGCAGCACTGCTAAATGTTTATTGCCTTCCCTCTCTGACCTGGAAGCATTTTGGTGGGTGGGTGAAGTGTTCATATATGCATGGACCCTACAAATTCACTGACAAATCTTGAACACTTTACTCAGTCCTTACTCAGGCATAAATCAATGGGATTTTTGCCTAAACATGAAGTAAAGGCTAAAGTTCAAGTTCTGATATTCACATTGAACAATATTTTACCCCTCCAATAGTCCCAATTAAAGACAGGAGATTATTTGTGATGTGAGTTATTACCCCAGGTGAGTAAGAGTGGAGGACTCTGAAAAAAAACTCAGGATCTGGATTATGTAAAGTTTACAAAGAAAATTGGCACATAAATGCACATATTAAGTTTTCAATAATCAAATGTTATTTCCTATAGCTCCACAGTTGCCTCAGATCAGATAGCCTTTACAAATCTCTGTAAAAAAGCAATCCTTATTACTGCTTCTTTCAACATGCATCCTTCTTAGCTTTTGCATAGCTCTAACTCAATCAATATCTGAGTAATTAAAATCCCATGACCAAAGTCCTGGTCCTTCCTACCAGTTTCTTTTATCTGTAAACTCATCTCCCGATCCTCTCCTTTCTCTGATTTCTCTGGAGGTCTCAGGAGAAATATGATCTGACTCCTTTTAATGTCCTCAATTTTATTCAAACTGTCAGTCAAAACATTCATGCTGTTTCTCACTAAAAACCCAATAGTCATCTCTCTTCAGGATTGTCATCTCATCTTTTGGTCCATTTTGCTTCTAGCTTTCAGTAAATCCTGCATTCTGATATTCTAAGTCCCCAGATGTTTTCCAAGTTTGCCTACCTCTTTGTATAAATAGTACTACCTTTTTCCTTGGAAATATGTAACTCCTTATGTGATGGTGGTGCTTAAAGGAGCCACATTGAGATTGCTTATTCAGGGCAAACTACAAGGTATAGGGTAGACAATCCCCCAAATGGTGGCTTATTCTGTAATTAGATTTGCCAAATGAGTAACCAAACAGCTTATGCAATATCACACGGCTACCAAGAAGCTACCCAACCTTTGGCTCCCATCCAGACTAACATGTTGAGAGATTACTGAAAACATTATTCACCATACTTAGTTCTTCTAATTGCAAAAGACACATTGCCTACCAAGTCAATTAATATTTCAGATCTTATCCCAAAACACACATATAACCAAGCCTTATTAACTAACTCTAACATTTATTAATAAAAGAAAAAATAAAGATAATTATATTTGGGTAAGAGACCAATATACACACGAATGTGTGTAAAGTCCTTATGTTAATCTCATAGGAGAAAAGATGAGGCAGCTGAAAAAAAAGTTAGGTAGGCAGTCCAAGCACAGAGTTTGTCCAAAATGTCCCATGAGAATTCCAGAATAAATCCAGAGTAAACCTAGAGACCTCAGTCTTGTGGTTTAGACTTTCCCTGTCAAAGGTTAAGCAGATCTGAGATAAAAAGTATCAGGCCTGAAGGTTTCTTTATCTTTCTCTGACTGCAATCCTCAAAACAGAGCCTTCCTCAGATGAAGAATAAGAGATGTATATTGTTACTCTGAGGCTAATCTCCTATTTCCTATGCATACATAGGTAACTAGTTGTATTCATTAAGATAAGGCAATTAATCACTGAAACTAACATAGCAGTTCAGTATAGCATAGACAGTTATGCTGGAGCTGATGTAAATAATATCTTACATTTCCTGCAGTATTTTACATCTTTAATTTTAAGTGTTAACCGAACCATCCTCAAGCATCTATTACAATTTAAGACATGAAAGAGAATCAGTATCTACAAGCTAATCTGGTTACACTGCTAACTTCTAACAAGATATAAGTAAACACAGATAAACACAATTAGCATCTACCCTTCGGTTCTCTAACAATATAGGCAAACATATTAAAGATTCTGGTCTACTTAACAAGGCTTTTATAATTGTCTACAAGGAATAGCACTGCTTACCATTCAATACCTCCTGTTAAGTTGTTACGGGTCATCTGCCAGCTGATCAGTCTGTCAGTGTCATACCATATCAGTCTGTCAGTGTCACATGCTAATTCTATAGCTTTTCTGTCTGAGATACATTTACCTTCTGTCTGTTAGCCTTCTGTGTGCTGAAATCTCCTGGGTTTGTACAGTGCTAATCTAAATGCTTTCTATTTTACCTTGAGACCCAAGAAAATGCTCTATGGTTCTATGAGAGCAAAGATGTTCTTGTGATTAAGATGCTAGTGTGTGATCCAGAAAGTCTGAGTTCATGTCCACTTTTGTCAAAGGTAGCCTGTGTGACTATATGCAAATTGCTTAATATCTCTAAGTGTGAGTTCCCCTCTGCAAAATGGGGACAATAATAGTTCCTTTCTTCCAGTCTCTGTCTCTTGTCAATGTGCTTTGTAAACTCTTCAGGGTAGGCAATGTCTCTTAATGGGTTTCTAGTACAATGGGCTCCAATTTGGTTGAGTATATACAAATAGTAGGTAATAATAATATACTCTTGTCATTCTGGGATCCCTGTCTGCTTGTGGCTCCAGTGAAATCTGATTTATAAAATCTCTAAGATAGCCCCTTTTTCATTTTTTATTACTATTTATTGTTTAGTATAATACAACCCCCTGAAGGATGGTTTGCTCCATACCCTATGGATTTTTCAGTCAAACAGAAATCAAGCAACACAAACATAGGCTGCTCTTGAAAGACCAGAGGCAAGTTATCAAAGGGTAACAATGGAAATAATAGACTTAAATGTGTAGACATGTCATCATCACAGAGTGATATAGACACATTAGCCTCAAAGGGATGAAATCTGTGCCTCCTCCATAGCTCCCGCAAAATCTGACACTGAACACACACAAGGAGCAAATCTTTTAAGTAAGATGGTGCCATTTTCACAGTCACTTTCCAAAGCAGAACCACTTTCATGTTTTGAACCCCAGTATCACCATTAGAGATAGCAATTGTCCCACTAAAGAATAACACAGTCTCTAGTCATCCTCCAAATATTTTATCACCCATTTAGCTTTAAGGTAGTGTGTGTTTGGTGAGCCACAAACTACCCAGGATATATATAATATTCTGCCAAATGCAGTTGTCACTGATTGTCATTTGCTTTCTAAGTCCTATTCCCTTTCATTAATGTTAATCATTCTAGCTACTATATAATACTTTTCTAAATTGCAAGGGTATATGCAAAGAAGTACTTAATAGACTAAGCACCATTTTTTTCTTGTATATTTCCATCTCGCTTTGTAATCTAGTCTAGTTTATGATATTCCCTTAAAAAACCAGCAGTAATTATATAGTATTATTTACATTTTCATTTAGAGTAAGTTGTTAAATGGTTAATAAATTTGGTTTGGGCTTTTTTATGCATTCTATCAATTCTATGATCTCTTCTTTTTCAGACTGAATGAGCACAGTTAGTTCTAATACTCCTTTATGGGCTTTATTAACATCAGGATCTGCCTATTTTAGTTTTCTGGATTGAATCATTCAGCAAGAACAAAACGTGTCTACAAAAACATTCTTTATGAAAAGGACACACTATTTAGTTTAGTATGAAATCCTGTCAACATTTACAATTGGGAACTGTGCTTTTTATTTGGAATTTTATTATTAATTGCTAAAGCATTAATTAGGCTTCTTGGGAATAATAACGTAAATAAAATTGGGCTGGAGTCACAACATTTGGATCTGGAATCCTATTTCAGCTACTCCAAAGGCTATGGGTTAAAGCCAGATAAATTAAAATTAAAAATAAGGACACCTTTGTACCAGTGAAAGTGATTAATTGATAGAGAAAATGAGCATAATTTTCCAAGTCTTGAAGTTTTCAAATCAAGATTAAATGCTTTTCTGGAAGATACACTTTTAGCCAAACACAAATTATTGGACATAATACAGTCGTAAATGGATGCAATTCCATGGCCCATGATCTCAGAGGGATAGATGTGTTAGTCTGCAACTTTAAAAACAATGAGTAATCTTGAGGCACCTTAGAGATTAACCAAAAAATATAGAATCAAGAGTTCTGGTTTATCTAGCTAGCGAGCTATCAAGTGGGCTTGATGTTCTGCATTTCCACATCAAAAGCTATGTATGTGACACATCCAGTCCACTTAATTAGCCTCATTAACACTGGTCTGTAAGCCTGTAGGGCTTGGGGAGGGCCACCTCCCACATGGGGTCAGTGGGCGGCCACTCTGCCCCACTACCCCCTGCTTAATCTCTGGGGATATGTCTACACTAGCCCCCTAGTTCGAAAAGGGGGGCTAATGTAGGCATTCGAACTTGCAAATGAAGCCCGGGATTTAAATATCCCGGGCTTTATTTGCATCTTCCCGTCCGGGCGCCATTTTTAAATCCCCTTAGTCCGAACTAACTGCCCACAGCTACACGCGGCAGTTAAGCGTTAATTCGAACTAAGTCCTTCGGGAATGGGAAGATGCAAATAAAACCCTAAATTAGCCTCCCTAGTTCGAACTAGGGGGCTAGTGTAGACATACCCTTGGGGAATTAACTGTGGCTTTCAGCTCTTCAGGGCCAATGGCAGGCCAATAAATGGTCCAGAGCCCAGGCCCTTAGTTCAAGGCAGGGCTGAAAACAAGCAGTTCAGAGCCCCAAGCCTCAGTTCAGGGCAGGACAGCAAGCAAACAACAGTTCTGAGCCCAAGCCCTTGGTTCAGGGCAGGTCAACAAACAAACAGTTGAACAGTCTTAATATGAGCACCTAGCGGGGTCCTCTTGCTCAGGCAGGGGTCCAGCAGGTTCACGTTGCCGTTCAGTAATGGATGAGGGAGGAGAATGCCACTCAAGTGTGGGATGGCAGGGGGGACACAGGCCCACCCACTCCACTAAATCTTAGCCCAGGATCGTAGTAGCAGCAGAGCAGTCTGCTGCTGGATCAGCGGGGATCTGTACCGCAACATGCTGACCTGGTCCTGTTTCAGCCCAATCGTGATCGGCTACCCCTGGGCTTTTTCCACTCTCCCCCTTGGGTGGTACAGGTGTCCAATGGATGTCCTCTGTGCTTCAGTACTCTGGAACCCCGGCCAGGCAACAGTCCTTCCAATCCATCATCCAGGTGTGGCCCTGGTGGCCCAGGCTAGTCCTCAGCTTCTCCCAGGCCCAGCTCCCTTCTTGGATGTGAGGGGAAGGCTTCTGGGTCCTCTGGCCTGCTTGGCCTTGACTGGCCTCTCAGGCAGGCCTTTTATATCCCCAATCCCGCCCCCTGGCTTCTGGTCAGGTGGGTTGCTGGGGCCAGGTGTTGTCCACCAGGGCTCAGGGAGGGGCACCTCCCTTTCGGGTTCAGTGGGTGGCCACTTTTCCCCACAACAGAGTCCTACAATTGAGAGGTATATAGCTCTCTTAGTTTCTGTTATTTGCACTCCTGTTCATCTGATGAAGTGGGTTTTACCCACAAAAGCTCATGATTCTATATATTTTGGTTAGTTTCTAAGGTGCCATCACACTTTAAATAAGTGCCTTACTCATAGCTCATACCCTTAACATCATTTTAGAGCATTGACTCAGTCCTGATATTCATCACCTACCAAATCATCAGTATATTATACGGCATCATCCTGTTACAACAAATGTATGTACCAACAAAACCAGATGTCTTTGTTACAGAGAACGGGCACTAGGACTCAACACCTGCCATCCCACTGACTTTAGTAAGGCTTTTGATTCATGACTGTCTCATGAATAAAATACAGAAATATAACTTAGCTACTACAAGGAGGGTGCTAACTGTTACCATAGAATAGTTATCAATGCTTTACAGTCATACTGGAACGGCATAACAAGTGGGGCTCCACAGGGATAAGTTTGGAGACCAGTTCTGTTAAATATCTTCATCAGTGATTAAGATAATGGCATAGAGAGCGCACCTATAAAGTTTCTGAATGATAAGATGGGAGGGGTTGCAAGTGCTTTGGGAAGTAGGATTATAATTTAAAATGACCTGGGCAAACCAAAGAAATAATCTGAAGTAACTAGGATTAAATTCAAGAAGGAAAAATGAAAAGTATTCCAATCAGTTGTGCACATACAAAATGGGAAATGACTGCCTAGGAAGGAGTATGGTGGAAATGGAAAGGTTGTAGGGAATCGCAAACTAAATATGAGTCAATAGAGTAATAATGTTGCAAAAAAAGGAAACATCATTCTGGGATGCATTAAAGGGAGTGTTTCAAGCAAGACATGAGAAGTTATTCTTCTGCTCTACTCCACACTGATTAGTCTTCAACGGGAGTATTGTGTCCACTTCTGGGTATCACATTTCAGGAAAAATATGGACAAATTTGAGAAAGTCCAGAGAAGAGCAACAATCATAGAATCATAGAGCTGGAAGAGACCTCAGAAGGTCATCAAGTCCAGCCCCCTGCTCTAGGCAGGACCAATCCCAACTAAATCAACCCAGTCAGGGCTTGGTCAAGCTGAGACTTAAACACCTCTAGAGATGGAGACTCCACTACTTCCCTAGGTAACCCATTCCAGTGCTTCACCACTCTCCTAGAGAAATAATTTTTCCTAATATCCAACCTGGACCTCTCCCACCACAACTTGAGACCATTGCTCCTTGCTCTGCCATCTGTCACTATTGAGAACAGCCTCCCTCTATCCTCTTTGGAATCTGCCTTCAGGAAGTTGAAGGCTGCTATCAAATCCTCCCTCACTTTTCGCTTCTGCAGACTAAACAGACCCAACTCCCTCAGCCTCTCCTCATAAGTCATATGCTCCAGCCCTCTAATCATTTTGGTTGCCCTCCGCTGGACCCTCTCCAATGCATCCACATCCTTTTTATAGTGGGGGACCCAGAACTGGACACAATACTCCAGCTGTGGCCTCATAAAGCCAAATAAAGGGGAATAATCACATCTCTGGATCTGCTGCCAATGCTCCTCTTAATGCAACCTAATATGCCATTAGCCTTCTTGGCTACAAGGGCACACTGGTGACTCATATCCAGCTTCTCATCCACTGTAGCCCCCAGGTCCTTTTCTGCAGAACTACTACTTAACTGGTTGGTCCCCAGCCTGTAACAATGCTTGGGATTCTTCCGTCCCAAGTGCAGGACTCTGCACTTGTCCTTGTTGAACTGCATCAGATTTCTTTTGGCCCAATCCTCCAATTTGTCTAAGTCACTCTGGACCCTCTCTCTGCCCTCAAGCATATCTACCTCTCCCCCTAGCTTAGTGTCATCCGCAAACTTGCTGAGGGTGCAATCCATCCCCTCATCCAGGTCATTAATAAAGATATTGAACAAAACAGGTCCTAGAACCCAACCTTGGGGCACTCTGCTAGAAACTGACCGCCAACCTGAATTTGAGCCGTTGATCACTACCCGCTGGGCCCGGCCTTCTAGCCAGCTTTCTATCC
>CM057848.1:34692020-34712709 GCA_030068395.1 Apalone spinifera
TCTGTTCTTGAAGTTTTTTGGTTGCAGGATGGCTACCTTTAAATCTGCTACTGTATGTCCAGGGAGATTGGGCAGCACGGGGCAGATGAACCTGGACCTGCCCCAGCCAGGGGACATGCACCCCTCCCCTAGCTGTGCCCACTGGAGCCACAGCAGACTTGGAGAGGTGCTTTTTACTTGGCCCAAAGATGCTGTGGTGAGAGAAGTCTGGGGTAGTCCTCTCTCTCCAAGGAAGCCTCCATATTGAACCCCTAATCTCCAACCCCACCCCAGTGTCATCAGTCAGGATTCGGGGTCATCCTGAATGGTTTCTCACAGGTCCTCTATTCCATCAATTATGATAAACTTTTGGCTGTGTGCATGCATGCATTTGCTCCCCTATCTAGCACATCATCCATCTGCAATTAGTCAGGATGACAGACTTTTGAGAGAGCTCCCCAAGACCACAAATCAGACAAGGATCAAAATCACCTGAACAGGTTTATTGCCAAACGACATACAATAATAGTTGTCAGCAAACGGACACACCACTGAGCCATTACACCTTCTATAAGTCATGGCAATGGACTAACATCCACTAAGCACCCTGGATTTCCAGCGCACCCACCTCTTCATGGTCAGCTGGTGATAATCCTTTGGGGTACACTTTTATACCCCCAAAATTACACATCACTCCTGATGTATCAGGTTGCCACTCTCTGTTACCTGGTTACTGCCCCTCATCTCACAGAAGGGGGGTTTACTTATTTTTCATCATGCTGTCAACCTACTATTAATCATTCTCTAAACTTCAACCCAGTCCTGAACCTAGGTCAGTATGTACGTTATTTGTAACAGTTGTTTCTCAGTGACGCGTTCTGTTATGACCCCTCTGGAATGTGCTTACAGCCTGTGCCTGGTACCTGTGCCCAATACCTTTTGGCATTCTTTTTGCTTGACCTGACTTATACTATTTCTCTTTAGCCAAGCCTCTTTCCTGCTTACCAATTTCCACTGAGCGAAAGTCTTGCTCACTAGATTTCAGGCTTGCTGTTTTTATGTAGCAGACCCTCAACTTACTACACCCAGATTTAAATGAAGAAACAAAAATTAATTGAGTTAAAGACCTAAACCATGCCTGGTAAATCTTCTAGTATTTCTTCTAGTATTATACGTTATGTGAACCGATTTGTCCAGCTGTGTAAAGGAACAAGAGAGAAAAATGGGTTCCAACCTCACTCTCTGGGTGAAATCCTGGCCCCACTGAAATCCACAGCAAAACTCCCAATCAGTTCAATGAGTCCAGGATTTCACCCTCTCTACTTTTTTTAAAGAGTTGGGGATCAATTTAGTTCTAGGGAAAGGTGGCAGATTACCAGCCATAGGGAGTGATATCCTCTGTTTATCAATAGAGCAGGTATGGCCTGACAAGATGCAGTGCAAGCTTTTCCATAATGCTCAGTCAATCTGCATAAGTTCTTATCTGGAGAAACCACCAATCAGGACCAGGCTGACCCATATAAGAACTGCTGAGAAGAGTATAGTGAGTCACTCCCAGGAGGTCAAGGGAGGAGGGTTGTCCTGGCTGCCCTGTAGGAGGGTTGAAAGAGACAGTATCATGGAAAGAGCAGTGCTGAGCAAGGGGTAGGGGAGTAAGAGGGAGCTCTAGTGTGATGGCTGCCAGACTGAAGCTCTGATACCAGGGCAGAGGTGATGCTAGGGCTATGGGGAAGTGACCCAGAGAAATGGGTAGCAGGAGCTGGAGGTGATACAGTACATGGCTGTTGACTAGAGGGTCCCTAGGTTGGGATCCATAGGAGAGGGCAATCCTGTGCTCCCACCATACACCTACTTGCAGCTGAGGGGAGTAGCCAGTGCATGGACTGCAGTTGGCCACTGAGGCAAGTGGCTGGACTGAGGACTGTCAGGAAAGAGCTGAGTGGAATGCAGCCAGAGGACTGTGTCCGGAAAAGGATGCCACAGTCCAGGGAGTGATGATGGTCCTAGAGGTGATGATAGAAGTGATTGCGATGAAATGCCACCTAGTTGAATGTGCACTGGTAAATTAGAGCTAATTCTTAGAATGGCCAGCAGGAGGTGCTGCAGTGGTAAGTGATGCCCTATTAAAAGGTCCCTAATAGGTAATGCTTTTGCTTTGTTCTAATTGGTTTACTCTTCTGGGCCTCTCAGATAGAAGGAGATAAGAGGGTTGATTTTCTTATTCCAGTTTATTTGATTTTTATTCTCCCTCCAAAGATCGTATGCCTTAATCATGCTGTGCATCAGAGTTTCCTTTCCAAAGGTCTGAACAAATGTGAAACTATACATGGATTATCGATAATTAATGTTGCAATTTGAAATTTTTACTGGAACTTCTCATGCTTTTTCAAAACTATTTACTTATTATTGGTTTTATCAGTGTGCTACTTACATTGAGACTCGACTCTTTGATCCTGTAACCATGGATTATATAGCACTTGTTGGAAAAATCAATGAGAATATTACATTTAAAAGTACCCTCCATTCTTAGTTACTGGATTTCTTTAGAAAGAAAAACCTCTTAAATAGTCTATAATCTCGAAATTAGTGCTCCCCAGCACACTTTGTTTAAGAGGGAATCCTCAGTTGCTGCTTTAAGAGTTAGGTTATGTCTGTAGGTACAACCCTGTGTAAGGTCCATTGCCTCAGGAGAAACACCAAGGAGTACCTGTAAACCAGATAGTCACAATCCTGCTTTCCTCCCATTTTGCTTTCCAGCACCTTAACAGATACAGCATACTCACCCACTCCATGATGGCTCACTCCAGTATCCTGAGGCTTGAAAGGGATGGAATGAAGAATCTGTCCTCTCCTTACCTTTCTCCTCTACTTGACCATTTGCTTATGAGGTGATGAGGGATACAGCAATTATGCAGTGGCTGCTTCCCTTCCTCACCTGCGTTTTGCTCCTGGAGCCCAGATGTGGGAGGCTACACAGAGCAGTGTGGAAGAGCAAATCTTACTCCCCCTTGTAACTCTGAATGACCCCTTAAGGCACAATGTTATCCCTTATGGATTTGTGAAAATGTTGTCAATAGAGGAAACCTGAATGATACATTGGAGCAAGAGAAGGTATCTTAATGAAAGTAACTCCATTATATGCTTGAATGGGCCTTAGTAACTTAGAAATCTGTCCAGAAGTGAACAAGCACAAAACTAGTAAATCACACTCTCGACTGATGTGCAGACACTGGAATGTGATAGCTGGCTGAGTTGCCTTATTCTGTCCATCTGTGACAGAGTCACTTAAGTGCTTAGTGCTTGTGATATAGCTTTGCAGCAGGGACTGCCACAAATCAGTACTTTCTAAAACCTCTTGCAGCAACTAATGTTCCTCCTTTCAGGGAAGGAAAATGACAGTGCTGTGGGGAAAGCACTAGCAACAGAAGAGATGGAATTCAGGACTGCAACAGACTGTGAGAAGCAAATAGGCTGACATAGATTAACAGGAGTTGGCAATATTGCACAATGGATAATACTTTGTCCTTGTTACAGCTCACACTCTCTCAGCCTCATGGTACTCCCCTATGAGAGGGAAGTATTATTTCCCACTATACAGTTGGAGAAATCAGGGAACTGAAGTGAATTGCCCCCACATCATGCTCAGGAAGAACTGAGCATAGAACCCACCTCTCCTGACTTCCATCCTATCAGTATTTGAAAATTGAAACCACATCTCTGTAATATTGAGCCAGGGCTATACAGAGGCTCTAACAAACCCTCTAAAATTCTGTTTCTGATCTTGTCTAGTAGCCAACTATTAGAGCTGTTCAGCAAACTGAATTTTCACTCTGCTAAACATTTTGCCATTTCAAGATCGGTTTCAGTTCTGATTCAGAACAGACTCAAAATATCAAATAAAGTCTGACCAGCTCTGACTACCAACATTCCTTTGCTGGATTGTAACAATACTCTGTATAACAGATAAAACAGAGGTAAATGCAAAACCACTTGAAATTTGACTGGTTTTAGATTTTGTTACAATTTTAGAATAACTTTGTCACAGGATTTGCTACAGAGCCTTAAAAAATCTTAAACCCATTTAGGAGTTTTCTTTGAAATCAGTTGAATCAACTGTTTCCACTGAGTTTCACTTTCAGTTTTTAGCTTCCTAGCTAACTCAAAATCAAATTAAGAAGTTTGAACCCACATAGATCAGAACAAAAAAAGGTCCTCTTACCCTTTGAAATGACAACAACCAGGGTCACACGGCTTGGTATATAGAGTTATTCCTGGAAGATTATTTTAAAACTAATATGGTAAGTTTTCACTGGCAATAGTTGGACTATTGTCTTCAGAGTCAGGAGAAAAGAAGATTCTTCAAGATATGCTTTGGGAAGGGGGATGGGGTAAGGAGATGGGGGTAAGGAGAGGTGGGTTCTTGAGTGACCTCAGATAAATCAGTTCAGTCTCTGTGCTTCCATTTCTCCATCTCTAAATGTAAATAACTATGATGTACCTCATAGGGGAGCTGTGAGGCTTTATTCATTTCTTGGAAAATGCTTTGGGATCCCCTTGTAAAAGGGCAAAGTATTATTATTAAAGTGTATTCCACTTGGCTAAAACCTGTTCAGCAACCAATTTGACAGGTGCAGTAAAGCTCTTATACAGTCACAGTCAGACAAATTCGTTTCTTGGTTTCTCATGCACAGTCCAACTGTGCTTGTTGTTATCATCGCAACCATACACTGTCATCTTCATGCTGACAGTTTGGTAGATTTTGATGATTTGTAAGAACTACCTTTTTTTCATCAACTTTTATTCCCCCTATATCTGCCTCCCAACTGTGTGCAAAAGCTCTGATTGATGGTCTCCTAACTCTCTTCCTCTAGTGTTTCAGAGAGGATTTCAGAGCAGCTTTCCTGAGGTTACTTCAAGGCCCAGGATAGCTATTTCATCCCAGCTAAAATCTTCAAATATTCTTTTAAAAAGTCCTTCACCACTGGAAATTTAGAGAGAGAATGGAAAAGATCAGTGGTTCATGGTGTGAGATTTTTTTAAACACTTCATTTCCATCTTATTTCAAGTATCTGAGGTCTTTGAAATAAACAAGCTAACATGAGGTGGACAGACTTTTTGTTTAGCAGCAGTGTGCCTAGAGTTAACGATCACTTGATCACATATCTAAATACACAGACTTGTATACTAAGAAATGTAATTTTAAACTTGAAATCATGGCAAATATATTTTCAAGAACTTTGCATCACCTTCCTCCTGCCTCAGATGAGCTTACAATCAGCTTGATAAATGCCATATTTTAATGCACTTGTAAGGCAAAGCACTTTGCAAACAGAAAATATGGGATTTGTCAAGGCCCTGGTAGGTTTCATCTAAAAGGACATCTGTCTAGTGATTAGAGCAACGGCCTGGGGATCAGGGTTTACCTTTTCTACTAATTCATTTTGTGACCTTGATGAAGTCGTTTCATTTTTCTGCCTCTGTTTTTCCATATGTAAGCTGGCTTAATATATAACTATATCTCTATAATGCTGAGAGGCTTAGTTGATTATTGTTTGTATTGATATCACCAGAAAAGTCATGTTAGTAGGGTAGAAGGAATTATTTATTCTGTATTATTATGCAGAAGAAATTTACACTGCACTTTTAGGTAGACTTAAATAGTACCTAAAAGACTTTAAGTACAGATTTTAGTAATTTTTCCCCTTGATTCACTGTGTAATCATGCTGGAAAGTTTGGGGAAAACATTTATGTCCCTAAACAGTGTTGTCATTTTTTCCCCTTTGACAAATACTAATTGTGTCTTTCAGGGTCGTATGAATAGAGCTGAAGCCAAAGCTATTTAAGATGTTGAAAAATTGGAGAAGATGCTGAAAGAACAACAAATTATTTGGGGACTTGAAAAGTGTCTCGCAGAGAGAGTCTTAAGGAACTCAAACTGTTTAGTCTAGCAAAAAGCTTCAAAGGTGTCTTGATTACTTCATGGTGAGAAAATAGGTATTAAAGGTATGAGAGAACTAACACAAGTACTAAAGGGATCTTTAATCCAGTGGAGAAATGCATCACAAGAACCAATGCAAGAACTGGATGTAAAAAGTAGATAAATGCAAATTAGAAATAAGGCACCATTTTTAATAATGCAGATGATTAACTACTAGATAAACTACCAAGGAAAGTCTTAGATCAAACCTAGATGCCTTTCTGGAAGACATGTTGTTGCCGACAGGAGTAAGTCTCAGGTCTGACACTGGGTTCTCAAAGTACAAAGGACACTACACAGGTATCTGTCAGACACAAGTAGTTTATTTCCTGACAGCTATTAGCTGTGCCCCTTAACTAAAAGAACAACATGATAGGAAAAGCAGCATTTCTTACATCATTCTACTAGCTGGGGAACTGGTTTTAGCTGCGGATGAAGTGGGAGAGTGTCTCAGCTTCTGAGGCGCCGGTACCCAAAGCCCATCGGTGAGGTCCAAATTGCTGTGCTCTGGTGCAGCTTTAAATACTGTGTCTCTAACTTGTTTGTGGCAGTTTGGAAATTTCCAGGGGTTACTCATTGTTACAGTATGGCTCAGCTGTACTGCTTCTCCTTTGACTTTGTTTACATGATCAGTACATTTAGGTAAACAAGATTGTTATGTTCCCGCCCTTATCTACAATTCGTTCTTGCTACAATGACGTATGTTCCTAGAGGCTTGCTTCTGACTCATCAGTAGTAGGAAAGTGGGGAGAATGCAGGCCTCACCACCCCTATACTTCACCCGTACAGAGTTCTTCCACAATTGACCCCATACACATGCTTTAGTCAAATACACGTTACTTGGCTCAACACCGGGGTAACTGAGTGAAAAATTCTTTGTCCTATGTTATATAGGAGGTCAGACTAGACAATCTAATGATCCCTTCTGTCCTTAAAAATGTATGAGTTTTTCAAATCCCCACCTAGGCTACATCTACACTGCAGTGCTATTTCAGGATACTGGAAGTATCCCAAAATAGCTATTCCACAGTGTTTTGAGCACACCCGTTATTTCGAAATATAACAGGCTCACTGATCTGGCATCTACACCAGCGACACCATCACAGGACCTACCCAGATCAGCCACACCATCACTGGCTCATTCACCTGCACATCTACCAATGTAATATTGCCATCATGTGCCAGCAATTCCCCTCTGCTATATACATTGGCCAAACTGGACAGTCCCTATGCAAAAGAATAAATGGACACAAATCAGATATTAGCAATGGCAATATACAAAAAGCTGTAGGAGAACATTTCAATCTTCCTGGACACACAATAGCAGATCTAAAGGTAGCCATCCTACAGCAAAAAAACTTCAGGACTAGACTTCAGAGAGAAACTGCTAAGCTGCAGTTCATCTGCAAATTTGACACCATCAGCTCAGGATTAAACAAAGACTGTGAATGGCTAGCCAATTACAAAAGCAGTTTCTCCTCTCTTGGTGTTCACACCTCCAGATCAGCTGCTAGAAGTGGGCCTCATCCTCCCTGATTGAATTTACCTCGTTATCTCTAGCCTGATTCTTGCCTGCATATTTATACCTGTCTCTAGAAATTTCCACTACATGCATCTGATGAAGTGGGTCTTTGCCCATGAAAGTTTATGCTCCAATACATCTGTTAGTCTATAAGGTGCATTAAAAATTATGAGGGGCTCAGATACTACAGGAATGGGGGAGCAAATTAAGACCTAAGATAATGTCTCATCTTGAACTTTTTATTTCATCTTTGCTAGATATCTATTTAAATAGCTGGGTTGTATGCTCATTGTTGCTGCAGGTTCTCTTTGCCACCGATCAACGCTACATAGAAAGTGACATGTTAAAACAAATTCAGAAAAGCCTCTTGATATACTAATTTCTATGGGCTCAATCATTCAATCCTTACTCAGGCAAAACGTCTGTTGGTTTCAGTGGAATTCTTCCTGAGTCAGGACTGTGTAAAGAAACACAGGTATTGGTTCTATGCTTCTAATAACCAAAAAACCCCACACATTATAATTAAGTTCTTCATTTTTTTCTGTATGAGTATAAAGCACAATGTAAATGGATTAATTATAGGTAGGACAGCTATTATTAAGGCTGTCTGACACGTCCCATTATAAGACTCTGTTTTCTGTTGCTTACAACATTGCAAAGCTTTAAACATTTGGAGTGACATTTTTCATGCAGGGTGTCTGCCTGTGGCTGAATTCTGGAAGAATTCAGCCTAAACAATTCAGCTATTAAACATTTATTTTAATTCTCCACTGCCACATTGCTTTGAAGCGGGGACTTGACATTTGACAAGAGAATGTGGGTTTTGTCAATGATGTGCTTTTGTCGTTCCCATGAAAATCTGCCCAAATTTGGCCAATTTATAAGGCTCTGAAAAATCATGGTTGCCTGTGCAACTTTAATTCAGCAGTTTTGTGCATATGCATTATGTTAAAGTCTTTAATTAATGTTAAATTGCAAAATTGAATTCCATAGTGTATGCCTTCATTGTCACAAACAAATTCATGATTGATGGAATCGGGATGTTTTCTGTGCAAAAGGAATTATAGGCAAGTGCTTTTGTAAAGGTGAATTGTACATAAGAGGATAAAGAAATACATTCATCCTTTCTTTGCTACCCTTACTTTTCCTATTTGTATTCCCTTTATTGACTTTTCCCATTTAGCTTCTTAAACCACCTCCCACTATAAAATTTTTAATAAGGAAAACAAAATATTTTTCAAAAAATTAGAGAGATCAATATAACATTTGCCACACCTCACTCTGATCACTCTAATCAGTGCTTATGGCCACATCCTTCCTCCCCAACATTTATGTGTCATGTCTGTGTAGACTGGGAGAATTTGAGCAGGAACTGTCTTTTATGTCATATTAATACAATGTCCGGGAAGGAGGTGTGACAAGAAATGCTGGGCCCTTAGGAAATGTGGGGGAGGGGCAGCTCCGTGTTCCTGGAAAATGAGAGGGACCTCTTGGTCGGGAAGAAGTGGGGCTGTAAGCCCTCCATACTGCCCAGATCGAATGGCACCCCCTCTTCCTCCTGTTTGCCCTCAGAGCCGTCCAGACTGCATGGCCAGAACTCAGGAATATGCCACCCAGTGCTCTGGCAGTGATTTGAAAGGGCCCAGGACTCCAGCTGATGTTGCTGTCACTACTACCACAGCAAGAGGAGCCAAAACCCAAGGCCCTTTAGAATCACTGGGCTTTGGGACAACTGGTCTCTTTCCTCACCCCAGCGGCAGGCCTGACAAAGTCTGTCTTGCACAATGGCTCCTATTTTCAATTTGGGGCTTGAGATTATATCAGTACACAAACAGTGACAATTGCCAGTGAGAGGCATAGTCAGGCCCCAAGTAATGTGTTTAGGACTTGGCCTATTATAGCATCGAACGTGTAGAAAGCATTTTAAAGATGTCTCTGACCTGACAAATTTATAATTTAACTAGGGCTTCTCATTCCAGGAGGCATGAACAAAAATTGGGGGAGTGACAAATGGGGAGTGACAAATGAAGAAGACAAATTACTGAATCAGAGCAATTTGGATTACTTAGTAAGATGGACGCAACCAAACAATATGTGTTTTAATATGTCCCAATGTAAAATGTTTGGCCATAACTTACAGGAGCAAGGATCCTAGAATAGATTTGGAAATTATGGTGGATAATCAGCTGAATAGGAGCTCCCAGTGAATGCTGGGGCCAAGGAATTTAATGAAATCTTCAGATGATTAGACAAGGGGATCTTGAGTAGAAGTAGAGAGACTATTTCACCTCTATATTTGGTACTGGTATTACCACTGCTGGACTATTATGTCCAGTTCTGGTGCCCACAATTCAAGAATTGTTGACAAATTGGAACAGATTCAGAAAAAAGTCAAGAGAATGATTAGAATTAGAAATTAGAATTAGAAAACATGCCTGATAGACTGAACTTCTTGAGTCTATCGCTATTTGTCTTAATGAAGGAAAGATTAAGTATTAACTTGATTACAGTCTACACATACCTACATGAGGAACAAATATTTCTATTGGGGTCTTTGGTCTAGCAGACAAAGGAATAACACAATCCATTGGCTGGAAATTTAAGTTAGACAAATTCAGACTAGAAATAAAACATACATTTTTAGCTGCGAGGGTAATTCATTATTGTAACAATTTACTAAGGTTCATGGTATAGTCTCCATTTTTAAATGCTGGCCATTTTAAAACCAAGATTGGATATTTTTCTTAGAGATCTGCTCTAGGCATTATCTGGCGGGATTTATATAACCTGTGTTATACAGGAGGTCATGCTAGATGGTCACAATGGTCCCTTCTCATCTTGGAATCTATGTACAGATGCTAGATGTCATGACAGGCCTGCCCTTCCCATGTTATTAAATAGGAAGGGGAATCCGATCATGAAAAAGGATGAGAACTGCTGATGGAAACAGAGGCTAGATTCATGAAGTATGAGAGATGGGAGGCTGTAATAGCAAGTGATTGAATGGTGGCTGTTTAGCATGCAGCTTGTTAGTTTCACATTTGTATTTGTTTATATCACATCACTGGCATGTATCATGATGCTTTCATACATTTTAGATAGAAACAAAGGCTAACAAAGAGTTCTTGTATTCAGCTAAGATACGAGTTTTCAACTTTAGATATGATCACTATCACTGAGGCTGACAACCAATTCTGCTTCAGGAGAGGAAATGTGTGCCAAAGCTCTATATTTTCAATGTGGAAATAATAGCAATGGGAATGACCCAACCCACAGAACACGACGATGAGCATAGCAAGCGCAAGCATGGCAGAGAACACAGAGAAATCAGCCTGATTAGATAGGCGACTGCCATGGACTGTGAGGATCTTAAAAGTCAACAGCTGCTCCTTGAACTCAATTTAATGGCCCGCCAATGTAATTGAATAAACATGGTGTGGAGCACGAGTAGTGAGGAGACTGGGAAATGAAGTGAACAGAGTGGTTCTTAACAGCCCACAGAGACAAGGGAGGAGGACGATTGGAGCAGGTGGAAGGAAGGAAGGTGATAGAATTAATATTCAGTGTTATTTTATTGCAAACAGCAAGAAGGAGATAATAATGAATTCTAGACCTAGCTACTGAGATTCAGGCTACTTCGTTCCAGGCAGTAGAGATATGAATAATTAATATCCCACTTCAAAGTTCAGCACCTCCATCTCCTCCCCCCAAGGTAGTCTTTGCAGAGGCAATAGTCAGCTAAGAGAACAACGACTCACAATGTCTTATGCAAATCAAGTCATCACCACAGCTTCAAGGTGTTCTGGCCCGCATGGTCAAAGGGAGACTCGACACACACATCTAACAAGGGGCATTCAGCTTCCTTACGTTATCTTCTGAAAAGCTACCACAGTCAGCTATCATTCAGAGGCATAAGAAGACTTCTAGGATCAGTGTGGTGGTAGCCTATGGTCATTATAAAGCATTTTGTGCCCATCCCCTGGGAGCTGGATAGACAAGAGAGGCATGGCTCAGCAAAAAGCTCAACCCACATGAAAAAGTTCAGTCACCTCGAATAGGGTTTAACTATCTACTCCTGGAGTTGGCAGTATTTTATTGGATGTGTATCATCAACTGACTGCTGCCATTTTTTCTGGTTAGTTTGTGCAATCAATGCAGTACATTTTGGGAGGAAAATTCAACTTATTGTTATTAACTCTTGTCCTTGTCCTTTGATCCCATATCTAACCCAAGGATCACATCATGAGAATAAACGTATTCTGGAACATCAAGTTGCTTGTAGAACTGCTTTTGAAATAGTGAGAGCTCCAGCTTAATAAAAAAGAAAAACACCTTTACCTATCTCAGAGAAAACACGTTTTAAAATGTTCAGAATGTTCAGGTAAGTTTTGCTCTGGGAAACCCTAGTATTTCTGGGGCTCATGCAAGTAAGTGTCTCATCCAAGACAAGTAAATTCATCCAAGAAGTGGATATGCCTGAGAAAGTGAGCCATATATTTTGGAGTAGGTTCAGAAACAGAGTGACATTGTCCCAGCAAGATTTTCAGTCCAGTCTCATAGACACAGATGGTAGGGTGGAGGGCTCAACTACCCGGGGTATTGCCTCTGGTTCATGTCTTCTGGTCCTAAAAGTACATTCTTCAGAATATTAGTCATTCACCTATATGTGTGTGGGGGGGGGGGGGATGTCAGAAGGGAGTTTTACCTAAATTTATTCTAGGTTTTGGGAAGCTTTTTGTCTCCTTCCTCAGAAGCCACAAAGATGGCCACAACTGGAGATGGGGTGCTGTACAGCATGAGCAGGTGCTCTGAGGCGGAATTGAAAATGTTCTCTCAGATGCTTTGTAGAGGCTCATTCTTACTCACATGCTTGGGTTCTAACTGATTGCCATGTGTTAGATTTGGGGAGGTTTTTCTCCCAGTTCAGATTGGCAGGGTCCTTGGAGGTTTTTCACCTTCTTTTGCAGCATGGGTCTCTGTCCAGGATTATTGAAGTATATCTCACAATCAATTCCCCTGCCATTTCAAGGGCCTCAAATATTGGTGCACCTCAGTGTCTCCTATTCTTAGTCGAGTCTCCTGTGAGCTGTAACATGTTGGTCTAATTTCGGTTGTTGAGTTTAGTGTCTGGGTGCTGCTGGCTTGTGATATGCAGGAGGTCAGACCTGGTGATCTGGTGTTCTCCTCTGGCTTTAAACATGACTCTATCGTGACTATGACTCAGAAAGTTCAGAGGTGGCTTAGTATCCAGTGCTCTACTCTGGTGAGGGATGAAAAAGGATAGCAATGTGGATAAATCTCTGTAGCATTTCCATATAACCATGTATCATTCTCATATAACTTTGTATTAAGAGAAATTTTGTAAGTCCTTTTATATATATCTTTATGTTAAGCTTTCTTATAGAATCCCTTGTATTAAAAGAAACCTTGTATCCAGTCTTATCCATAGAAACTTTGTATCAAGCCCTTTATGTTATAGGTCTTAGGAACAGTTAAGGTAAAGAAAAATGTCTTTTTCTAGGAATAGAATAGATCTCTCCCCTTTCATGGATTGTCCTATTGAAGTGAATGGAGAAGCCTTGAAAAGTGAGCACCTCCAGCAGCAGTTGCAAGGGTGGAAAGGGACTGGGAGCCAGATCCAAAGACAATAAGACTTGTGAAGTGAACTCATTGAAAAGAAGATTGGACATATAGACAGCCTTGGGAGTCAAGCAGCAAGTGCCTGAAGGCCCCCCTTTGAAGCAGCATTAAAAAAGGCGTCACAATTATCTCACTGCATATGTAAATGATGACTAACTGGCTGCATGAGAAGGATAAATATGAGGCATCTTGCAGAGGGACCCCAGGTTTTCATCTTGTCAACATCAGAGCATCGATCCAGATCAGCGAAAACCTGGCTCTACCCCTCCCCCATCTAACTCACCTGGCCAGTGTAATTAGGGGGAGCAACTATTGGTAACAACAAGACAGCGAGTGCTTGTGTGTGTATGAATGCATGAGTGCAATGTATCATATGCATATGATGAAGTATTGATTGATCTATGTATGTTCAATACATGTGGTGTGTTGCCTTATCCCCCTGAAAAAGATCCTGGGTGCTTCTTTTAAGCACAACAGCAAGTTAAATGAACCAATGGGCTGCTCTGGTATGAACTGAAGTAGGATACTAGACTAGTCAACCAAAGGACTTCTCTGGAATGACAATTCCTATGATCATCTCTTTCTCCTCATTGTGTCCCTTTCATCTCCTCTTTTGTCTGTGGCATTTGTGTTCTGTTTTCCACTGTGACCCTGGAGATTGAATGTTTGATCCAACCCACTATGGAAACATTTTCAATCTTTGTGAATCTGCAGAGAAGAAGAAAGAGCCATGCCAGTTTTGGTCCAGTTAGAAATGTTTTTATGCTTTGGGAATATGTGATAGTGTCTTTGATTATCCACTAATAGAATATTTAAGGCCAAATTCCACCCTTGAGAAACAGGCACAACTCCCATTAGCTGTGCTTCTTACCCAGGGTTTTGCTCAACCAAAGAGTCATTTTACTTTTTGCAAGATGGTGTCAGGAACAAATCAAAAGGGAACATAGTGCATCCATCTGATTAAAAATAACACAAACCCAAGTGCTCTTACCCAAACTTACTATTTTATTAGCTCTCAAGCACACACAAATAGGCAAAAGGTCTAGAGAAACCCAAGTAATAGTTACCCACAATCTGGAGAGGTCTTGAGTGGTCAAATGACAAGATTCAAGTGGCCAACTATCTGCGTATCTCTGGGGATTCTGATAGATATCAAATCCAAATCACTCAGACCTGTCTTCCCCTTTTATGATAGTATCTGCTAGAGTTATGTCAACAACATGTCAATCAAAGAAAAACCATTAAGCAAGCGCTTTTTAGCCATTAGTCATACAGATGTGTTTTTGCAAAGTCTGCTATCTCATGGGCCCTGACACAAACACAAGAAGTCAAATATAGACATCCTGTCTTTCCAAAACCACATACTTCAGCGGTTTGAAAGGAGCAAGAGAGGATGGCACAGGATCATGCTCAGTTCTGATGATCCCTCCTCCTTCTCTCTTAGCCAGCCTAGTTAGGCTAAGGCTGCTACAGGTACTTTTGGCAATAAGTATTATGAGAATTAGTATTCAAGGTTACTGTCAGTGACCTGGGCATTTTGTTGTACTATCAATGTTTTCTCTAACATGCCCACTTACACTATAGATCAGTTTTGTCTCTAGAAGCTATTTTTGTGATTCCACTTGGATTTGTCTATTTCAGTTCTAGGCTGGCTGTGGTACATTTTTCTTTACTACAGGAACCCAGAAAGAAAAGGGCATGGAGAGTAAATTTTAATGATGGGAGAATTTAATTTATTCTTCCTGCCTTCAGTTATTCAGTGGTTCTTAATCTGGTAGAAATTAAACATTATTTCATATTGAAAATGTAAGGAAGTGTAAAGCTTCAGGAAATGACAGTGTGAATTTGGAGATAAGGAAAAAAACTGGAAATTGGTGAAAGACCCCATCATTCACTTCATCCATCATGTGTACCTTACATTTGCATTTCTCATAGTAGGCAACCCTTGGCAATATTTATGAGATACTCTTGTTCCAATCAGACATAATTTTTTAAAAGCTAGCTGGAAGAAAAAATGGGTAGTTACATGCATAAGTGCACAAGTTCAAGCACAAGTGCTGTTTTTTATGTATTCATTTTAGGAAGCCACTTTTCATAACTGGGATTCTGTGATTTTTACCAAATGTGATTGGCACCATCCATTGTTTTATGTCTGTGGCATGCAGTGATTGTTGTGTGGTTTTTTTTTTAAGTTCCAGCTGATGCTAAAACATCAGCAGTGTTGACGAGAAGGCCTCCAATACAAACAAAAAATAGCTCTGGAATAAAGACCTATGTAGCATATCTGCAAGAATTGCCAAATGGAACCAAAATTATAATTCATTATGACTGGGTTGTATATAAGTGCAAAGTAAGTAGCTTGATTTCTTTTAAAACTCCAGCCTATTTGCCTCCATTCATTAACAGTTCACTAGTATTATTTAAATAGAGATTGAAACCAGATTTGTCTCAGCTATTAAATATTCCAAAAATCAAGCATTTACCAAACCAAAGACTAATACAAATGTAGAATAGTGATAGAAATGTAGCCGTGTTAGTCTGGTGTAACTGAAACAAAATACAGGACTATGTAGCACTTTAAAGACTAACAAGATGGTTTATTAGACGATGAGCTTTCGTGGGCCAGACCCAGTTCCTCAGATCAAATAGTGGAAGAAAATAGTCACAACAAATGTGTCCTTCATTTTGTACTGTTTTGGTTCCCTCTACTGGTTTTTTGCCAAACAAATAAGCATTCCTTTGTAACATGTTCATGCCCAGTTCTGAAGCATCATGTGGAGCATGAAAACGGGAAACTGAAATCACCAGTAAACAAAAGCCTGATTATTTTAGTGGCTCAAATAGAGAGAAAGGAAAGGAAAAAAAAGGAAATGACTGTCAAAGTGAAAAGGCATTTCCATTGTTAAAATTCTTTCCTTTTTAATAATTAAACTGTTATTCTATTAGTGACAGCTACATCTAGATATAATTTTTACAAAACTGACTTTTAACCAAACAGTCTCCCAATGCTATGAGTGAAATTCCAAGGTTGAGGAGGAAGCACATTCATAAACAAGGATATCGTGTATCCCTAACCCACCTTCTGTGGAATGGTGAGCACCCTCAGTTCTCACTGATTTCAGTAGGAGGTGAGATTACTCGACATATACAGAAAGTGTTTAACACTCACAGAATTGGGCATGCTGTTCTGTGATGTGTTAGCAATTATGCAGCTTTAAATAAAAAAACATAGCAGTGTCACTGTTCCAAAGATTGTCACTCCTTACCGGGAACAGTCCTCACATTAGGGACAAATTTATCCTTGACCTCAAACAATCCTGGTGAGATCTCTCTATTATTGCAAAGTCAAATGTTTTCATTACTTGCTTAGATTACAGGCTCTTTAGAACAGGGACTGTCTCTTCCATTGTCTGGAAAGCACATTTGGGACGTGACTGAAATATAAATAACATACCAATGGAACAGAAAGGCCAGAAATACAGAATCAAGAAACTGAGGCTATTCCTACATCTGTTAAATCTTCCGGAACACGGTTGTTTCTTGTGTTCTTTATTTTGAATCATTGTTCCACATGTGAGCCCAAGCACAGTACTGCACGCCAAGGACTAATGGATCCTTCCCTCCTGTCCTTATTATGGCCTTCATCTCTAAGACAAAAGAAGCTTTTGGACAAGTTTCCAGTTTAGTTTAATACGGCGCAGTGTGTCTCTGCAAGGTAATTAATAGTGCCAGAGGAAACCCTGTGATTGCAAATGATCTGAGCACCTTTGCCTGTTTCTTGTCTAAATACACTTTTCCCTCCATCTTCTCTTCCAAAGAATATCCTAAGCATTGAGTGAATTTCTGATCACCCAGGGCAAGGTTAGTCAGAGCATCACTGCTGTCCCAAGCAGAATAATGGAGCTATCAATAATAGTTAGATCAGGGTTAATAAGTGAAAGATAATGAGGGGAAATGGGAGGTCACATTGACACATGCTGAAAACACCTTGGCTTAGAAAGACAGTTTGCAGCAAAGCTGGCTTTTCATTTCCACCTGATTCCTGGCAAGCATTTTATTTTTATTCTCAATTTATACTGATTCAAGCTTGCTCACTTGGCCATTTTTTCTGTCAGCTTTGGCAACTAAGGTCAAATCTTGAGAGGTGTTGGGCACCTACAAATCCCACTGGAATCAGGCTCAAAGACAACTCACCCAAAAATACAGAACTGATGGAATTGTCCTTTTTGGGACTCTACATGTCTAACACAGGGAAATAATATTTAGTCCTCCCCATTTTTAATGCACTCAACACATGCTCCCACCTGACTACTCCTCACAGAAGTGCACAGAAGAGAGCGTTAAGCCATCTGCCTTGCCTAGCAGAACACCCACAGGAGGGCAGTGGCAGTGCTACCACCACCTGGTCTTCTTGGGGGTTCAGTCCCCCATCGAGCAACCTGGCCCTGCTAGCACAGCTGGGAATTAAGCACCTTGGAGCTTTCTTCCCTATGCAAGAGCCAAGAAATATAGGCCCCTTAGGTGACAGCAGAGATTTCATTTTTTTTAGTGCTCTGCACTATATTCTATCCAAAAGCTGGTGCATTGGCCCTATCTGCACTCAGCACCTGCCAACAGAGCTGCCCAGAAGTATGAGGGGAATGTGCTGCACCACCCTAAAGAACAATTGTGGTTCACTCTTCACTCATGCTCAGTCCTTGGACCTCTGGCAAGACTGCCAATTCATAATTGGTTGTAATTCACATTTTTAATGACTTAATTTAGATCAAAATAGAGTTTTCATTGCAAAATTTGTGTTCACACACACAATTGCAATGACCTAGCAAAGGGCATGAATCACGGTCAAGTTAGTTAATTCCAGTTACTACCCTGATGAGCCTGTAGAGAGAGCTACAGTGGTAGTGATCTTGATATGGGCTAGAGACACAGATTTCATGTTGGCATTTCTTTCTTTTTTCTACACTGAGAATAACTGCCCAGACTTTCCCAAAATTTGTCATAGTAATATGGTAAGTGCAGACACTCTAGCGCGGGTGGCACATGGTTTTGCTGCAAAGACTGCTGCTGAGTAGACACAATTCAGCTGTATTTGTTATAACCTGGTCAGACATGAATGTCATGACCTGCTGACAAAAGTCATAGTTGTACCTCTAGTGTCAATAAGTCATAAGTTGTACAGTACACTCACAAGGGAAGAGACTGGAGCCTCACCTCTTTCAAATTTCTAATACCAAACACTGGGGAACGTCCCCCTGGGAAAAAGCTGCATCGCCAGGAAGAGGAACTGGATAACTGTAAATAGATGCAGTTCCTGCTATGCTCTAAATCTGTGGAGTCCAACACTCTGGCCCATGTTGCTATTTGGCTGGTTGAGAGTAGCTAGTTGTCTTGAACAATGTTGCTATTTGGCCAGTTGAGTGTAGCTAGTTCACTATAGCAAAGGGGTGAGTATGGATAATCTGCAGTACAAGCATACTCCATTTAGAGCCATGATGTTCAACTAGTTCTGAAGCAGTAGACACTATAGTTATGCAATCTCTCACACACACTATAGTGGTCACTGCTTCAAAACTGGTTGGACACCACGGCTCTAAATAGAGTATGCTTATACTGCAGATTGTCCATACTCACCCCCTTCCCAGGATCTAGCTTTACTGGTAACTCCAATAACAAAAAAACTCTCAAGCCTTTTCCCAAAGCTTGGATGTTCCTAGGGGTTTCCTTACAGAACTTCCTCTAATCTCTTTTATATCCTTACTGGAGACTGATTGTTTGAGTTAGCAACAATTCCACTTTCATGGGAGGCTCAAATACTAGACAAGATGCATAAATAATAGAGTTCTGCATGCTTATTCAGTCTGCCTCTCACTTACACTGATCCAGGAGGTATGATAGGTCCCATCTAGCTAGTTCGGAGGGGAGTCCCAAACTTGTTTTAGTTGTAACATGGGGTCATAGTATGGAAAAGGTTGAGAACAGCTGTGCTGCGGGGTGGATGATTGCCATCTCTAACATCTATGATTGTGTGAATGACATGGCATCTTGTGGAGTCCACTCCACAAATTTTCTAGGACACACCAATTTTGCTTGAAAATGAATTCTTCTTAAATAACACATTGTAAGTGTGTGTATTCCTTAATACCAACACAGTGTAATTGGATGATGTTTAATGTCAATACAGCCGTGTGCTGTTCTCTGCCTTTGTTGCCTACTGCAGCTAAATACAACTCTTCACTCAGAGGAAAGTGATTTAACCTCAGCAATAGCTCTGGAGTGCAGCAGGATCAAAGATGTACATTTGGAGATTGCTTCAATAAAAAGCAATCTGTGTGTGTATATAAAGAGAGCTTAGTATTGTGCCTGTACAGCAGCCCCCCTGGTTGGCAATCCCTTCAACAAGGACAAGAGCTGAATAAGCCCTTGAAACTTTACCACCCTCTTTGTTCTCTGTTGTGGTCCAAAGCTGTGGCACTTTGGCACAGAGTAAAGGTGGCGAAATGAGGTTTGAAGTACTGTGCACATAATGTGACTGTTCTGGGACTACACAGAATACTTAAGCCCTAGATATTACAGGGAGAGACACTTTAGCTATCACAGATTAGACAGTCACATAGATTTAGTCTCTGTGATTATCAGGCTGACACTTTACATCATCATCAGTTACATCTTTCCATAGAAAAAGGATTTTGTAGTTGTTTTAAAATATTTTATTGTTTATCCAGTGAGGAAACATCTCAAAACAGCATAGTGGTAAACTTGTTTGTGGATGTGTTGGTTTCATTACACCATACAGCTCCTCTTCCTGGAAAATGCCCTCTGAAAGATACACACGCACACACAGACACACACTCATGTGCGCTCAGAGACACAGGTCCTCACACATGCAGCACACCAGATTAGACTCTCACGTCACCTCACCCTGACACAGCCACAAAAGGGTACCTCTGTGCAGAGCATCACACACAATCTCTCTCACACAGTTTTTCATAGTGCTATTTTGGGGCTGTCCAAGGATTAGAACGTCCCCACTTCCATCCCCTCTGCCTCCTGGACTTTTTCCCTGTCTAAACAGAATCCCAAGTGAGGTCCCTCAGCAATCTGGTGCCCTCTTCCATTTCAGTCTAAGAATACCTCTCTCGCTCTCTCTCCTTCCCCTTGCTGTGCACCGTTCTCACACTACATCACCCCTCCCAGGCTTATTCAGATAATCAATGGTCCTTTCAAACAGTCATCTCCTTTTGCTTCCTCACACAAGCCTGCATGCAGTGCAGTGACGGCTTGCCTGCCCCTGAGGAAATTAAACCGTCGATCCAAATCCCAAAGAGCTTTGAGAAGCCACCTTTACCCCTGCCCTCTCCCTGATGCTGTCTGTCTACACAGCTGGAAACTCTCCTCAGAAAGGAGAGAAAAGCAATCAATAGTGTCTTTAAAGAAGATGCCATCGGCGGCACAGTAAGCACTTAACCACTGCAGTGAACCACATGCTGCTGATTAAGATGCCTGGGTGGGGGCTGATTGATTTGTCTATGCATGCAGCATGCTAACCAGCAACCCAGCTTTCAGCTGCTTC
>CM057848.1:34717694-34731107 GCA_030068395.1 Apalone spinifera
CAAAAGCAACTGCTTTTGCGCAAAAACTTGCCAGTCTAGACACAGCCACAGAGTATAGAATCCTACAAATGTAATGGGCCTACTTAAATTTGCTTCTGAAGTTACCATGTGATATTGGAGAAAGTGACTTCTCCAGATTACTTTGTGAATAGAAATGGGGACCAAACTGCAAAAATCCAATCTCATTCTGGATTTTTAACAACCTAAAGGCAATTTGTAAAATTCAAAATAGAGGTTCGATTTCAAACTATCCCAAAATTCACTTGCTCTCATATTGAGATTTTTAATTGGAAACCACCTCCATTCATTTGACTTCTGGGTCTCTCGTCCCCAGCTGTAATATGAGGATAACAACATTCACTTAAATTAGGTTTTTGTGAAATTTGAAAAATCCTTTATTTTTTTTCTATGAAAGGCCCTATATAGTAAAGGTAGAGAGCACTGTGAACAAATGCAAACTTAAGATGTAATTATTCTGTTCCCAAATAAATGAGAACATTAAGATTGTATGATAAGATTCCTCCTTGAAGTATATCACTTCATAGCTGAAAAATGCAAAGAGCAGAGTGCCAGAGAACAGGGAATAGCAGTTTCTGGTTCCCAGGCATGGGCAATTGGTGCAGCTGAGGCTGAGGGAGGCAGGCCCCTAGCCCCAGCTACAGCCCTGCCCCCTCTGCTGAGTTCCCCCAGCCCCCGGGTAAGAGAAGTTTCATGAGGGGGCATGTGCGTGCACCCCCAGCCTCCCCGGACTCTGAAGCCTTGGCCTGGAGCACTGGGGAAGGAGGAGGCTGTGTGATGCAGCTCCCATCTCCCCGGTATCCCCAAGGTCTAGTTTATCACCCTAGCAACTGGATCATCCTTTCTGTCTACTGAACTTGCTAGAATCACTGGCCATACATCTCTGGAGTCTAATGCTATCAGCCTCACAGTACTTCAGCATAGTATTCTGGGTTTCCATGATGTACTCAAAGAAACTATTTGGAGAATGTGTTGGCAGAGCTTTGCATTTCAGTTTTCTGTATAGTATGTTCTCCAAGGGTTCATTAGCAAAGAGGAACAATAATTTTCCTTTCTGCTCTCCCTTGCTCAGTATTTGAAGTTAGCTAAATAATCACTGCAGATAATCTGGTGATTTATGGGTTAACACGCAGTTGAGAGGGAGGGGCACCTTGCCTCTGAAAGAGTTATAGCCAATAAACCCACCTTCACCGTTCTTCTTGCTTTGCCCAGTCAGTTTAAAATTCAAAAGCTACCTTAGTACACATTAAACAGCCATTCAGAGTGGGCCAAGAAGAGGAGGTCTGCTCCATAGACAGAGACACAGTCACCAAAGCAGTGAGCCAGCCAAAGCACTACCTTTTATTACACCCTAGAGCACAGTACCCAGAGCAGAAGAGGAGATTGTAAGATATAAAGGGATCCAAAAATAAGTGCATGACATCCTAATCAGCCTGTCATTGCTAACTACAGTATAACTGGTAGCCATTGTAGTGATAGCAAGTAGTTGAGAGGTATATTTTATTGATATTTGTAAAGTGCTTTGAGGTCTACTAGTTCAAGTATTTATCCTGTGTTCATCCCCATGGCATCTGAGGTCCTGGGATAGAAGGTGCAGTCATAGAGAACAGTGTTATTGCATAGTATCCTTTGCTGGTCTTTCTGTGCCATCTGTTTCCCCAGATTCTGATTAAGGGTTTGTTTTTAGGTCAGAAGATGATACAGTGAGTTTTCCGTAGACATGTGTCACTTCATAGCAGGAAATTCCAGAGAAATACAATAGACAGGAATCTCATCAGGTCAAGGGACCTTGTCTTCTTATCTGTTTGTTAAATGTCATGCAAACTTATTGCTCAATTTTAACAAATAGTGGTCAGTTTAAGGAATGAACAGAAGTTTGTTCTTCTGTCTCTTTTATTACAACCAAGAACAGATTACAGAATCTTTGGGTGCACCCCCCAAAAATAAAGGTCCTACCTAGATAAACCATAGCTGATGTCAGTCACAACCCATTTATCTTCCCTAGTTGATTGCTGGACACAATATACCATTGTGTCCAGTCTAGAAGCAAAAGTCACCGTAGGCCTGGTGAATTTGGTTGTCTCCTGTCACATCACTAGGCCATCAAAGAATGAATCAGTAAAGGTATGCCTACATTGCAATTAAAAACCTGTGGCTGGCCCAGACCAGCTGCCTCTCGCTTGTGGGTGTAAGGCTAGGGAGCTGTTTAATTGCTGTATATACCTTCAGATCCGACTGCAGTCCAAATTCTGCATCCTCTCACCTTGCAGGGTCCTAGAGCCGGCACTCTAAAACAAATAAAAGTAGGAGATAAGTGGGGCTCTGGCATATCTTGTTCATAAACCCTAGATCAAATTTTTATATGAATTTCAAGGCAAAACAAGCTCAGAGTAAGTAAGGCATCCTTCTTCCAAATTGACAGTATATTGGCCTGCATAACAAAACCATCATGTAACTGGAGAAGGCCCTAGAATGAAAAGATGTATGAAAGATTATGAATGCCGTGGGGAGGTGCAGAATGCTTGCCCTCATGATATGAGTCTCAAATCAGAGGCAGCAGCTCCTCACATTCATGTGAACAATCTTTAAAGCCTGTAAATGCTGAGATAGCTTCCAAAGTGACTGGGTTACAAGACACTGGGACCCTTTGCTCTCTCTTCACCTTCTTGCTCTTTAGACTCTTCTTCCTAATCCTCACATCTGCCTTCCTTTCCTTCTCCCACTATTAGTTTCTCAAATGTTGCCCCTACACTTAGGAGAGTCTGCCAATTTCCTCACGCCTTCTCTTTTTTTTTTCCAGCAGGCCCATAACCTGGTCTGTTTTGTCTTTTCTTAAATTTTGCCTTATTTAGATTATAAACTTTGGGGCAGGTGACACATCTCTTTCTATTTGTATAAAGCATGTGTAAATTGATGGCACACTCTGTAAATGGTTTCAAATAATGCTTGCATATATTGATAGTCGGGCCATATAAAGAGAGAATGTTTTACACTCAAGATATTAGCTATTAGAGCTTCCATTTGCAACATAATTGAAAGACATTATTGTAATTGGCTAGCAAAGCCACTGAAGTTTCAACACAGTCTACTGCGAAATGAAGATGCAATGAAAATGACATCTTAATAAGAATAATGGAATTCAAACCCCTAGTGCAAATATGGTGTGCAATCCATTACATAGAGATTAGATGACATATAAATACCTCAAGGATATGAGATTATTGATCTGACATTAGTCATCTGCTTTTGCAACCAGAAAATGGCAGACAATGGGGACGTGGATGAACTAGAGTGCCTAAGTCCCATTTTGTCAAGGAGATTGAGCAGAAAATGTAATGGCCCTACATTGTCAGGCAAAGGCTTACTTTGAATTGCTTTTCATAATAAGATCTTGTCAAGGTTTGGACAGTCTTGTAATTAATGTGGTAGGCCTACGACTCTATGGATCTGGGTTCCATTCCTGGTTCTGCCACAGACTTAATCTTGCAGTGTTTCAGTTCCCTAAATAATGCTTCCGTACATGACAGGTCTTCTGTAAGGAAAACTCAATTAGCATTTATGAGATGCTCAGATACTGTGATGATGTAAGCTATAAAAACACCCAGAGAGAGAGAGAAAAATGTGTATCTCTAAATATGTTTGAATCAAACTAAATTATTATTTGCTGCTGGTGATGATTGGATTTATTGAGCCTCCTTACTTGATACCACTAAAAAAAAATGAAGCATAACTTTTTTGAAGTCAATGGAATTACAGTGGTGTAAAACCAAGGAAAGAAAAAGCATCAGAGATTGGATCTTGGCTCCTCAGCACTGGGGCTGGAGGCTGAAGGAAGCAACAGCTTCTTTGGAGTTTGATAGAAAAGGTGTTTGTCTTTTTCAATTATTTGTCTCTTCGCACAAGCTGATACCAACACATGCACTTTCTGGGCCGATTCACTGTCCATTTTCTGTGCATGTGCACCATCATGTCAATTTAGCTAGCTTCCAGTTTGGGGGGAAATCCCTATCTCTGTACAATTTGCTTCAATGTAGATATTTATTCGTTCCCCATCACTGTGCACTTCTCAGCATCTCACTACCCAATCACAGGTCATAGGAAGTCTAGAGTAGATCAAAGAAACAAAGTCAGCTCTCCTGTGTCCTTGATTAGCACCCCGCCACTGACCATCTCTACCAAACAAACCAGCGGCCAACAGCATGTGGAAATTCACAGAACTGGGGAACTCTACTTTTCTTCTCCTTGGGGCACTCCACTTTTCATCTCTTGGGGACAGTTCTGCTGGTGCCCCTAGTTGCACAGCCACGGCATGCGTGTAAAGGTTAGCATCTGACACCCCTAACAGCATTTCTCACATCCTATTTTCAGCCCTACAGGAGCCTTGGTAGAGGAATTTAGAATACATGGGGCCAAACGCTTGTCTCACTGAGGTCAATGACCCTGCTTCTGATATCACTTGCATTAGTTCTACACCAGTGTCATTACATTGATTCTGCTGCAGTTACTCCTAGTTTATGGTAGACTCAGTGAGAGAGGAGGGAGGTCACTGAAACCAGAATTCAACCCAACAAAATACCAGTGAATTGCAAGAGTGTACCAGTTACACCCTCCAAGTTCTAACATATCTGAGTGCCTAATGTACTTGGGTGTAAGTATTTGCATCAATGAATGATGCCCAAGGAACCTTCAGTTTTATAGCCCTGCTCAATCACTACATCACTCCTATACTCTCTGGGCATCACTGTTCTCCAATGCATTCCAGTTCTGGACTGGAGTTACTCCAGATTCATGTCAGTGTAATTGAGAGCAAAGTTAGGCATGCTAGGTGTTCATATTGTGGTTACACTGTGATTTTGGGATTGGAATGCTAACACGCTTGAGAAAATCAAGAAGAGAGCCCAGATTCTTTCCACTCCAATTAACAAATTAAATCAAATGATTCCTTCATTAAGCACTTGCTGCCCTTGTCTCTGTATCTATAGCTGCAGCCAGAAATAAAATCTGCCTTTTTCTGTTTGAGCTGTCCATATATATACAGCATACACAGAAGGAGTGCCAAGGTGAGTGACAAAGAACAAATGTATTGCAGGTCTGTGTGCCTTTGTTTGAATGCACTAACTCAGAGGACAAAAACTATGTGCAGAAAAGTAATTTGTGTATCTTGAAAGAGGCAAGTAAGATGGTCTTTTGACAAAGGCACTAGAGTGGCTCTCAGGGGAACTGATTCAATTTATAGTCTGCCATAGACTCACTGTGTAACCTCAGGCAAGACATTTATTCTCTTTTTGCCTCAGTTACCAATCTGTAAAATGGGATAATACTTATTTCCTTCCACCTTTTTCCTGTTTTAGATGGAAAGCTCATTGGGGTGGGGATTTCTCTCACTATCTGTACAGCATCTAGCCCATTGGGGCCCAGTCTCACTTTGGGGTTTTGGACTCTAGCACAACAAAAATCATAGTGATTGCCAATTAAATATACATGGCAAACTACCTACAGCATGTAGTTTTGTGTACATATTATGGTATGCTTGCTAAATTCCATAAAAATCTATAACCGCACTTCTCCTTTCTCTTCCTCAACACATGCATATTAAGGTTAATCCTGATTACTGAGACACACTGCTTTGGAGTTATGAACCGGCTCCTGACTGCAAAGGAACTGTCATTAGATTGCTGGTGTAAGATTGTCTGCGAGTGCTGAAGCTGGACAGACTGTCTTGGTTTTCCACAGATGTTCATGTGCTTCTCTTCTGCACACAGATTATTATTGTAGAGCTGCTTGTGCACAGCAGGGCTCTGTACACTGTTTTTTGTACTGTAGCAATGCCTGGGAGCATGTATTTGCTTTTGGCAAGGGAATAACAAAGAATTGCATAGACCCAGCAAAACAAAATTTATGGAGCCAAAAGGGAAGTTACATTTTCTTACCAGTGTTTTTTTGACATTACTCCATCATCTCATTTTCTGTAATATCCTCACTCTTACAGAGTGACCAGGGAAGCTCTCTGCATTATAATGAAGCCCTTGCCTATTTAAATGCTCTCTGCTTTTAGAGATGCATCCTGAGGTCTTTGTTTGTCTTGCCTTCTACCACTGTCCAGTGCAAACATTACCCAGCTGATTTAAGAGGCTCCTTCACAATGCCCTGCAGGGCTCTCTTCTGTGCTGTGTATTCTGCGGTCTGTTTCTACTTAAACCATGAGTACTTTATTTAGATGTTATTAATGTCTTCTCAGTCATTATTTACTTTTCTTCTGCCGTGAAAAGACAGGAAATATCAAGTGGACTGGGAAAATCATTTGAGTGGTACAAGTGCAAGAGCTGACAGAGGATAAGCAAAAAGTGACTTCCGGCTAAGACCAGCAGTGTATCTATCTCTCCTTTGGCTTCTGATACTAAATAGCAGGGAAGTTAGAATTGAAACAGACTATTAAGGCAGTGTAATCCAGTGGCCAAAGCACAAATAGTAGGAATTAGGAGACCTGGGTTATAATCCTGACTCTGTCACTGACCTGCTCTGTACCTTAGGAATTTATTTCACCGGGTTTTTTTTACCCCAAACCTTATCTGTTTCATCTATTTCGCTTGTAAATATTTTCGGGTAGGATGAACTATGTCTTACTCTATATCCGTATAGTGCCTAGCACAATGGGACCCCAACCTCAATGGGGACCTTTAGACATTACTGCAATATAACATTCACAGAAAGCAAATATTGAATTTATCATGAGTATCTGCATTAGACATGAGTCTGAAGCTCCTATTCATGCAATCAGCGAATAGAAACAATACCATGTGACCTACGCATGCAACCTAAACTGCTTACATTTCAAGTACTGAATATTTGCAGACTAGGTTCCTTCATGGACTGTATTCACAAAGTATCTGAGCACCCCGCAAATATTAATTAATTTAGCTTCACAATACTTCTGGGAGGCAGACAAGTATCTTGATTGCACAATGTCTTTCTGGTACAAGAGACCTGAACATAGCAGTACAGTGCAGCCTCAGTAGAGCTACCTATCTGCTCCTTTTTCAAAGTTGTTTATTTTACCATTATATTTTATTACCAGCTCATATTTAATTAAGACAATAATCTCATGGAAGTGATATATCAGGGGAAATGAAGACTTCACAAAGTGTAATTGCCTTCAGAAGGGAAAGGCTGACACTGAATCCAATTTTGCTTGCCTATTTTAAATGCCACCAAATTTTCTCCCCTAGTTTTTTTCCTGCTATTTTTTCCTGTGTGTTTCATAGGCTGCTTGCCTTTGGTCCTGAGATTTCTGGCTACCAGGACAGAGCAGGGAAATGCTGACTACTGTAACTCAGCATCAAAGCTTATTTTAATGCCGTCTGCCTTACCCCACTTTCCAGTCATTGCTTCATATGTTGCCTCTATGCCACTGCATTCAAACATAACCGCAGCTGAAACACCCAGTATCCCATGCCAGAGGTCCTGGCATGCTTCTTTTTTATTCTGAAGTCTTTTGACTCTAAGTAACAGATTATCAAAAGCATTAAAATCCTTCTGGACTTTTCATCAGCCTCCAGTCACAGTACAGCTTGCCAGAGGGATGATGGCTCAGACTGAGGAATAACTGCTACTAGCTTGCAATGGCTTGGGACCCACAGCTTTGTTTCTGTCTTCAGATCAACAAGATGCATCTCAGTCTTCTGGGTTGATGAGGTCTGTATCTTAGCCAATAAACAAAAGGCTGTTTGATTTGCTGTACCTCACATTGATGAATGGTATGTAGTTTGGTTTTGTTTCAATTTTGTGGGTAATTTTGTTTTGTTTTGTTTTGTTTTTTTAGAACTCAACAAGGAGGACAAATAGAGCTGGATTGAGCAAGGAATAGGGTGAGCAGTATTGGCATGTATTGCTATGTGTATCAAGTCAATGGTACATCTATTCTGGTACTTTGTTAGCCTGCACCATCTGCTTCAGTTAATCCCCACAATGGGCAACTAGATAGTGATATGTCATTGTCATTAGGTAGAATTTCCTCCTTTGCCCATGCTGTCACTGATTGCCTCACTTCTGCATATCCAGTTTCCAAACGTATCCTATTTAGTTAATAATACCTTTACTAGGTCTTGCACACAGTCCTTTCTTCATACAGTTCCACCATTGCACCTCAGTCCAGACCTACAGCAACCCCTGTTCTTGCAAATCTGGGACCCCTCCAGCTCTACTAATGCTTCCACAGCCCTGAACCAAGGAGACCAGAAACCAAGATGATCCCAAACCCTCTTATTTACTACCATGAACTATATTTGAGTTTATGTCCTTTAGGTAGAGCTAGTCAGCATGCAAGTGTATGGTGCCATCTAGCTCTCTGTGTTACATTAGCAAAAGAAGCATGCAACTCCCTGGACTATTGCCTCCCCAAGGCCCTGCCATCTACACTCCATCTGCTGCCCAGTTTCTCACATACCAAGCATGGCCACTCCACCTCCCATCTTCAGACAGCTCCATTAGCTTTAGTGAATGTCGGTTCATTTACAGCATCCACAGGTGGCAAGTTTGTTTGAAGCTGGGTCTTTTCCCCAGGCCAGCTTGCTACCCCTGTACACACAAGCTCCCTTCCTTGCCCCGGTGTGTCCCCTGATCCACCTGCTACCCCCAGGAGCTGCCAGCACTGCTGCATGTGACTGCCAGCATCTCACTGCAGCCCCCGGGTGAGGAGGTGTCTCTGTGTGCTGTCCCAGCTGTGGAGTCCTAGGAGCAGTGCACTGATGATCCCCAGGGCTATGCTGGCAGCCAGGCAGAAGCTTATGGTGGTGGCAGCAGGGCAGCCAGGCCATTTTAAATCACCTAGAGGCAGCAAGCTCCTGCACCCAAACTGCCAGAGCCTGCACCCCAATCTACTGCTCCAGCCCAGAGCCTGCATCCCAGACCCACTCCTGCACCCAGACTCCCTCCCAGAACTTGCATCCCTTCCCCATCCAATCTCCCTCCCAGAGCCTTAGGCAGGTGGGGCAAAGGGAGTTTGAGTGGAAGGAGGCGTGTGGGGTCTGGGTATTCTAGGCACCACCAAAAGTTCTGGAAACCTGCCACCCCTGACAGCATACAGTCCAAAACCTCCCCAGACATATTCCAGCCAACTTCAAACACCTCATTTCCCTGTACTGTCTTCTCTGTCTTAAGATGATGGGTCTAATTCAGCTGTAGAGGAAGGCATGGTGTAAAAATGATGGCTACCCTCTTGATCAGCACCCAGGATTGAAGCAGCCAGCCCCCCAAAAATGAGCAGCTATAGCTTGAGCTACTCTTTCAAGTTAAGAGCATTACAGACTTATGTCATATATGAAATGGGCACAGTAGGGGACTGCATACTATTCTACAGACCCTCTTATACCAGGGCTTAATGCATTAATGGCTATCATCTGTGCTATTGCTCGTTAATTATTCAGAGCAGGTTTGTTTGAGGGGGAGGTTTCAATGACAGAGGCAATGCATTAATCAAGCTGCATTGAACTAAGCTCTGAAGGCATCTCAGCTGTTTAGAGGAAGGTTCTGATGTTGTGTATGTCCAAACTTGCTCTAACTTTTTTAAAAATATGATGTTGAGGAAGCAAAGCACATAATAGGGGCTGCCATCTTTTTAATTATGCAGATGAGGAATGTTGCTGATGAGTTATCTGGTAATAATGTCTTGGATGGAAATACCCACTGCTGGAAGCTAATTCCACTCTTCACATTCAGGCTGGTCAATAGAACCTCGGTAGATATTATTTTCCCCCTTGTTAGCTTCTTGCTTAAATTGAGTGTTAATAGGCTTTGTTGCCTCTAGGCGATGGTCCTGATAATGAGGACTGATAGGGAGAATGGTTAATACTAAAGGACAAGTCCAGACACTGTGATTAAGGCACCCCGGTGAGATTATGCAAGGCTCTTTGAATTACAGAATACTTGAGATTTCCTTTAACATTTAAAAATTCTTTTCTTTCTCCCCATAGGCAACAAATCATGCCAAAGAGTACAGAAGTATCCAAGAAAATAGACACAGGGACTGAGAAGAAACAAGACCACTTCTTTACTGTCAGCACCCAAAAAATGATTTGAACCCCTTTTATTAGAAGTACAGGAGGAGCAGGAGGAGGAGAAAGTGTTAGTGTTCTAGTGAGTGCATTATGGCAGTTAGGTCTCTGTTACACATTTCCTTTAGTACTAACTCCTTTGTTTTTGTTAAATACCCTCTTTGGAAACTTTGAACTAAAATTTGTTTTCTTTCCTGCGTGCATCCTAATTAGTTTACTACTGTAAGATTGCATACCAGTACTATGCTGTGTATGTTGATTTGCTGTGCTTGTGAATTCCCTAGCTCCCCACAGTAAGAGACTATCTAAATGTGGGGGCCCAAGAGACCTCACCTCCTTTGTGCTACTTTTCCCTCTGAAGCCCCACGCTTTGGCCAAAACAGAAGATGGACCTGGGCCATGGAGCCTGGGCCCCTCTACCTGCTTGCGGAGGAGGGGTAGGCTGAGTGCAGCCCCATGCCTAAATGTCCTTGCCCCCCCAGATTCTGTGCCCAGAGCAGGTGGAGAGTCTACATCTCCCCTGTTTGCGACAGACCATAGGCAGGGGCTTTTCCTTGGGAGCCAGTTAACCGGTTACCTGTTCACATCGCTAATCTGCATGCAGTATTCAAAATGTGGGCATACCATGACTTTATGTAGAGGCAATATGATATTTTCTCTCTCATTGTCCATTCCTTTTCTAATGATTCTCAATATTCTATCAGTTTTTTAAACTGCCACTGCACATTGAGCAGATGTTTTCAGGGAACTATTCACAATGAATGCAACATCTCTTTCTTGCGGGATAACAGCTAATTTAGACCCCATCATTTTTATATGTATGGTTGGGATTAAATTTTTCCATGTGCATTACTTTGCATTGCTCAAGTCTGAATTTCATCTGCCCTTGTGTTGCCAGTCACCCAGTTTTGTGAGATCCCTTTGTGACGCTTTGCACTCAGCTTTGGACTTCACTATTCTGAGTAATTTTGTGTCATCTGCAAATTTTGCATCCTCACTATTTATCCCTTTTCAGGAACATTCATGAGAAGTTAAACAGCAGAGGTGTAAATGCAGATATCTGCAGCACACCTCTATTTCTTGTGACTCTTTTTTTTCCCTATCACTTAAGCGCAGACCTAGCAATGTTCTAAGGATGAACTAAAGATCCTTCAATTACTTGAATGGTAAGTTCTTTCTCATGGGCAGTGAGTGAAGGCCCAGCTGGGGAATGCAAGCCCCAACCCCACCCCTTACTCCCGAGGCCCACTCCTGGAGCCAAGCCCCACCCACCCCCAGCCTGATCCTTCCTGGCCACCTGGAGGGCCAGAGCTGCCATGCTGTGGCCCCAGTCCCAACCTCCAACCTCCCCTGTGACCAGGGATCTGGGGCTGCTGTGCCACTGCTCCAGTCCTTCCTGATGGTTGGGGGACCCAAGTTGCTGCACCCAGCCCCTGGCACCCTGGGTGGCCAGGGAGCTGGGATGCTGTACCATGGCCCCAGCCTTCCCTGTTGGCCAGGGAGTGTAGGCAATTTTGGGAAGGCTGTGCCTTACCTTGCCTACATTATCAACGCCCCCCCCCCAGCTCTTTGTGTTTGGGGCAAGGAATGTGTTTATAAACAGAGAGAGGTAGGGTGATTAAGATAACAAAGCTGGAAGCAGGTTAAGAGCTGTCTCTGGAACTAGGGCATGAGCAGACCTCAAGTATGAAATCCAGGGATTCATACTTTTGGGGGGCTACTGACCCCCTAACCACCATAAATGACACCCTTGACACTGATCTTCCACATGCCCTCTGTGGGGGCCTAAAATGTGCGGACATAGGGCCGGGTGCTGCTATTTTTAGGCCCCAAGACCCCAGGAAGGTGGAGAGTCCATGGTCCCTACAGCTGCCTGGGCTCCCTGAATCTGGCAACGGTTCTGCTTCCAGCCTGACGAGAGGCAGTGCTTTAGGGGAAAAAGGAGGGGTGGGGGTAGGAATGCCATGAGAAGAGTGATTGTATGAGATTTCTAGCATTCAAAATGGCAAGAAATCTTGCAACATATTTCTGCCATTTGGGACCAAAAATCTTGTGCCGATAACACTGCTCTACAGCCAAAATGCTTCTCAAATAAATGCAGTTAAACGTTACTAATTCTGGGTCACTGAGAACGAAAATGATGCTTAAAATTGTTGATTGGCTCTAGTTTTCAAGATATGCTATTGGGTCAGTATATACGACCCTTGACTTGGGAATGGCGCCCGATAAGTGAGTTATAAAAGGAAGGGATCTCAATTTAAACCAGAAATGACTAAAATACATCTTTGACTGGATCTATGAATAAATCTATGACTGGGTTTGGACAGTACTTTCTTTTTAGGCAAAACAATGAATGATGCAAGCTGAAGCTGGTATTGCGTCCTACATGATATGAATTGCATCATATTATTCCGAGAAGTCATGGATGATGCAATCATAACGAAGCTTACATCACTCTGCTGAGCAAATTGCCCTATATCAGCTCTAGAAATCATACAGTGTCGTGCTCTCTTATTTGTCAGTGTTTGATTTTGCAAAGGGACACATTTCTGTTTAGCCAAAGTGAGCAGAGATGCCTCGTACGTGTGAGAACAGTGCAGATAACTTCTGCTATGTTCGTGGTGAAGTGACTTTTGCATCACAAAAGCGCAGTATAACCACTATGGTTAAGAAAGCCTATCACCTTTATTTTGGCTGCAAAATTGGAGATCAGGACAAGAGGTGGGCCCCACACATAATCTGCAACACTTGTGCAACAAATCTTCGCCAGTGGTTGAACAGGAAAAGGAAATCTATGCCTTTTGCAGTGTCAATGATTTGGAGAGAGCCAACAGATCATATCAGCAATTGTTACTTTAGCATGGTGCCTCCAGTTGGGAAAGGTGTGTCAAAGAAGAAAAAGTGGACTGTGCATTATCCAAACATTCCATCAGCTATACGCCCAGTACCCCACGAAGAAGGACTGCCGGTTCCTGATGCACCAGAATCAGTCTCACTTGAGTCAGACGAGGAAGAGGAAGAGGATGAAACTTCTGGTCCTGAACCATCAATGTCACAGGACCCACATTTTCTCCCATCCTCCTCTGAACCACACCTCATAACACAAGGTGAACTGAATGACCTTGTCAGGGATTTGGAACCACCCAAGAGTAAGGCAGAGCTGTTGGGCTCCAGACTACAGCAGTGGAATCTCCTGGCAGATGATGTTAGGGTTTCCATGTTCCATAACCATCAAAAGGATCTTGTCCCATTCTTCTTCATGGAAGGTAATCTTGTAGCCTGCAACAACACTGATGGTGTGATGGCATCCCTCAACATCGTTCACGATCCAGATGAGTGGAGACTG
>CM057848.1:34731207-34746539 GCA_030068395.1 Apalone spinifera
AGCACATTTTATCTCTGAAGCAGACGACTTCTAAAAAATTATAGACCAGTGTAAATAGGGACTATTATATGGCACCAACAAACTCTAAAAATGAGCCTAATGTGGCCAAAAGTCTGGGCCCTGAATCCCATCCAAAAATGAATCCAGATCCCTGTCTGAACACCACTCCTTTGAGCTGTCTATGAGTACTAATAGGGTGCGTCTACACAGCACCCTTACCTTGAAATAAGCTACGCAATTTGCACTATGCAAGTTGCGTAGCTTATTTCAAGGTAATTTCAAAATAGCTTATTTCAAAATTTGGCACTTATTTCAAAATATGTTTTGAAATAACGGGCACATTTAAAGACACAGAATTGCTATTTTGGGATACTTCCTTTATCCTGAAATAGCCCTGCTGTCTAGACATAGCCATAATGATCAGGCTTATTACCTGATTCTTTGGAAACAGTTGTATATGTACTATAAGTATAAAACTGGCATAACTGATCTATCCCGTTCTCTCTCCCTTTCTGCATTCAATCCCCATACTGAGTGACATACAGTTCCCAAAGATGGAATAAAAATACCTTTCAATTCTGAAAACAGTATCACTATCTCTCAGGGAAAGGGGAGCACAGAAGCTAATGCACTCTATGACTTCATCGTCTAATCATCTGAGTGCCACTTGAATAGCTCTCCCACTCACCGTTTGCACCTGCTCTCCCACCATGGTCCAGGATTAATGGCCTATTAGAAGTATCAGGAGCACATGGCACTTGAAAGGCAATGAGATGGCAGGTGGAACCACAGGGAATGAAATTACACTGCAGCCCAGATGCTTGAAACCAACAATTAGATTATAAACTCTTTGGGGCAGCAGGAACTGTCTTTTTGTTCTGTGTTTATACTATGCCTAGCACGATGGGATCCCAGTGCATTATCGAGGTTTCTAGCTGCTAAGGGAATATGAATAATAATTATTAATAATATTTTACTCTGCATGTGAACTCTTGCAGTTCAGTTTACAATGGAGCAATCAGGATGAAAGGTGCATTTCAACATATAAAAGCAATGTGTGGATTCTTTCTCCAGGAGCTGGTACAAAGAAAATTCTTCCCTGATCTAGACTGCCATTTCTGGCAGGGAGGAGGGGAGAGAAGAGACAAGGGAACTGCCTAAGTAATCCAGAAACATGTTGCCTTACAGAGGTGTACAGAGAGCCACAGGTGGAGGGGGAATAGGAAACCAAGGGATATAAAAGAAACCTTCAAAAGCCATATTCTTTTTTAAATAATCTCGAAATTTCCTTGTTCTTTTTACCACTGTTATTTTCAAGGTGTAGGGGGAGGGCTGTGTGTTACATCTATTAGATCCTCACCCACATGTGGAAATGTAATGCCAAACAAAATGGAAAGCCCTTCTGGATAATTGTTATAGAAAGTAATAAGACAACTAGGAGACATGGAGGGGGGGAAAAAAGAATCTGATCCTGAGATGTTTCAGGGACAGAGAAAGAAAAATGATTTTGTTTAAATCACTGGCCTTGTGTGATCCCCTCTTCTTTTTCTTCTCTCTCCATTGCATAGTCTGTCCTTTATTCCCCACAGTGATCTTTTGCTGCCATCTACTGGCACATGATACAGCTGGAAATGCAGCTTCCTCCTGAGTTTATTCTTGCAGAGAGATGAAAGGATGGGGAGGCTTGGGAATTGTGGAGGACCAATTCTTTGTTGGTACCACATTTTCATTAACTGCTTATCAGAATAGGGGAGAAAATCTCATAGCCAAGCTAAAATCCAATGCACAACATTATCTATAGACAGCAACAGCAAAGCAGAGTATATGTTAAGGAGAGAGGGGCCTGATTGAAAACCCATGAGAGACTCCCACATTTTGGGCACCAAGGGATCAAAACCTGTACCCAGATCCAAAGTTTGCAGCTGATTCAGTGTGTTAGTGACCAAAAGTTGTTGCGGTGTGACAAATAGTTGGCCTGTACACAATGACTTCATTGGACTAAGTTTAGCTCGTAGGGAGAGATGTGTACATCACCACTTCCCTTCGTGGTGGTTCTCATAGGCATGGGAAGCTTTGCCTTCTCAAACTGCCTGACATGCCTCCCCCATGCTCCACCTCCAGATTCCCTCCTGCCTGCTGTTCCCTGCCAGAGGCTTGGGCAGGCAGGCTGGAGCTGTGCTACCCAAGCCACCCATTCCCCTGTGTATCTGGGGTTGCTCCAGCTACACAGCCTGCCCAGCACTGGGCCTGGCAGGAGTGGGGACCCTTCAGTAATGGGGGACATGCCATTCAGGGACTGGGCTGGGTTACATGGGCCAGGGAGGCTGAGGTCGTGCTGCCCAGCTCTCTGGTGTGGAGTACACCCTGCCCAGCCACCCAGTGCTCCATAGCCAGGAACACTGGGGCCACGCTATCCTGCATTCTGGCACTCAAGGACTGGGAATCGGATGGGGCTCCTGGGCTGGGGTGAGGCTGAGAGTACTAGCTTGGGGCAAAGGCCACGGCCACAGTGAGGACTAGGTTCTGGTGGGCATGGAAGGGGTGGGGTCTCAGTTGGAAGAAGTGGGGTTGGGGGCTAGCCTCCAGAAGCCAGGGGTTTACTCACAATCTTGCCACCTCAGCCCACAGCAGAGAAGCCAAGACGAAATGAAAATATCACTGGCATAAGGGAGACGCCTGCACTGTCTTTGAGGGTGTGTCTACGCAACAAGTAATTTTGGAATAATGGCTGTTATTCCGAAATAACTATGTGAATATCTACACAGCAATTCTGTTATTTCAAAATAATTTCGAAATAATGGCTGTCTTATTCTGACTTCTGTAAATCTCATTCAATGAAGAATAACACCTATTCTAAAATAGCTATTTCGAAATAAGGCGTGTGTAGATGCTACACTGTTGCTATTTTGAAATAACCCCTCACCTGCGCCATTCTAATTTATTCCTCTGGGGGCTCTGAATCGAGATAGTATATCTACATTAGGGAAGCCTGCCTCGGATTAATTTTGGGGCTTCCCTTCAGTGTAGACGTGCTAGTTCAAAATAAGCTATTTCAGAGTAGCTTATTCCGAAATATTCCAGAGTAGCTTATTCCGAAATAACTGTGTAGTGAATATGTATCCTGAATATGCCCACATTGTACCTGTTCTGTGGCCAGAGGGCTCTAGGCCAGTAAATTCAGCACCTTCTGCCAGTATAAAATCCACATAAAAAGAGTTTTAGAAAACAAAGAGAAGCCTGCAAACAGTTGCTAAACTGTTTGCACTAAACGTAGAGGGAAGCCTGGGTGTTACTTTAAAATGTATATGGAAAAGTGAACCCTACTATGAAGCAGTTTGAAAATCAAATAGTGGACAAAATGAACAATTCTATTCAATCAGTGAAATTATCTTGTTTGTCTTCTGTAACAAAGTGAGGCCATCTGGAACTTCACAGCTATGCTTCACTAAAGGACAGGCCCTTAACCTCATATTGATGGTGGCAATAGTATCAAGAGCCTTCTATTCCAAATAATTCACATATTTCTCCCAGTTTGAGCTACTTGAGAATCTCCATTAGCAGTACAGAGCCTATGACTCATGGTTGAATAATGGTAAATAAACACTCTTCTGGTACTTATATATATCTCAGGGGTAAGGTGACCTAAAATAGACTGCAGCTCTGGTGCCCCAAGTACATACCCATCTGAGAAACCCTAGACACACACTCAGCACAGCTAGCCCCTCTTACCACCACATCTACTTTCTGTTTTTAATACATTAGCTCAGTCAGAGCTAGTATGGATATCCTCCTCAAGCTGAGAATTTCACCCACTGCTTGAAGTATTGTTAATTGCCTCATTGAGGTATTATATACACAAATTAACATTATCTAAATGTTCTCAGTAGGACATGTATGGGCTTTTTTTTTTCTCTCTGTGACACTCAGATACTTCAAAAACATAAGTCTCATAATACCCATATGTGTCGGGGATATACTTTTCTCCTCATTTTACTGATGGGAATTTGTGTTGGTGAAAGATTTTATAACTTGTTTAAGGTTGGCTATGAAATCTGTGGTACATCAGAGAGAGAGCCTGTCTCCTGAGTCCTGGACTAGTTTTGTAACAACTGAACCATCATCGCTCATATTAGCTGTTATCTCATATGGGATCACTTAGGGATTGTCTTCCATCTGGCTGTCATTGATTCACTATATAGCATTATCACTACATGGAAAAGCATGTTGTGGCCTACAATACATAAAAATATATCTTAGCCCGATATTTGGTCTGGGGCAGGTAACTTGAAAAGCACCTCCATGAGTGAGAGGAAGGGGATGCTTGTGGATAAATTATGCTAATGTCCAGCTTTTTAATTAGTATGTATAGATGGCAGGCAAGCCTGAAACATCAGGGTAGAAATCACAGACAGGAATTAAACTAAAGGGATTATTATCTGCAATTGGCTTCACTTGTTTGGTTCGGCTGATAAATTGTGCAGCAGGCATTTTGTTTTACAAAATGGAATTAAATCTGTGTATGGAGTGAATGTAGAATTATTTATACCTCCAGGTTATAAGGGTAAGTGGAAGACACAAGGGACTTGATATGGAGCCCTTTGCCCAAAGGACATCAGATCAAATCCACTCCTGGCTGCTAATGAGACTGAAAATTATAATTATACTGGTAGCTGAAATCTCATGCTGCCATATAAGTATAATTTGTAAAGTCATGTGTGTAAAAGAGCTAAAAATAGGGGATGGGAGGTTCTAGGCACTGTGTTGTAATGTGCAGTGGTGCTATCTGAACATGCCCCCCAAAGATAGAGCACAAAGCGCCCTCCCCTGATATAGCTTCAACTACTTCTTTGTTACCCTAAGTAACTCTTGCTCCCACCTTGTGTGATCAGCATGCCAACTGCCACAGCACTTTTGGATTCACAATGAACAATTATTTAGGGCTAAAGCAATTATTTAGGGCAGGAAATCTATGTTCAGCTCCTGGCTCTGTCCCAGACTTATCATGCAACTTTGGCTAAGTCCTTTCATCTTTCTATGCCTTCATTCCTTATCTGTAAAATGAGGTTGACAATAATATTCCATCTGTCTCTCTTGTCTATTGAGTTTATAACACTTTAGGGACTTGGACTCTCTCTTATTCTGTGTCTGTTTAGCACTTAGCACTGTGGGGCCTTGATTTTGGTTTGGCTTCTACACAGTTCTGTGATATAAAGAGTAATAATTATCATGTATCTAGGACAAAATTTGGTCCATTCTCTTTCTTTATAATGGTAAATAATATTTTCCCCTTGAAAGATCCCAGACAACTTATGGATACCTCATCCTATAATGCGGCCACTTCTAGGATGAAACAAGGCAACTGCTTAACAGTGCAGAGCAATACTTACATAGCGTTCAAAGATAAGAAATTAAACAGAATCCTGTATTTAACCATACTATACTCTAATGGAATATAATTACTCCCCATTGAATTTTTTCAGAAGGTGGCGGGGATATATTCTTACAAAATGTGCCATGGAACCTGGCACTGGCCTCTGTTGGAAGACAGGATACTAGGCTAATTGGACCTTTGGTCTGACCCAATATGGCTGTTCTTAATGCCTTATGGGTGAGAACTTGGATTTTTCATCATATCCAAAGCCCTAAGCTTCCTTTTCTATACAGAGTGAGTTTTGGTCTTAGTCTGCACTGGAGATCTGGACTAGACTCATCCCTCTATTAGAAGCACAATTGAAATCTATTTTCCTCACTTTTGAATCTGGCAGATACAGATGCAGGAGGAACATACTTTACACTGCTGCCCGCTATACAAATGCTAGACCATCACAGCAGCAGTGAGAAATGAGATATTCCAAGGGCCCTTGAACACTGCAAATTGTCATAGCAAATCAGCACCCAGTCACTCCACCTAGGTGTTTCTAAAATTGGGACAATGGGAGAATTCTCAGTGGTCCTTGGGCTCACACTTCTAGCTGTGGGGAAGTCAAAGGTTATACTGGGCTATGATAAATACATTTATGACACCAATGGACTCAAAACCTGTTTGCCACACTCCTCGGTTTGTCAGTATACACTTCTTTGCACTTGGTTATTTAGATGAAACAGAGGCAAACATGTAAAAGATCATGGGAAAGAGAGGAAAGCCCATGCTTCAAGATTTGGATTCAAAGCTGAACTTCCCCGAGTATTCACTATGTAATTTGTTCACAGACAACTCTGGTATGAACTGATGTCAGCACCAAACTAACGACCCAGCCTGGAACTATGGGAGTTTAAGTAATGGAGTGCTGCAGGATGTGCTACATTTTGGTTGAGAAGTGAAACCGAAGTGTTGATCACTTATGGAGTTCAAAGACAATATGACAGTTTGTGTATGGCTACGTCTAGACTGCAGGCTTCTTTCAGAAGAACCTTTTTTCGGAAGAGATCTTCCAAAAAATTTTCTTCTGAAAGAGAGCATCCATACTGCCAAAGCGCATCAAAAAAGCAATCTGCTTTTTCGAAAGATAGCATCCACACTGAATGGACACTATCTTGCATTTAAACTGTGATTACTATGGGTGGAGTAGCCACCACAGCACCTGTGCTTTTTCATCTTTCCTCTTCTTCCAAAAGAACTCCCTCTTCCCCGTCCAGACACGTCTTTTTCCGAAAGAGCTCTTTCGCAAAAAGGCATTCTTCATCATAGAAAGAGGATTACCAACTCCAGAAACACCCCACTGTTCTTTTGATTTTCTTTCAAAATAACTCAATTGCAGTGTGGATATAATTGAAGTTTTTTCTGAAAAACTGTTTTTTCTGAAAAAAAAGTAGTGTAGACATACCCTATGAGTGGTTCAGAACCAGTGTCTTGCTTTCTTTCTATTTACATTCCTCCTGCAGTTTCACATGAATATGACAGTCTACTTTTTGTCTTCTATTGCAGAGAGTTGCTGGATGCTTTTCTCCAAGGGTAGTTGATGTTCATTGATGGCTAAAGTTATTCTTTTTATAAACAATGTAAACCAATATAAACATCCCTTCATGTACAGTGTATAATAAATAAAAATTGCACCTTCTATCCAAAGAGCTCAAAGTTTTAAGCAATGTAAATGTCAGTGGATACCAAAAATAAAGAAAAACATCTCTTTTTCTCTCTGTTGTTTTACTCAGTGTTGAAATTTGCCATTTGCCCTAAATGATTGTTTTGCTCTGCTGTAAGAGTGCTGGAGTAAGCATGGGAACATAACCTGTTTACCACTGAGCACCTATCAGAGGTACAGTATATTCAAACATAATTCCAGCACTTCTGAGTGGTATTGGCAGCCTTGCTACTAAAGTTTTCTGTTTATAAAACTACTTATATTTTATTGTCAAAGGTTCCTCTAGTCTGCCAAACACATGAGAGAGTGGGAGGAGAGAGTGGGAAGGAGATAAGGAAAAGTGCACTGTAGAAGTCTGACTGACAAGTTTAGAGTTTAGAGAAGTAATCCAGGCCTCTTAAAGAGCCACTAGTTTACATTTTTAAACCTGATTTCAGGTTTCATTGCTATTTACTAGATGGTATGTTGCACTTGAGAGAGAACACAAATTGGTCCCCTTAAGATAGTAATTAAAATAGCATAGCACCCCTTGATCATCATGCTGGGACACTAAGTTCATTATGGACTCAGAGGTGAACCCACCCTGCTTCCCTTGTTATATCACCAGTATCACAGATAGTCATGTTGCACAGAACAGTACTGTTCCAGAGCCAGTCTGCAGTGAATGTGCTACAGGCAACAGACAGAGTCTGTTCTTCAGACAGAGTCTTAAGAGTACTTTAGACTCTAGCTGAAGCAATCTCGATGCCATAGCTCATGGCACACAGGAAAAGTGCAAACATTGCACCAGTCTTTAAAAAAGAAGGCTTGAAGGACTATGGACCAGTCAGTCTAACTTCGATACCTGGAAAAATAACGAAACAAACTTTTCAACAATCAGTTTGTAAGCACAGAGAGGATAATAAGGTGATACAAAATAACATGAATTTGTCAAGAACAAATCATACCAAGCCAAACTAATTTCCCGTTTTGTTAGGGTATCTGGCTTTTTGTCTCACATTACATTCTCATAACCAAAATTGGTAAATGTGATCTGGATTAAATTACTATGAAAGCAGTGCAGAACTGGTTGAAAGACCATACCCAAAGAACAATTATCAATGGTTCTGTTTCAAAGTGGGAAGCTGTATCTAGTGGGTTTGTCTTGGGTCTGGTACTATTTAATATTTTCATTAGTAACTTGGATAATGGAGTGACTTGTAAATTTGCAGATAATACCAAGATGGGAGGTGTTGCTAGCGCTTTGAAAGACTGGATTAGAATTCAAAACAACCTTGATAAACTGGAAAATTGGTCTGGAATTAACAAGATTAAATTCATTAAAAACAAGTCTAAAGTACTTAACTTAAAAAGAAAATATTAAATGGAACTTAAATGGTTGGGCACTAGTACTGATGCAGAGAATCTGGGGATTATTGTGAATCACAACTTCCATATGAGCTCACATCATGATACAGCTGCAAAAAAGGCTAATATATCAGGATGCATTAATAAGAGCATCATATGTAACACAAAGGAGATTATTATTTTATTTTCTTGGACATTGATGAGGCCTCAGCTGAAGTACTGTGCCTAGTTTTAGATGCTACACGTTAGGAAAGATATAAACAAATTAGAGAAAGTCCAGGGGACAGCAACAAAATTATAAAAGGGTTAGAAAACCTAACCTATGAAGAAAGGTTTATAAAACACTGGGTATGCTGAATCTTAAGAAAAGAATACTGAAGGGGGACATGGTAATGGTGTTGATTTACTTGGCCTTATCTCAGGCTACGTCTAGACTGCAAGCTTCTTTCGGAAGAAACTTTTCCGGAAGAGATCTTCCAAAAAAAATTCTTCCGAAAGAGAGTGTCCACACTGCCAAAGAGCATCGAAAAAGCGATCTGCTCTTTCAAAAAATAGCATCCACACTGAATGGACATTATCTTGCATTTAAGCTGTGATTACTATGGACAGAGTGGCCACTAGGGCACCTGTGCTTTTTCCTCTTTCCTCTTCTTTCAAAAGAACTCCCTCTTCCCCGTCCACACACGCCTTTTTCCGAAAGAGCTATTTTGCAAAAAGGCTTCTTCCTCATAGAATGAGGTTTACCAATGTCGGAAAAACCCCTCAGTTCTTTCTATTTTCTTTCAAAAGAACATGATTGCAGTGTGGACAGAAAACCCACTAACTTCTACACTTACTTACATGCCTCCAGCTTCCATCCAGGACACACCATACGATCCATCGTCTATAGTCAAGCCCTTAGGTACAACCGCATCTGCTCTAATCCCACTGACAGAGACCAGAAACTTCAAGATCTCTACCAAGCATTTATAAATCTCAATTACCCAACCGGGGGAAATAAAAAAACAAATTGAAAGAGCCAGACGAATACCCAGAAACCATCTACTTCAAGATGGGCTCAAGAAAACCAACAATAGAACACCACTTGTCATCACCTATAGCCCCCAACTTAAACCCCTCCAACGCATTATCAGTAACCTACAGCCTATACTGGAACAGGATATTACCTCCGAGAGGCTCTGGGGAACAGACCCATAGTCTCCTATAGACAACCACCTAACCTCAGGAAGATTCTTATCAACAAACACAGGGCATACCACATTAATACCAACCCTAGAACTTTCCCTTGCAACAAACCCTGTTGACAACTTTGTCCACATATTTACTCTGGTGACACCATCACTGGATCTAACCCTGTCAGTTATATGATCAAGAGCACATATTCCTGTTCATCCAGAAATATAATCTATGCCATCATCATGTGCCAACAGTGTCCTTCTGCTATGTATACTGGACAGACTTCTCAGCCACTTCACCAAAGAATTAATGTCCACAAATCAGACATCTTCACAAGGAAAAACCAGTTGCTTTTCATTTCAACCTACCTGGACATAGTCTTAACAACCTTACTACATGTATCTTACTTCAAAGAGACTTGATTACACCAGATTACAGAGGGAAACTTCAGAACTTTCATTCATGATTAAATTTGACACTTTACGAATCAGCCTTAACAAAGATGCTAATTACCTTACCCATTACAAAGATAGGTTCCCCACTTAACAACCCCTGATTAGCCATTCAATGACTCATAAATAGCTATTCCCTCCCTCCCTTCCTCCCTCTCCCTCACCCCACCTTCTGTACTAAATCTGATTTGTCAGTTTAATAATGTGTTCACTTTTTTCATTGTATTCCTTTGGTATATATGATCATGCCAATTCTCTTCCAGAATATGATCTGAGGAAGTGGGTCTGACCCACAAAAGCTCATCATCTATTAAACCATCTTGTTAGTCTTTAAAGTGCTACATAGTTTTTCATTTTGTTTTAGTGAGATCAGACGAACACAGCTACCTCTCTATTACTACCTAGGGAAAAAGCAAGATTAAGAAGTTTTCAATGAGAAAACGTTTTCTGTTGTTGACTGCTCAGTTATGTGTTGTCACACAATTAAACTATGCAGTGAACCACAGGACACAACTGTACCTGTCCTATGTGCTCCAAATCCACTTGAACTAGTTCTCAAAGCAGTTGTGGTGAATGGTGCCATCTAGCAGTATTTTCCCTATGAGATAAAAAGATGTTATGTCATGACATTTGTGTCCTGTTTCTGCTGTGACCTTTTGTATCCAATACATCTCAGTATCAGGATTTGAATTCAGAGCCTCACTGTACCATTTACCAATAGTGAGTCACAACACACATAACAAACAGACACATGCAATGCCAGGCAGCCTTGTGAATGTAAGAACAATTTCAAGCAACAATTTCAAATGTAGTTTTGTTCCATGTTTAACCTCAGTAGTTACTAAGACAACTACCAACTGATGGCTGTTTGATGCCTGTGTCTCATCAGTATGACAATCTCAATTCAGTTCCCTATGGGCTGGTATTCATTGCTCTAAAAACAGCACTATTAGCACTTAAGTGCAACTTTGCTGGCAATCTCAGTAGAAGCTAATAGCTGGACAGGTCATGGAAAATAAAATTCCTTCTCATCCCTAGACATAGTCCCTCCAAATCAGAGCTCATGATGCAGCAGAAATGGGGGAAACTTACACAACCACTGTCTGTGTTATAACTGTCCTATAGATTTTTTAAAAAGAGTTCCAATGTAATTACTCGTATGACCTTAAGACAGTCATACAATTTAATCTGTATTAGTAAAATCATTTTCAAATACAACATTGATCTGTGCCTGCTTCCAAAAGCTATGAAGACTGAAGAAATTACACTATGTCAGTTTCTTGCACCAGGCGGTAGTCTTTTATACTGGTACAAATATAGACAAAGCTTACTGAAGTGTGTGGAGTTACTTCAAATGTGCCCAGGGTTTGTCTACACTACCAATGCTGCAGCAGCAGAGACAAGATGCCATAGTTGTGCCATTGCAGCGCACAATGTAAACACATGCCACAGTGACAGAAGGGGGTTTTCCATCACTGTAGTTAATCCATGCCCTAGTCATAACTCGGTCAACGGAAGCCTTCTTCCAACAATCTGCACTGGTTCAGCTTAACTCTGTTATCTCAGGTGTGCAGTTTTTTCATGTCCCTGAGTGACCTGGCTAAATCAGTGTAAGTTTTAGGTGTACATCAGGCCATAATGTGATGGAGAGCAGGATTTGGAATGACAGTAAATGCTACCTCCTGTATTCAAGCAAATGATGGATGAATTATTTTATTTTCCAAACTATCATCCTTCACAAATGCAGCCAAACAGGTGGAAATGGGATATCTCTGCATAAATGTCACTTTATCTCCACATGCCACCTACTTACAGCTGACAAATCAGTATAAATATTTAAAATTCTTTTAAAATATTGGAGATATGTTGAAACTGTTCAAATAGCTGTTGTAGATACTGTTTCTTGCATTTGAAGAGTACGTGGAATAAAATAGCAGGTGTGGTTGAATAAAATCCCACACAGACCATGAATCATCCAGAGTTGCTGATGTATCCCATAACTGCATGTCCCCCAGTTCCAGCTAGCCTTGTCCTGAATGGACACCAAAATTTCCCACCACCAAAAGAAAAACATTAACTGCTACAGAAAGTAATCATGTTGTATATTATGATAAATCCCACACTCTTTGCCAGCTGGCAGAACAGGGAAATCAACAAGGTCAATGGCTAGATCCTGATCACTGCACACATTTTAAAAATTGGTGTTCTTTCTTTGAATCTTTAGTGAAGGTTGATGGATGTCACAAAACCACCAATCACTTCAACACCATTGACAGTGTTAATTTTACCACTTTTAATTTCCTTCCTTAAAATTCAGCACCGCCCATTCTGCTGTGCACAATACAGTACATAAAATGCCTCTGGTTATTGTTTCTAAGAGGTGTCCATGCAGCCTCTGACTATGCAGGTGCAATTATTTGTGGCTTTAAAATTGGAGGCCATGTTTTTGAAAATCTAACTCCATACTATTAAAGCATCAACATTTATCATACTCTAGTATTGACTTTGCAGCAGTATTTTCTATACTTAGAATAGAATCCATAGTAAATATCAGATGGATACAGTAGAAAAACCTAGATAAATGTAGCTGTCCATAGCATGAAAACTGCTTACTCTCAAAATCTCCTAGAAATGGCTATAGTGGGTCAAACACAAGAGCAATCTAGTCCAATATGCCTTATGATTCAGTGGAAAGAGTATGAAGTGCAGTACGTAGATATGGGGTAACCTGACCCCATCCTGTAGATCTCATCCTGAGCTCTAATTGTTAGAGATTGGCTTAAATGCTGAAGCACAAGGCTAAGTATCCCTTTCAAATTTGTTGTGGTCATTAATTATAACTGTGGGTATTCTTGAGACTCATAATATTGTCCAGTCTCTTTGTCAATCTTTAGTTTTTTACCTCAACAACACCCTATGGTAGTAAGTGCCACCGTTTCGACATACGTTGTATGAAAAAAAAATCATTTTTTTCAGTTTTCAATTTCCTATCTTTTATTTTTTGCAGTGAATTACATAGTTGCATATATATATTTGCAATATCCAGTTAGAAAACTGCAACTTTCAACAGATGTTCTGGACATATTTTAACTAATTGCTATAAATCATAACAACTATATATATATAGGAACAGTAATGACAAGTGAGATCATTATGCTGAGTACACTGAGAGAAAGAAAGTTCAAAGTTCATCCTTGTACAACTACACTAGGACACACCACAACATTGGCTTCCAAATACCTGCTATAACTGCTCACCTAATCAGTTCTTATGTACTGTACCCATTTTGGTCTCTGTAAATTGATGCTAATTATAACATGGACTTTTTTTCTTATCAACATATTTATGGGACCCAATCCTGTAAGATGTATTTATGGGAACTAATGGTACCTGGCACCTTGCAGAATGAATCCCACATTTATATCCTCTCATTTTAAGTCTGGTAGCAATTTGCAAAGTAACTCTAAACATAACATTGCAGGGTTAAATGTTTACACTTTCTCATTGATGGCAGAACAAATTTACAAGCCAAAAAGGTGATTTTTCCTGACTGCTAGTACCTCATGCTCATCCTGAGGGCCTGAAAATCCAGCTGGGGTCGGTGTGTCACTTTGACACTATCAATGAACATTTGGCAGCTGGAATTAATCTGACAATTCAGTTGATGTTGCATGATGCCGGAAAAAAATCTGTCTCCCGCTCCTGTCATTGTGTTGGCTCTGCAGGGCTAAGAGGAGTAAAAACTACATTTTAATCAGCAGCTATGACTTGGAGCAACAAAAGGAGCAGCTAAGTTGAATATGAAGGTGCCGCTTTAACAGTCACTTTTCTGATTATTACTGCACTTTAAGGAGAAAAAACCAATAAATGGAGTTAATGCTAAAAATTACCATGAAAAACCTATTTCACCTCAAGTTAAGGGACAGTGAGGTTACTGTTTCTCAGAAAGTGAATAGGGAAATTGCAGTGGGTAATGGGCCTAACAGATGATCTGAGTGCATTTAAGCAGATAAATTAGACAGAACATTAAAATTTATAACCTACCTAAAGTTTAGTTTCTTAAAAAAAAAAAAAAAAAAAAAAAGAGGTTAGAGCCACTTTTCCAAGCTGTGAAACAAATGAGGAAGTTATCTGTTAAGCTCTCTATTGTCTAAGCAAAGAGGGCCAATTTATTTCCAGTGTAAGCTCCTTACAGCCAGGGAAGTTACACCAGGAAAAGAGTTGGCCTAGAATGTCTAACAGTTTCTAGAAAGGAGGCCTATTAAATATTATGCAGCTGTTCACACTGAGACACTTGTTGTTGTTTTTTTCTTTTTCAGCAGATGTGTCATGCAGTTTGACATCTGCTGCTTCTTCCTGCCGAGCCATCTTTCCTGCTTCGGCTGATGGCTAGACAAGCCGGTTTCAGGAATGTACTCTTTGCCTGCCTGTGTTTATTGAAAGTAACAGTGGGAGCCAGCCATGCTGGACAATGCTGACTGATGTAGGACTGTGAAGAGAGGAGTCCTGGTCTCCCTAGATAGAGAAGGTCTCAGCTGATATGGGATGTCTTGCCAAGATAGCATCCAAACTGGCAAAGACAGGATCTACTTAGTACCTTCTTCTCTTTCTTTCGTCCAAAGAACTGAATTTCTGCCATGTCCCATCTCTTTATTGGGAGGATAATTGGATTATACAATTTTTTTGTTTGAATAGCACAAGGCCTGAGTTTATTGCCTGCTATGGGGAACCATAATATAAATGCTTAATAATAATGTAGTCTCTTGCTCATGGAAACAAAATTAAATTGAGGCCAAGTCTACTCTAGGGGATCAGTTTGAATTAAAATCCACAACTCCAGTTATGTTAATTGCGCAGCTGGAGTTGACATACCTTGATTCAAACTTTGGCACCATCCCCACAGCTGGAGGTTGACAGGAGAAATGCTCCCATCAATATTCTTCATTCCTCGCAAGAAGTAGGAGTACTGGCGTCAACAGGGATGCCCTCAGCATTCAATCTAGTGGGTCCTTACTAGACCCATTAAATCAAACACCAGAAGATTGACCTCTGGAGCATTAATCTGCAGGTAAGTATAGGTGTGGCCTGAGTGATAAATTTGTATCAGGCAGAATGTCCTCTCCTCCCATCATAGGGGATGCCAGAGGATGCAGAACCAGATTCTTGAGGGCTGAGCAGGAATAACTTGTAAATATCAGCTGGATGTATCCCACTTCATCTATTTCTTTCAGTTTTTGGACTAACAACTTGTAACAATCCCCCCCTTCCCCCCGCT
>CM057848.1:34750373-34761678 GCA_030068395.1 Apalone spinifera
AGGGAGCTGGAAGGGGGAAGCAAGGGGAAGAAGGAGGAGGGGAAGCTCAGGGCTAAGGGTTGGGGGTCTCGCCAGACCAACTTGACTTTCATGAAAACCTGCTCCTGGGTTCGCATGTGGCCTTTGGTGGCCAGGCTGGCAGCTATCCTGCCATCAACAGCTGTGTTCCTCCTTCGAGTGCAGAGATCATGGACGTTGGGGGCATCCTCCCCAAACCTGAATAAGGTCTATGATCTCCACCTTGGACCAGGAAGGCACCCACCTTCTCCAGCCCCTGTCAGGCTCCTGGGAGCTGGCAGACTGCTCCTGGGGAGCGGTGGAGGGCTGGCTGCCAGTGACTTGCTGGCTCAGATTTGGGGCCACTGGATCAGGGGCCCCGCCACTGCTGGCTCTGGGCTGGCAGGCTTGGAGCTGGCACAGGCACTGTGGCCAGGGTCTACCCCTTTAATGGCTCTGGGGCTGGGGAAGAGGAGTGTAAGTTTTCCTGGTTGTGCCCAGAGTGGCCACCAGGGCTCCCTGGGAAGGGCTGGAGGCCCCCTATTTCGAATTAAGTGTCTACACAGCACTTAATTCAAAATAGCTATTTCGGATTTGGCGTTACTCCTCGTAGAATGAGGTTTACCAAATTTGAATGAAGGGCTCCACTATTTCAAATTAAATTCGAAATATCAGTTTGCATGTATAGATGCTATTAAAGTTAATTCAAAATAACGGCTGTTATTTCGAATTAACTTTTCAGTGTAGACATACCCTAACAGATTTACTTAGGCATGAGTTTTCATGGGCAAAATCACATTTGTGAAATGTATGTTTAAGGTGCCACAGGACTCCTCATTATTGTTCTATTTCTTAATCTGGATACTTAATCAAAGTTAACTTGTCAGTTGTGTCACACTATGTTGTGATTTCAGCTTTTGGCCTAAAGCATGAGAGTTAATAGTGACTGCATTTCTGTATTCTCACGAGTGTCACCGCACAAAGGAAAATGAAAAGAGTTTGAGAACATGTACATGAAAACACAAATACAGTTTGCTGTATTCCACCCTGTAGGAGGCAGCACAAGTGCTTTGTAAAAGTCAACAACCTTTCTTGCTTATTGTACAGTCTCTGCTCCTGCTGTGTTCCAGAATACTGGGCAGGGGAAGAGAGAAGGCATTTTAAGGGACTGAAGAGTGTTACACAAAATGTGAGCTTTACTGCTCTTGTGCATGGCTTCAACACTTTATGACCTGTCTTCACTTGTCCATTTCCTGGATGGTCTGAGTACCCACCCACTACATTAGAAGTCATATGATGCAGTTGCCAGATACCTCAGAACAACTTGCAACTGGTAAGTATCACAGTGAAATGCAAGATTACTCTCTAGCAGGACATCCTGTGTAATGTCTCTGTTTTGTATGTAAATGGGGACTGCACAAATGGATGTTTCCACATTAAATATCTGCACTCTACTCTCTGAGAAGAACAAGGAAAAGAGAACTTCTAGGTGAGTGCAAAAATCTTGCCAAGGAATAGTTTCCCGTCAGCTTTGCAGCTTTAAAGCTGTGAGCTTGTATTTGTTGGCAACTCCAAAAGGTTAGTGGTCACCCTGCAATATCTGAATTGCAGGGTGGGAAATAAATATTGAGTGGCATGGTGGAACCTGAAATAACTCTGGGAAGAACAAGTTGCCAAGAAATGCCAGGAGTTTGCTTTCTGACTTTATGGGTGGCCCAGGTTTTGTTCCTGCAGAACAGATCTAGATGATGAAAAGCTTCCACTCTGTTGATATTCCTTCACACTAGGAATAGGATAGACAATGGCCTAACAAGTTATTCTCTCCTCTAGTTGTATGGAAAACATGATCTGTTTGGTTTGTAGGGGCAGAGATGAGGGGGGAAAGAGACTTGCTCTATGAAGTTCTCCCTTGAACTTGTATACAGAGTTTAAAAGAAGGATCAAACATACTGTGAAAACAAACTATACCAATACAGACGAGGGTAAGGTTACACAGTGTCCTGCCACTGAAGGGGGAGAAATTTCAAAACTAAATTTTTAATTTTGTTTGGAATTGTATTATTGTTTTGATTTTAAAAATGGAAACTAAACACTATTTTTATTGAGATCTAACCTAAACCAAAGTTTCTATTCAAATTGAAATGAAAATTTCTGCCCCAGTTGAATGAAAATTAAAAAACAACAACATATTTTCACAATTTCCCAAAGAAAAAAAACAAAAGCATCCAAGAAAAAAAATAAATTGTTGACCATCTCTACTGTTAGACTCTTAACACTGAGTAATCGTAGGGATTTTACAAATGGATTTGGATTTCTAAGGGGATTGTAAGGGAAATGGGGGGAAGCAAATTATTACACTGAAATAACTGCACAGATCAACACACATTTATTTCCATGATCATTGTGAGATTCAAAAAGGGAAAATATATAAATAAATTAGAAGAGTTTAATGTTAGACGTTGAGCACTAGGAATGAGTAAGAAAAGGTTGTATTTAAACAACTTTTCACAGCTGTTGGAGTAGGTCTGGAGAAAGACCCCTTAGGTGAAACACTGACATTTTGCAATTGCTTCTTCACTCAATAAATGTAAGTATCAATTATCCTAAATGGACTGGTCTATCTGGAGTGTGTGTGCACTGTTTATAATGAACTGGTATCTCACCTAGTGATAAAGGGTATGTCTATACAATGAGTCAGATTCTGCAGCTGCAAACCTCAGAGTCCAGGTTCATGTGCAGAGTTGTAGGATGGAGTGATGGAAGGCAAAGTGGGAGATGATTCCTGAGGGAATCCCACTACAAGACATTCAGCTTGCCAAAAGATATTGCTCCCTTATGTGTCTGTCAGTATCCGTCTGTTGTGTCTACTCTGTATCCATCTGTAACCTCTTTGGGGAAGGGACCCATCTTTGTGTTCTATGTCTGTACAGCTATTAGCACTGGTCCATATTGTCTATGTACAGCAGCTTGGGTCCTGATCTATGACTGAGGCTCTGTGGCAACACAAATATATAGATATAGATACACACACGCCACACCCCACATTAGGTATGCAGCTTCCTCTTCTCCAAACTTAAAGCAAGGTAACAAGGTCAGGGTTTGGTTGTGCCTGGGCAACCATAAGCCCCAGGAAAACAACACTTTTCCATAACAAGTAAAGGGAGGGGCTGCTAGTTGGAAGGACATTATATGAGAGTGGTCACTGGGGGCAGCAAGCCTGGAGAAGAGAGATCTTTCCTGCAGAATATCCACTGGAGGCAGCCGTGCCACGAAGAGAGAGGCCAGCAGGGCTGGGGCTCTGCCCTCTCGCCTGCCAGCACACTGAGTAAGTAGTCTGACCACCCCAAATCCTTTCCCCAACCCCTCTCAGCCCTTGGCTGCAGCACCAGTTGAGGTGGGGGGGGGGCTGACAGCAATGGGGGAGGAAAGATGGGGAGAAATAAAATGTCCCTGGTGGCTGTGAAGGTGCTAGGGGGAGAAAAATGCCCCTGGCAGCCAGGGGAGTTGCGGGGAGAGAAAACGCTCCTGGCAGTCAGGGATGGACTGGGGGAGAGAGAAAAGGCCAGTATAGGATGTGACACCCCACTCTGAGCCTTTCCTCATCCCCCAACTCTCTCTCTCTCACACATACTCACACGCACACGCACACGCACACGCACACACACACACACACACAACTTCCTGCACTCCCCCCTACCCAGATGCCCAAGTCCCTTTCCTCACTCCTGCACCCCTCACACCACCAATCCCTTGTCATGAAGGACCCTGGCAATGCCGGGTAAGTCTGCTAGTGATAAATAATAGTAAATGGTTCTCAGACCCCTGCTGTAGCTATGGCTTCTTTATTCTGCCAATCATAACTGTTCCTTCTCTGAGGGCAGTCCCCTGTCAGTTAAATCACATGAGCCATGCCTAGATGCAATGAACTGGCTGTAAGTCTGCAGTGTTAGTCATTCCAAATTTCGCAATGGCAGCATTGCTCCAAGTGGCTTGTTTTATTAGTGCCTAATTTATATTAATTCCATATGCTGTGGTGTATTAATAACCCTCTTGCCTTCAGAAATAAAAAAATTGATTTATTGGTGGGCTCTTTATGCTGCCAGCATTTAATTGCACGTGGGTTAATTGTTAAACCTCCGAGGGAGCTTTATGAAGGGATCAATCCTTTTATTGCTGTAGTAATGAGCTTCTAATGGTTGGCTGGATAGACCGCCTAGCCTTCCTAAAGAGAGAGGTTTTAGCCTTCCGCTTCCTCTGACTATTAATCACTGATTCCCCTCAAAAGCAGATCAAGGGCAAAACAATTGCACTGCTGAAAACAGGGAGCAAAAATTAGGATCATTGCAGCTCATTAGATCTGCTCTACAAAACCATGGCAGGAGGGCAAATAATAGCCCACGTGGCTCAGGACAATAGTAAGGAGGCGAGCAAGTTTTTCTCCTCTAGTGCATGGAGTCAACTGCATTTCTAGTTAAGAGTGACCCAAAGTCATTACCATCTGATGGCACCTAGCACACCTCCCTCTGACGGAAGCTGTATCTCCACATCCACATCCCCCATCTGTGAAACCCAACTTGCTGATCCCACAGCTCTCTCAAACAACCCTGAAAAGGGGTGAAAGGGATCTCCTGCAGCCATCTCCCTGAGGTTTCCTCACTGGTGGCGGGTGAATCCAGTTCTGAGGGAGACAAGCCCCCATCCCCTTCCCTTCTTTATGGGCCATCCCTCCCCCTCCCCCCGGAGGCAACCCCCTCCCAGCACAAACCCCCAGCCACTGCAGGGCAGGCCTCCAACATCACACATGAGCCTCCCCAGCCCAGATCCTGGGCACAGGGAGGATGGGTGCTGCATGGTCCTAGTCTCCTTGACCCCAGAGCACAGGGAAGGCAGGTATCCCTAGTCTCCCATCCTGGAACACAGGCAGGGTGCACTGCCCCAGTGTTCCCAGCCTCAGTGCAACTGAAGGATGGGGGCAGCCTGGGAGCTGCACTGACATTGGGAGCAGGGTGCGGGCAAGGCTATGCCTGTCAGTAGCCTACTGGAAGGCAATGCCTTCCCCTGCCTCTTATACCCCTCACCCATGGGTTTCCTTTAATACCATGAATGATCCCTGGGCCTTTCTAAAATATCCTGTCTTATAGTCTCTATCTACTGCTCAATGTGTAAACTGGTACAGGTATAAAATGGCAGTCCTAATTTAGGAGAATACAAAATTATGTCCTCATCAGCCTGTAAAGCAGGTGTTTATTCTAAGGTATGTATGATACTAAAGGATCACCCAACCCACCTGGGGTGCCTGGTTTCCAAGTACCTGAGGAGGATCCCCCTTTCCGTTAGTATGAAGAGCTTAAAAGCTCTACCCAAGCAATGGGGGCTGGGAGGGAGCAGAGATTGGGCTCACCCTCTCTGTCCTGAGAGAAGAGGACCAACATTTCCCCAGCACCATTGATCTCCCTTCTCCCTTCTAGGGTTTGGGCAACCCCCAAGAGGTGTTGGGATTGAAAGTTTTATTCTTTTTATATTTGTATCTTAAGATAAATCATGTAGCAATGTAAGGTAACACATTATCATTCTATTAAACTAGGCCCTTTAGTAAGATATATATTCCTTTGTTTTAAAGCTTAATGAGTTTACTAAGTAAAGAGACAGAGTTTTGGTATTGTGTCTATGTTAATGAGATTACAGGAATGTTGAAGGCTAAAGTCTTAATTGTTTGATTTACAGGGCCTTTTACTTTGCCCAATATGGGATACTGTTGTATTATGCTTTTCTTTGAAAAGTCCTTGTAGAGATTGTTTATGCGTGAAAGTGGTATGTATATGTCGAGATAAAGGTCTGAAGGTTATTGCTCAGAGCCAGATGGCCAACGAAGGAGGGGCGAAGCGTGGGTGAAAACAGACTTATCAGCATCAGAGGGACCATCAGTGCTTGCCCATGGTCAAAGCGTGATCGGACTATCAGATTGACAGCCCTAAAATGGAGCTGGCACCCCTAAAAGATGATTGATTACAGGATGAGCCTTTCGAGATGTTTTGGGAATGATTGACATCACAAACATAACACACTGGACACAGACTGACACAGCAGAATCTGTAGACTTCAACAGAGAAAAGGATTATAAAAATAGGGTGCTTTGCCATGGAACTTTGGGTTCGTCTTGTCACCAATGCCAGAAGAGCATCGGATCGCGACCAACAAAAGGCCCTGCTCTCCCTCTGTGATCAATCTGGCTGGCCACTAGATTGATCCAGACTCTGGACTGGTAACTATAACATCGTCTGGCGGGACTTTGTGTGTATGGTGTTTGTGCGTATGAGTGACTGAAAAGCATATGCAACTGTTGTATTCTCAATAAATGCGATTTACTGCCTTTTTCCCCTATAAAAGATCTCACATGCTTTATTTAAGCATAACAGAGGCATTGATTTGTGTCTAAACTGACCTGCTTCTGTTGAAAATGGCAGAAGGTGGATTATATACGAGTATTATACTGGGAGCTGCTCATGACCCCCATACCTAGCACTTTCCATTATAAAGAACTCTTGCAACCTTTTCTTTGGGAAGCTCTCACACCCCCATTGCTTGCAGTAAGCCTTTAACATCTAGCAAGGACACAGTCCTCAAACTAGAAACATGCCTGCTCTTTGTCCCATGTAATTCTATTAAGCTTTTTGCTGAGTTATAAACTGTTTAAAACTTCCTTTTCCTTCCCTCATGGAAACTGTGGCAACCTGCCAAAATAAAACTGCATACCAACATTTCAAGGCTCGGCTCATGCCATGCTGCATTAGCAGCAATAGACACAATGCTGGGAATGCCTGGAAGCTGATGGAGAAGCTGTAGTTTGGGAGAAGGAAAGATAATCCCATGGGGCTCCCCTCCAAACCAGCATATGCTTCCCAGGATATGTCACCTCTAAGGACACCACATCCATGTGGTGCAAATACCAGAGAGAAAATGCCAGGCCACGCTCACAATGAGGGCCCAGCAACTCACTTCTTGCCTCCTGGAAATACTAACATGGGACAGACATTAAACTGGGCTGGGCCCCTCCCTCCCACCTATTCTGGTTCACTCCAAAGTTCACAGAAAGGCACCCTCTGTCCCTCCTATAACAGGAGCGGTGTAGATTTCAGGGCAAGGATGCATGTCCTCCTCGTGTTCCACCAATAGGCCCCCACTCTCCCATCCCAAGCAGACAACACTTTCTGTCAAATGGTCTGGCGCCCCTGCTATTGTGAAGCCCAAAAGTCCTTTCTTCGTGTGGATTTCAGCCCATGTGCCATGCTTTCTCTGCTCTGCCCTTGTGGCAACTTCTGCTGTTGCTCCCTGCCAAGAAGTTTATTGATCTGTGGATTCAAGTCAAATGGACAGCAATTGAGCTAGGCAATGGGTAGGGGAGTGAAACACATCACAGTGAAATTAACACTGGCTCCATACAATTGCCTAGTGAGTCCCTGTGGAAGTGTAATGCACAGTCCATACAGAGTACAGGTGGTTATCTAGTGATCAAACGAGTCAGCTTTTCACATTCCAGTCTGCAGTCCTTTCCATCTCTTTTCCTCCTTCAGGAAAGATTATTTATTTTCAATTTGCAGGAGATTGCAAGCACCTGGTTATAGACAAGAGGAGTCTTGATTTGGGGTTGGGGGAGGGGCTGATGGGTCACCACTTCCTGCAACTCCCATTGACTGGGAATGGTGAGCCATTGCCACTGAGAGCTGCAAGTGGCTGTACTTGCGAACACTCAGGGAAACAAAGCATTTGACAACCCATCAGGGGCTAACCCAGATGAATCATGTGCAGCCTATGGGCCAAAAGTTCCCTACACCTATCTATGCCTTTGTAGAATCTGAGACAACAAAGCCCAGAAAAGAAATATACAGCACCCTTTTACAGGACTAATCTTATCATTCCTGTATCTGGGAGCAAAAGTTATTTTATATGCTGTGTGCAAGGTAACAACACAAAAAGATTCTGTATTTCTAAAGTGAAATTGCCTCTTTATTAAGAGATCTGTAGCTATTTGCTGCTACTGCAGCTAGCACTAAAGTCATGTGCACATAGACTAACTGCCCATTTCCCTCCTCCAAACTCTTCCCTCTTGCAACATGTGCTCCTCCCTCCAACTTCCAGTCAAGTTGCTACAAAGACTACTCATTTCCTCACTCCCCCACTAAAAGCAGCCAAAGATCCAAAAAGAGTCTTAAAGTTTCTACCTTACAAAAATAGACACGAGCAAATCTCCTATTATGAGGAAGGCAGGTCTTAGTCATGCCACCTCTTCTGAATATTTTCCCCTGCCTGTCAACATCACTGCTATCTCACCTGGATTCAGCCTTAGGCCACCACCCCTCACGCCAATCTTGACTACATACTGGAAAACAGAGCAACTGCCCATCTGGAACCAATTTGGAAACCTAAATCTGAGTGTCATCAACATGTTGTTGGCATTGCAGCCAGTTGTCATCCTGAACAGCTTCACATGCACATTGGACAGGGGGGACAGAACAGAAATGTGTGGTACCACAGGAAGATAGGTAGTGTGGATGGATAGATGGTGAATTAGCCCAAACTTAATAGAAAGCATTTAATGAAACTAAATTCATTAACCAGTTTGCCTGAATTAACCATTCCTTATCAGTATTTGTAACCCTAGTATGGCAACTTTGTGTTTGTGCCTGAAATCCCGAAAATGATTAGTCTCCTTTTATAGTCCAGAGTGAAGTGGGGGGAAAAAATAAACAAACACCAATCGGGAAAAGTAAATGAGATTTTAAAGAGTCTCTCAGCATTAGTCACCTTGACTATTAATTGCAGCACAGGCTAGGAAATCTGATTCATTAAAATGCATTTAAACTATTTAAAAATGATTTGGTGAGGTCTTGTACAGAGTCTGTCGTGTTGCTGAGGAAGGCATGATCCTGGTTGCCTGAGTACTGTGCTACCTTTTAATGTTTGGTTTTAAATGGACACCATGGCATGAGTTATGTACAGTAACATAGAGGGTTTCTGATGCATTTCCAGTCCTATCAGGTAACTTTTTCTCATGTTAGATCTACATATGGTAGTTTGCTCATTATCCACTAAAAGTAGAAAAACAAGAGTATTTGTTTATACGGAAATGTCAGGCTTTAGCACTAGCATACCCAAGATGAATAAACAGGCCATTTGCATAAATCTTTTGATGTCCTTAATCATTCAGATATGGGAGAGAAAGGAAAAAAATCTGGTAAAGCAATGTTTTCTTTAATAGTTTGAATGATCAATAGTGAGTGAAATCCCATTGTAGATATGGTGGGGCATTTGTTTTGGATAAATGTTGTTGCTGTTGTTTTCCTAAATAAGATAAAACAGAAAGAGAGAAAAAAAACCTTTTGAAAGGTTATTTCATGCATAAATAAGATACCACCTACTTCTGTTCTTATTAGCTTAGTTTCTCTAATGTGTCTATGGAGTGTTCTTAGATCTGATTCTTGTATGGCAAAGCAGTAGTTTCTATTGGTTTCTCCCATTCATAGGTAGGTCTTTTAGGGCACATCTAAACTACATTCCTCTTCTGAAAGAGGAATGTAAATGAGCCCGATCGAAAATTCAAATGAAGCACGGATTTACAAATCTCACGCTTCATTTGCATAATCACATGTGAGCACTTTTTCGAAAAAGGGTTTTTCGAAAAAGAAACCAGTCTAAATGGTGTTCTTTTGGAAAAAAAACCCTCTTTTTCGAAAGAACCTGTAGTCCTGGAAAAATGTGGAGTATGGGTTCTTTCGAAAAAGTTTTTTTTCCCCAAAGAACCCTGTCTAGACTGCGGTTTCTTTTTTGAAAACCCCTTTTTTGAAAAAGCGCTCTCATGCGATTATGCAAATGAAGCATGAGATTTGTAAATCCATGCTTCATTTAAATTTTTTACCGGGCTCATTTACATTCCTCTTTCAGAAGAGGAATATAGTTTAGACATAGCCTAATGGCTCATTTTTTCAGGAGTACGGGTTCTTTCAAAAAAGAGGGGTTTTTTTTGAAAGAACCCCATCTAGACTGCGGTTTCACTTTCAAAAAACCCTTTTTTGAAACAAAGATCAGATGTGAATATACAAATGAAATGCAGGATATTTAAATCTAAGCTTCATTTGCACTTTCCATCAGGCTCATTTACATTCCTCTTTTGACAGAGGAATGTAGTCTAGACGAGCTTTTAAAGACAGTCCATCAGCCTCTTTATTCCACAAAGGGACAGAAAGTTCATGTAAATAGATACTCAAGGCCTGATTCTCTTATTCTTTCTCACCTTGTGTCGTAATTTACAACAAGGCAAAGCACCACTGGCCTGATTCACTGATGCCTTGTGCAATCACCTATATCAGTGCAGAGAGCATATAAAATGTGACTAACTCAGAAGGGATGAAATGTACACCAATGTTGCACTGGCATAACTCACTGGCGTAACTCACAGGGGGCAGGACAATAGAGAATCGGGCCCTAATGCTCTAACTTCTGCCTGTAAAAGGCACAAGGCAGCGGCAATCAGGCCCCCACAATCTGAGGGCAATACAATTCTAGTTGTCAACAGAATAAATGCACAGGACCTGCTTTACCAGCTCTTTAAAGCACTGGGTGATGGCACATTATGGAGTCTGGGTGTTATACATGGACTGCAGAGAACAGCAATGAAAGTTCCAAACAGTCCTGAGCTAGGGAAGACCCCCACCTGTGATGAAGAGCTGTGTCAGTTGAGGCTGAGAGTTGAATAAACCAAGTCTTATCCAATCAACTGTTGTTTCTTAAGCCTTCTATTTATCCCAGATTCAGGTGATGGGAACAGACTTCTGCTGTGTGTATAATGAAGAATTTGAGAAAGACTCATCTAAGCATTGATTTGGAACTGTATTTAAAGAGCCGGGCTACCTTCATTGCAGTCATCACAGGACAGCCTTCCATTCAAATGACTGCAGAGATTAGGTTGGCATGCAGGATCCCAGTTAATGTAATAAGTCATCCTTCAACACCCATTGCATGCTCTGATAAAGACTCCAGACTCAATATTGTAATGTGTAGGGCTTGACAAACCCCGGCGAGAGCCACCCGCCAGCCCCACACTGTGCATGCACCAGACCGGCATTGCACATGCGCGAAGTGCTGGTGAATGGGGCGCACAAAGCAACCAGCTGAAATCTACTTGCCACGGGCGAGTAGATTCAGTGGTTTGTCGAGCCCTGGTAATGTGGCTGGGAGGCTAATCTGGTGTTGCCATTAAGGATATGTCTACACTACATGGCTCCATCGACGGAGCCATGTAGATGAGCTTTGT
>CM057848.1:34763966-34776248 GCA_030068395.1 Apalone spinifera
ACAGCCCCCCGATGGACCTCCAAGATGGCAGCCTGCAGCAAGTGCAGCCAGGCTTGCAGCAAAGCATTCATGAGAAGCACCAGAGTACCCAGGGGTAGCTCTGGCTCAACCACTGTTGCAGAGTGCTGTGGTGTCCCGAGTGAGGGCAACCAGAGCACGCAGAGACACAAATGCTTTGCTGTCCGTCATAGAGGTAGGCAAGCAAGCAGGGAAACCTGAGAACCGGCTGCCCGGGTTTGGGTCCCTTTAAGTACAACCCTCAGATAACCTCAGGCAGAAGCCGCACAAATAAACTCCTGACCTGATGCCCTGCCGGACCTGGTTCCGGCCAGCCTTAAATGCAATTCAGCGTCCACTCAGTGTGGACTCTCTATTTCGAAATAGCAAAACGCTATTTCGAAATGCATTTTGTGTGTAGATGTGTTATTTCGAAATAAGCTATTTTGAATTAACACTGTAGTGTAGACATACCCAAAGGCAACAAGAAAGGCTGATGAACCAGATTCAGCCATAAATACTCAGAGACTCAACAAATTCCAGAGCCTGCTAAAAGACATCAGCAACCCATCCACAAGAGGAGGAGCCAAGAATCTGCTCAATAATTCCCATCTTACATTCACCTCAACCATTGATATGATGGCACCCAAACTGCCCTGTCCTTCCCATCAGTACACACATCTCTTTGGTTTACAACAAATGGGAAATAGCAGATTTGAGCTCCTGACCCTTTGCCAGAGCAGACAAAGTGGGGATTATGAACCTGGGTTCCCTATGTCCTGTATGTATTAGATACAAATAGAATGTCATTTCTTTGGCTACATACAAGGTTGAATCCGGTGGTTTGGTGATTGCCTCTGGTGTCTAAATCCCCCTTATAAGTCTTGTCCCCAAGCTCCACTTAAAGTCAATGAGAGCTGCAGCCACTTTTAAATGGACCCTACGTGCCATGCTTGAGATCACTAAGTAAGTCTCTGTCAGAGCTAGGAATAGAATACAGGAGTTCCCAGATTATATGCTTCAAGACGACAGCTCTTATGTCAATGAGCTATGAATATTCAGAAGATACTAAGCATAAAGTCACAATTCTGGCATATTACTTCAGAGCAAGTATCCCCATTCCTGGGTTTTGGGAAGAGTGGAGGTATATAACATGATAATAATGGAGAAGCTAATAAAAAGGAAAGACATATAGAGAGAAATGGAATTTTAATACTCCCTCTGTTTAGCTGAAGGGGATAAAATATGCAAATGAATGACAGGGCCTTAAGAAGGTTACTAATGTTCCTTCTATGAGTAGCATATTTAATTGCCCTCATCTCCCATGCAACATTCATTCCTTACAATGAGGACTGCAGTTCACTTTGGAGTAGAGAGGGGAGATTTAAGAGCTTCAGACAGTTTTCATTTTTAATCTTAGATGTATGCAGCTATTTCCATTAGCCTTGAACGTACAGCCTCTTTTCGCTTCACTGCTCTTTGTTAACATCAGCAGAAAACAACGCACACGTAGTGCACATGCAGAAACAACTGTGTACGGTGAAGCTCATTTGCAGAGTGTGTGAGGTTCATTGAAAAGAGCAGGAGGAATCACATGGATTTCATTTAAAAGTTAAAAAGGAGGGAAAAAACCCAAGAGGTCAATACAACCACTTATGCTAATATTTAACAATAATTCTCTTCCAGTTGACACTAAATTGCAGAAAGGCAACTACATTTTAATAGCAGTGCTAAGTCTGCTGAATATCACAACATAGGTCACGTGTTGAAAGGACAGCAGCTACAGATGTTTGAATCTTCACTTTTTAAAGATGGAAAAATGCCGGCATGCTCAGTTAGCTTCAGTTTGAGCAATACAGAGTTAGGGCTTTGACACCTTCTGCTTCCATCATATGTTGCTATAAAAGATGTGTTTCACTTGTGCAGCAGGGCTCTGTGCTCTTAATCAGTGCCTTGGATATTCTGAAGAAAAATGGGACAAAATTCTACAGCTGCAACCCCTAAATTCTGTAGCAACATTAATGTAATCTGTTCTTCCTTCCCATCCCTATTTCCTTAGCAAACACACATAAATAGAAGTCATTCCTGAAAATACTCATTGTCAGAACATTTCTTGATTAGTTTCTGCAGTCAATGCATTCCCTGATTTCAGCTCCTACTAAGGGCTTGTACACACCACCACTTATGTCAATTTCATTTATATCATTCAGTGATTTGACTAAGCCATTCCCATGAGTCCCGTAAGTTACATTGACCTAAACTAGTGATAGGCAACCTGCGGCCTGCAGACCCCTGTCTGCCCTCACCCCCATGTGCCTCTCTTGCACTGGTGCATTGGAGCTCGACGCTTCCTTGTCCTTCCCCTCCCTCCCAGCACTTTTGGAGCACCATGAAGCACCTGATTTGTGCAGCTGTTCAAGCTCTGAGAGTGAGAGGCAGGAATGGGGATGGAGCACAAATCAAGTGATTCATTGTGCTCCAAAAGTGCTGGGAGGGAAGGAGAGGAGTAGGAAGGGCGGGGCTTCAGTGCCTCAGGGTGCAAGAGGTGCATGCGGGCAGAGGGTAGACATGGGGTCCACAGGCCACAGGTAGAACCCCAGTGGGCTGCAGGCTGCAGACCCACTCGCTATTCTTATGTGCCCATCACTGAGCTAAACACTGGTGAAGGCAGTGCTTTGCAGGTGGGAGAGCTTCTTCTACTGACAAAACTACCGTCTCTCACAGAGGTGGTTTTCTTATCCCAATAAGAGAGCTCTCTGCTGTCAATATGGAGCATCTTCACCAAGTGTGCTGCAATGGTGCAGCTGATAGCACTTCCAGTGTAAACTAGCCCTATATTTTCCAGATGGCGTGGCTTCGAAAACCCTCCTTTCCACATGTCTGCTAGGGAAGAAAGGAGCTTTCAGTGGCAACTTATCTCTCCAGACCCCAGGGGCTTGCACCCGACTCTAAGCTCCCCAGCTCAACAGGCTGCATTTCAGTCACCCCTTGCTTTCTGGCTGTAGGTTGGACTCTTGGTCTAGATTCCAGACACTCTGACACCTGGCCTCATGAAACTCCAAGTAACTCCCTCTTTTGGTGAAAGTGTGAGAGCCAGGGGCCAGCTGTCCCATCCATAGGCTGGTTAGGGATAGCTGCCTCTGTCCCTGAGCTTTAGGGGCCCCCGTGACAGCTGCCTCAACCATCATATGGATGCAGCCCTGTGGATTACCTAGGCCCCTGGTGTGGAGTGTCAGAAGAGGTTGCCTCCCACTCACCTACCATGGCAGCGAGAGCCGGAGTGACTCAGCAGCTTACTCCACACCATCCTGACACCTTCTCCCAGCTGTGCTTCACTTCTCTGTGGCAGCAGGAAGCAGAGCACTTTGGCCCAAAGGTGCTCCACTTCCTGCCACCATAGTGAAGCAGAGTACAGTGGGCTGAGGGATGGGCGGTAGGACGTGTGTTGCAGAGTAGGCTGCCAGGTCGCTCCGGCTCTTGCCACTGTGATGAGTGTGTGGGGACAACCCCTGCTACCACCCCATGCCAGGCCCCCCCAGGCCATGATATTAATTCATTCTCACAACATACTTGTGAGGTAGGCAGGTATCATTATCCCTTTTTTACAGATGGTAAAACTGAGTCACAGAGATTGAAAGCCACATTTTCAGGCTGGTCTTAATCAGCTCTGCTTTTATGGTACAAACTTATGGATGTAGTTTTGTACCTGGAATATGGATGGTCTGCTCCCTTTTAGGGCAGAGAAAAGTGGGGTCAGGCAACTCTGTTCCAAGGTATAGCCCATTTAAGAACAGGGGGGTTCCAATCCCTGACAAATCAGCAGATCAAGATGTCAGTGGGTGCCTGAGTTGAAACTACCTGCTGAGCATTATAAAGAACTTTTAAGGGGGGGATTTTGGTGTCATGAGAGAGCTGTGGGGAGAGTTTCCTGGAGGGGGGTAGGAACCCTGGTGATGAGAATGGGGAACAGGGCTGGTGGAGGACACTTAAAACATCTGTAAAGACTTCAACCATGGCAGTACATTGACAGATGTCCTGTCCCAGCAGTAACCCCTGCTCCAGAAGCTCCTTCAGGAGCAAAAGAGAATGTAGCTTCTACATCATCCTGTGACTGGGTGTAATGTGTGCCTCTCCCTCCCATGGGGCTAGCTCCACTGGCTGGTGTGCCCCCGCCATCCTTTCTGAGTCTAGCACTGTGCACAAGGATACATCTACCAAGCATCTCTGTCCGAAATCTTTCTTGAGCTACAGATTCACCCGTAACACAGCAAAGCATAATTCCCCATTCTACCCACGAGAAAACAGAGTCACGGGGAAGTGTGAAGCAGGCAATAACCAAGAATCCTAACAACCATTCCATATAGCCTCTTTTTCATGCCTTCAAGAATGTTCCTTTCAGCAGCACCGCAGTTTATGACTGGATTCTAACTATAACTTTTACTGCTAGTTTAATGTACACAATTAATGCAGGGCTGCCCATTATCCTGTGCTGCTTCATAACAAACTAGTTAATGGTTCAATTAACAACTTTAAAAAAATTGCTCTTCTCATTTCCTCTATCCATTAATAATTATTTATTTATTTTATCCCACTCCTCCATTCCCTCCCTGATGAACATAAGTAGGAAAGACCCAATTAGCCAAGAATATTGCTTTCTAAAAACTTTGGCTAATGACTTATTCTTGACGAGAAACCCTAGGGTGCCAGCTTCTCAGGTGTCAAGAGCTTGCTGAGAAACCACATCACTCTCCAAACTTTGATATACACTGAAAATTACCAGCTGACTCATTTAACTTTATGTATTAAGGGAAAGCAGTTCAGACTTAGATAGTTGAAGAGGCTGGTCTATTTGTCTGAGTACCTCTTTGGATATTTGTAAGCCTACACTCACAAAACCATACTGTTAAAGCCTAACGTTTATGTTCTCATCTACCTAAGTTAGCCAATATTAGCGTATAATTTTTTTCCTTGGGAAATACCTTCATTTGCAAAATGGTGGACTTTGCATCCTTCTCTGAACATGGTTAAAAAGGAGTGTTCTAGCCAATCCACCTATCCACCTTCCCACTTTGCATATATAATAAAAGAAGCCTTAGCGACCACCTCTGAAGAAAGATCATTTGTCACAAGAGACCACTTGCAGAGGCTGCAGAACACCATCACTCTCTGGTGTGCAAACTTTTGAAGAGAAACTCCCTCTTAAATGCAACTACTTTTGCTAATTCCAATGAGTAGCTATTCTTGGCAGTTTTACTGTATGGCTGCATGTAGATTGGCATGATTTTCCGGAAATGGTTTTAACGGAAAAGTTTTCCGTTAAAAGCATTTTCGGAACAGAGCGTCTAGATTGGCATGGACGCTTTTCCGCAAAAGCACTTTTTGTGGAAAAGCGTCCGTGCCAATCTAGACGCGCTTTTCTGCAAAAAAGCCCCGATCGCCATTTTCGCGATCGGGGCTTTTTTGCGGAAAACAAATCTCAACTGTCTACACTGGCCCTTTTGCGTAAAAGCTTTGCGCAAAAGGGACTTTTGCCCGAATGGGAGCAGAATAGTATTTCTGCAAGAAGCACTGATTTCTTACAGTAGGAAGTCAGTGCTTTTGCGGAAATTCAAGCGGCCAGTGTAGACAGCTGGCAAGTTTTTCCGGAAAAGTGGCTGATTTTCCGGAAAAACTGGCCAGTCTAGACACAGCCTTATATGTATAAACCATCCTACATAACTGCCAGTCTAATCTGGCTTCCTAGGCCCTTCTACCTCAGAACGCCATAGTCAAAATTCATAGCTGTACAACAACTCCTTTGAAACAACTGCAAAATGATCCTCAAGGAATCATAGTGCCAGCTGAGAACAGCCAGAATGTAGCATGCTCCAGTCTTTTCTCCTTCTCATGCCTCTCCCAATCTCCGATATGCCTCCTGCATCAGGTTATACAGAGAAAGCAGTTAGGATTCTGCTCTGTGCTGACTAGAGACTTCCATATGAAAGGGGAATCCCTAGGTTGGGGGGTGCTGCTAGTCTTTGTTCCTTTTGTTCTGCCTGAGTGATATAAAGAGAGCAGAGCAGAACAGAGCATCTGCACTTTAATCTGTACCAGGCTCCCAGAGGTCTGGGATGCAGCACTGCTTATTCCCCACTTGCCTTTGAAATGTACTGCTGTGCTTAAGCACCACATCCTCATAACAGGACAGACTCTCGGGGAATTGTTTCAACACAGTTTTGCTCTTTGCTGTTCCACATCACTCTGAAAATTCATGCATCCATCCTGAGCTCTGCACTCAACAGCTTCCTTTGGCAGAGTCAGGCCTACCTGACAGTCATTCTGGGAGGAGCTGCAGTTCGCAGAGTACTAATGACTCAGGAACACCAGCATCAGAAAGCTGAGTTCATTTGTCCTTTGTTTGTATCATCAACTTTGATTCTAATTACGAAATCACAAAGAGGAGAGCTGGGTGTGAGACTGCAATGATTTGACCCTGCAAATTTAGCACTTTTTCTCTCTCTCTTTCTCTCTCTCTCCTGCCATGCTTCTGCCTCCAGACTGTGGCAGTATATCAAAGACAGTGATGGATTCTCCATTACTGGCAATTTCAAAATCAAGATTGGCTCTTTTCCTAAGATAGGCTTTAGTTCAAGTATCAATTAACAGAGAAAAATGTTCTGACCTGTGTTATACAGGAGGTCAGATTAAATGATCACAGTAGTTCCTCCTTGCCTTAGTCTATGACTCAATTGTTTACTCATTTTGTGTTTGCTGTAGTTTTCTTTTAGCCCTTCTAAATTATGCGGATCACATAGGCCACGGTGTCTGAGCTATACTAGTACCAGAGTTGTTGCTGGGAAATAATGTGTTTTGGAGCCTCTTCAGCTTGCAGTGATTGCAGCTGTCATAATTCCCTTATATGTAGTCACATCTTTCTGTATAATGCTTGACTACTGTATATTTATCCTTCTACCGTATGCTTCTCAAAATCCCACTATTTGTTTCTTACACTGTCTGCCTTTCAATAGTATCTGACATGCAAAGGCCTCAAAGCACTCTACAGGCATTAATAAGCTGAGTCTCGCACATCCCTGTGAAGAAGGGAAGAATCATTATCTTCATTTTGCAGCTGGAATGCCTGAGGCATTGAGAGGTTAAGAAATTTGCCTGTATCAATAACAGAACATGGGATGAAACCCAGGTCTAACCACTGTACAATGCTCCCTGGCTTGCCACTTTGCAGACATGTAAAAACCGCACAGAGTCAGACATAAGTCATAGGCTATTTTCTGCATTGACTGATAAAGATGTAGCGACACAGAATGCCTCATCAGTCTCTTTCTCTCTCCCTCGCTCAAAAGAGGCTCATTGGAAACCAACTAGTTCATTATTTAAGGCACATCTGTAATGGGTGATTTGCTCTAATTGTTCTAAATGGAGCTGATATCATTTTGCAGGTTTCTTTGGAAAAAGCTAGCTCTGACAGGGAAAATGTCAGGGCTCTAAATGGCATCTTTTCTCAAGAAAGACTCCCTCAAGTAATGTGAGATAAAGCAAGTAAGACAAGTATATAAACTAGCCATTTCCTCATCGCTGAACCAAATAACTAAGGATTTCCTCAAAAATTCCTTGGTGATATGGCACCAACGATCAATTTTTGCAATGTTGCCTAGAGATCATAAGAACAAAAAATGACCGTACTGGGTCAGATCAAAGGTCCATCTAGCCCAGTATCCTGTCTTCCAACAGTGGCCAATGCCCCAGAGGGAGTGAACAGAAATAGGTAATCATCAAGTGATCCCTCTCCTGTCATCCATTTCCAACCCCTAACAAACAGGCTAGGGACACCATTCCTACCCCTTTTCACTAGTAAGTATTGATGGATCTAACCTCCATGAATTTATCTAGTTCTTTCTTGAACCCTGTTAAAGTCCTGGTCTTCACAACCTCCTCTGGCAAGAAGTTCCATAGGTTGACTGTGTGCTGCATGAAGAAAAACTTCCTTTTGTTTGTTTTAAACCTGCTACCAAATAATTTCATCTGGTGACCCCTAGTTCTTATGTTATGGGAACAAGTAACACGTATTCACTTTCTCCATACCTATCATGATTTTATAGACTTCAGAGTTTGGCATTCATGGCTAGGTTGTCCAGATTCTTTTCTGGTCTTTACTATAAGTTGCTATAATGAAAAAAAAATATTAGAAATTAACTCAAACCAGAATAAAAAACCTGAAGTCTCAAATTTCAAGTCAGGAGAAGAGTGTGGTTTGGATTTGAGCATCCATTCCACAGGTTTTGTTTCAGGTTGACTCCAAAGTTGGTAAAGGGTCTATTTTTTGTTCTAGTTGGCAAACAGCTGAAGTGTCATGAGAAGAGCGTTCACCCAAAATAGGGAAGACAGCTGTTCTCATTAATTTCTGCCATCTTCAGTTAATGGTTGGTAGGATTTGTGTGCGACTGACTTTGAACCTTGCATCTGATTTAGCTTTGACTCTGATCCTGAGAAAAGATGCCTCATTCAGATCCAGACCTAAGCACCACCTCCTTGGCCTGACTTTACACTACACTTTGGTGAGCAGGAAGGTCCAATGCAACATTTTCCTTTTCCAGTGTGGAAAAGGAATCCTTCTGGTTCATTTTTCTGCTCCAGCAGTGACCTCAGTAAAAACATCCCTTTTCCAACTTTCAGCTCACCACATTTCACAAGAAACTAGGACAATTCCCCCCCCCCCTTTTTTTTTTGAGGAGATGCCTGTATCCAGTGTAAAGTGACTGTAGATGTCACAGGACCAGATGCTGGATTTTTAAATTCCAGTCAAATTTGTGTTCATATTAAATGTATTGAAGGCAAGAGTTGAGGGGGAAGGAGTAATAGAACTTTAAAAAAAAGTCACTGCTTTATTACATCTCAAAACAACAGCTATTGCTCAGCCTTGAAGAAGGCACTTGATGAGAGTCTTTAAAGATATACAATGCCCTGATGACATTTAAAAATAATATAGACTGCAGAGAGGCTGATTTAATAAAATGACAGTTTCGTGGTGATTTTTTTTAAGACTGTCATTCATTTTAAATGAGATTTAAAGGCTTTGGTTACATCCCTGATGGAAAATGTACCAGATACAACCTTTATTAAAAATATGACAGAGTCCATAGTAGTGATCCCAAACATGGTAATGTAACATTATAACCTACTTTAAGAAAAGGGGGGCCACATAGCTTTGCCACACTAGGAGCAGCTCATGTATGAGTGTCAGATTTCCCTTTCTAGTTTCCCATTGCTCTAGACCAGCAGCAGATGATTCCTCCCCTCTGCTCTAGTCACCTAAGGTGTGTCTACACAGTGGTACTAGCTCAAAATATGCGACACAATTTGAGCTATGCAAATTGAGTAGTTTATTTCAAGTTAGTCCATTTCAAAATTTGGCACTGTCTAGACAGAGCCAAATTTTGAAATAGACCACTATTCTGACAAGTCCCTTAATCCTCGTGGAATGAGGTTTACCAGGACATTGGAATAGCAAGCCCATTATTTCGATTGCATTTTGAAATAGCGGGCATGCTGTTAAGACACCGAATGCTATTTCGGGATACCAGACGTATCCTGAAATAGCGCCACTTTCTAGACTTACCGCTATTTTGTTGCCTAAATGGGAGTCTAAATCTAGCCCTGCCTGTGGGTGCTGAGCACATGAAAAACAAGTCCTTAGCTTTGTAAAGTACTTTGAGACTTTTGATGGAACGTGTGGCAGAGAGACATAGTCTCATTAATACTATATGGAACCTTCTGATATAATGGTTATAGGTGCCCTTAAGAGCTTTTCATAATCTCATGTAGAACTTTAACAATGTTATAAGTCTGAATCCTAATAAATAGCTGTACATAAGACAATTACTAATTCTCTGCTTATAACTAGTAGACCTTGTTCTGCCTTAAATGAATTCTTCTGAAAAAGTAGATCAATTATATTGTCTTCCTTTTTACCATTAAAGAACTTTAGGAAGGGAGAGGTTAAGAAATCCAGGGTTCCTAGCTTACAGACTACTTGTCAGACCACTACAGACCAAACCAAGGCCACTCTGTTACTAACTGCTGCTCAGGTGATGTCTTGATGAAGGGCTGGCTAACAAGGTCTGGTGGTGGTGTTGTCTTCCACTAAGCAGACAGACATACTTCAGGAGGTGACTATACCCGATCTATGGAGAGAGAAACAATTTTGGTGTCTCTCTGAGGTTATGTCTACACTAACCCCCTAGTTCGAACTAGGGAGGCTAATGAGGGCAACCGAAATTGCAAATGAAGCACAGGATTTAAATATCCCGCACTTCATTAGCATGTTCCCGGGCAGTCGCCATTTTGGAAATTGACTAGCCCCGAATGACTGCCGCATCTACACGCAGCAGTGAAATGGGAGTTCAAAGTAAAGCCCTAACTTGAATTAGCTGTTATTCCTCTGGGAGTAAATATAAACACTTTGCACTGCAATTTTAGTTGTCATATTGCTAATGCACTCATCACCATGGTATCTAAGTACCAAATAGATCATTTCCACTCCCATTACGTCCTCATCCAAAGGATAAAAGAAAGCTACAACTTCTTTACTGCACAGTTTACTATACTGTGGAGGACCTACAATTATATAAATGTGAAGTAACTATAACTGATTAACTAATTGCATCTGAATGTAATTTAAAAATGCATTTGATTTGAATTATATGTGTTTGTAATAACTAACATTTAAAGACTCTCCTTATTGCACAGAAACAGCTGGTGAGCAAATGTTTGAAACATGTATTATTACTGTCAGCACCTGATAGGGTAATGAGAGATTTTGAAGCAAAGATTTTCAAAAGTGATTGCTGATGTAGAGAGCCTCCAGTTTTTAGCCCAACTTGAGGTACCTGAAAGAGGGCTTTGTGTTCAGAAAGTGCTGGGTATAAGTACCCTTCCCAATGATTCAGTAATTGTTGCCTCAGAAACTGAGCCAGGTCAATTCATTCATCTGTTTTGAAAACCTTTGACTTTCAGTTGTCTCATCTAAAGGCTGTAGTCACCACTTTTGATCTAATAAAAATTAATTCCAACACTGATCGACTCCCCAGCTCTTGGAAACTTCAACAGGTTTCAGTATATTTTTAAAAAATCACTAGATTGCTGCACATTTTAGTTTAATCTAGACTGAAAATAGCAAAGTATGGTGCAAAAAGCAATTTGATCAGGATTTCTGAGGCTAATACTGGGAGGATCTGGGAATCCTGTCAGAGAATATATGTTCCTGAGATTTTTAATCCAGATTGGTTTCAGAAGAAAGTGAATTTCCAAAGAGCGATTGGCTTAGAAACCTGAGCACAAAACTGAGACTCCCCTGAATTGATATTTATATTGACTTATCAATCATCATATTGCCTTGGGCAAACCATTTCATATACCTACCATAGCTCCCCATTCTGTAATATAAGATTGATCATTTTTATTTACCTGCTTTAAAAGTGGGCTTAATATATATTACTTGCAAAACACTTTGAAAATAAAATATAATTCTAGTAGTACTACATGTCAGTTTTGCTATGCTTATATGAACCAGACTTTTCACATTTTACTAGATGCACCAAAGGCCACAACCAAAACTAACCTGATTTGAAAACTATAAAGAAATATATGTTAAACAAATGAAAAAAAGTAGAAACTGGGAGCAATTCATATAAACTAGAAGCTAGAAAAAGCAGAAAATGCATAAGGGAAACAAAAGAACACAAGAAGAAATCAATGGCAAACACAATTAAGGATGCTGACATTTTAAGTATATTAGGAACAAAAAGAATTCTAACAAAGATACTGGTCCACTACTAGATGAAAATGGTAGACTTGTTAATAATAATGTAGAAAATGCAGAAGTGTTAAAAAAAATCTGTTCTGTTTGGGGAAAAAAAGCCAGATGAAGTATTCATATTGGCTGATGAGAATGAAATATTTTCTTTTTCAACAGTCACTTAAGAGACTGTTAAAAAGCATCTATTAAAGCTAGACATTTTAAATCAGCAAATTCAGAAAACCTGTACTTTAAAAGAGCTGGCCAAGAAGCTCTCTGGACTGTTAATGTCAACTTTCAATAAATCATGGAACACTAAGTTACATGTAAAGACACACCATGTAAAGAGCATAAGATACAATGAGTCTGTAGCAACAATCCAGCAGTGGCATAGCGAGGGGGGGCGGGAGGAAGCAGCTGCCCATGGGCACCACGCTAAGTGGTCCCAAATTTAGTCCCCCTCCACTTCCCCTGTCATTCCTTGCAAGCTCCCC
>CM057848.1:34785216-34795635 GCA_030068395.1 Apalone spinifera
TAACGGAAAACTTTTCCATTAAAAGCATTTTCGGAAAATCATGCCAATCTAGACACAGCCTTAGGGTTTTGTACAGTGCTTAGCACAATGGAGTCCTACCCTCACTTAGTGCTACTATAATATAAATAATAATCTTGGTCAAAGTCCCTTTAAAATACTAATTGAGAAATCCCTCCTTACTCCAAGAAAGCAGAAACAGTGGGGGAGATGGGGCAGGATCCTGCAGCTTTAATTAAAAGCTTAAAGGGGATGACTGCATTATGCTGTTTTATTCTAGGGGTTAATATCTGCCACATATAGTGTATTCTGTTTATTATGAAATAAATATGCTGGGGAGTTACTGTTTCTCTTATTAAGAGCCATTCTTGTGTATGCAGCAGGAAGGGCTGAATAGGAGTCAGTGCTGTATTCATCATCGCCTTTTATTAGAACTATCAATACACAGAGTGCCAGATCCCTCCACCAAAATCCATAAAGTTACACCAGGGATGAACTTGACCCTGCATGTTTTTTCCCCAAAGTGTCACCTAGTGGTTTATTTTGTTAATATTGGGGGAGCGCTGCACTGGTGGTGTTTGCCTGACAGGGCTGGTTGAAGGGCGGTAGTAAAATTGTCTGCTTGTTTGGTATTACTATTACCTGATCCAGCCACTTTCTACATGACATTTTAACCCAAATGCTGACCAGTGTTCAGATTTAAAAACATAAACAGTGGGAAATTAAAGAGGCACCTGATTTCCATTCCCAGTGAGAATTAGGCACCTCACTACCTTTTGAGGATTTGGGGGCTAAGAAACTAAGGGGAGGTATTAACTTTTGATGTGAGGCACTGCCTCCTCCCAGCTGTGCCAAGAGCAAATCCCTCTGAATCTTGTGGGTATGTATTCAGCACAGTTAGCCCATGGTGCTATGCCCCACTGCCTGTGCTACTCTGGCTATGCTGCTCGGTTTAGCAAGCTAGCTTGAGGAGAGCTAGTCATGTCTCTGCAAGCTGGGAATCATACCGCTAGCTTCGAAAGTAGACTGAGCGTGTCACCCCTTCCAATGACATAGCCCCACATTAGCTGCAGGGAACAGAGGACTAAAGCTTTACACACCCTAGATATTTTGCAACAAATCCATAGCCAGCCAGGACTTGATGGTTGTCATTCTGCTGCATGTGGCCATATGGCGTTTCGCACCAACGTTAAAGGTAGAACTCAGATTCATCAGCTTGCACAGCACAGCCCACTGCTTGTTAAATTATAGAGAATTCCTCCACGCCAGTCAAGTCTCGGCCCCCCTCCCTCCATAGTAATTGGCTGAGTTATGCACCAGTTTTAATGGCTAGAAATGTCCCTTTGATGGCCATTACCAACATTTTCCCTGTATTTCCTGTCCACTTTTCCTCATGAAAAGAAAACCACTAGATGTGAATCCTTTTTTATGAGGTCTCTTTTGATTGAGAAGTTGTGCATGTGACTCACTATCTAGGACTTCATCTCCCAGAGGAGCTCCTCAAGGCAATTTCGCCCTTGGAAATAATGCTGTTTAAAACTGAAAGACACGTGTCCCTCTTCAACAAAAGCAGGTGTCTAACAATTAAAGGCAGCCCATACTGCAAAAGAGCTCTCCTAAAGAAGTGGCAGGCAGGCATGACTGCCTTATCGGTGATGTCTACAATAACCCCATCTGTTAGGAAGATGATGAAATGTGCAGTGAAGGAAATGAGTTCGTGAACCTTGGATGTAAAAAAAAGCCCATTCAATATCTCAGCAGTGCCTCGAGCTTCCTTTTAGCCAAGCTTAATTTCTTTTGTCAAGTACCATTTGAAGATCTAATATGACATCAACCTTGTGTGCATGTTGCTCTTCCAGTACATTATGTACTGTAGAGTACAGGCTCTAAGCAATATCATGATGTGAGTCTAATTTACACAGAGGCTGCACCCCCGTATTTAATTCCTGGGTTCCTGGTCTTAATAAGTCCAATACATGTCTCCTCCTTCTCCCGTCAGTTACTCCTTTGCAGAATAAAAAATTAGATTTCTGGAGCATCACCCATATGTTGCACTGAGTCTCATACCAGACCACTAGACAAATGGGGAACTCTTCTTTCAGATAATGTTCTCAAGTTTGCTCTCATTTAAAAGGATACGTGTAGTCTCTAAAGCCAAAAGTTAGGTATTATAAAATGAAATCAATGCAGGTACAAGCTTTTGAGAAACCCTATAGTAATATTGGTATGACTATAGTAATATTGTCATTGGTATGACTTTAAAAAAATAAATATTTTAAATCAATGTAAGAATTGCATGTCACACTAGAACCCAGATCAAAGAAACTATATTGTGCCAGAGCCATGGTTCTTAACCTTTTCAAGATGTGGACTCATTTATAAATGTTTATTGCCTGTCGTGACTTAGTAAATAGTCTGAGGGAGAAGGCCCTGAGGTAGTTTCTGCCAGATCCTGCCCTTTGGGGAGGAGGGGGTTTGGTCCTGCCAAGTACTCACCCTACAGTGTCAGCTAGTAAGAGAATGGGACTTCAATTGGGGGAAGAAAGAGAACAGCTATTATTCAACGTCAGGCAAAAAGATAAGTGAAAAGGCTAGACCCTGGTTCCTACATCCTACATCCTAGAATAGAGAAGGGAGACTAGGAGAAAGCCACACATTCACTGCTCTACAGGCTGGGCATTAAAGATGGAAAAGACTCGTATCATCCAATTTACTCCTCAACCTACATCTCTTCCCCATAGCAGAAACCCATTGGCTTTTCCACCTCTGTGGTAAATCAAGCCTGTATATTTAAGCTAGCTGGGTAGCACATTTTAAATGGTGCCCAACTAGGCAAAAATATAGGCCATTTACAAGACGGGTCTGAGTGCTTTCAACAAGGAACATGAGTTAGTCCCCCACTGGATCATTTCCAGTGATTTAAACAAGGAATCCCCCATGTGTTATGGAAATGATAAATGAGAAAGAGGAAGCAATGGCAGAACTCACCAACGAAACATCTTTTCTTACCCTCAGCCAATGTCCTTGTGCACATGGCACCCTAACCAGGCTAGCAGCAGCTATGTTAAACCAATCTAGTAATCATTGTTTTGCAGTAGCCGTGCTGTGTCACCCTTTTCCAGCATTGCTGTCATTAATACAACTCTAATGCTGTTTCAATGACCCTTGGAGAGATGGAGTTTGATATTAGACTCAGGCCAACATAAACCCATTCTATTGATCCACACTTATTAATATTGTTTCTGATAATAGATGGTGGATGCAACTAGTCTAGGCTGGAAGCATATTTAGAGATGGTAACAAAGCACCATAATGCAGACTGAATTTCCCACTGTGAAATTAAATTCCATTATTCCTAGTTAAATCCCCGTGGACCATCGTAATCAAATCCCTCTCCTTTCTTGGATTTATACCCTATAACTCTTTAGAAGGGTATTCTTTTCCTCAGGGGCAGATGAGAGTGTTGCGGGGCCCAGGGCAACGCTGCGGGGCCCAGGGCAGCACAATTTCATGCATGCACCATGGCCACAGCCGACAGGCATTAGTGCATGCGGAGGGCCTATTGAAGCGCGCGGCCCAGGGCAGCCACCCCGCTTGCCCTGCCCTATATCCGCTGCTGCTTTTCCCCATCAGAAGCCACACAGCCCAGCTATATCTACTTGGGTCATTTACTTTTTCCTCACAAAATCACTCCAGCCCACTGTTCCATCTAAGCTGAGTGCTTGGACAGCCACCCAGGAGAGATTCAAATGCTGCTCAGCTGATTAGCACAGTGCCTACAGCATCCACAGATGGCATCATGTGCTTCTACTGGTGGTGCACATCTGCACATGCCTCAGTGCACATAATACAAATTATACCTCACATGGATGGAAACAATTAGAAGGAACATTGCCTCTCATTGCCATTGTGAGTCATCTCTGAGTTCCCTACAACATGGCATCATTGATTGCTGCTACTTGAATAGAGCAGGGGAGAGAATAAATGTAACACAGCCTTGACAACTATTGAGGGAGTTGAAGGAAAGATTTAGCAACAAAGAAGAGAAGAAGAAAAGAAGATGGTAAAGTTGTTCCATTTTTAAATGTTGGCTTGAAGCAAGAATCCAGTCCAATTCCTGGGTGCTCAGATACTATGGTGATGAGCCCAATAGTATCAGGATAGCTCCTGTAAATCAGATTAGATGAGATTCCGATAGCCAAAATACAATCTACATTGAGATACACAGAATTGTATATTAGATTGTACAGTATTTGGGGTGCAAACAAGATGCAGTATACTTTTGTAATCCTACTGTCTTTTCACAGGCAACATTCCCATTGATTTCCATGTTACAAAATTTCCTTCTGCATAAGCAACAGCTGTGACAGTCTTAAAAGGATGCCTGTGACCAATGTTCCCTCTAATCTTTTCCCTCCATGTGCAGAATAAAGTTTTATGTGCACTCAGGCATGTGTGAATGTGTTCCATCAGTAGAAACAAAAAACTTCGCTAATCAGCTGGGCAACATTTAAATCTCTCCTAACTGGATGTACAAGCACACAAGCACAAGCACACAGCTTACAGGGAACACTGCCTGTGACTTTTCATATTCCATAACAGTCACGTATGACTGAACCACCACTTAACAACTGAGCATCCAGCCTGCACCTAGGTAAGAAGTTGAATCGGTATAGCTATTACAAACATCTCAATATAAAGAGATTTGTTTGCCAGGAAACAAGGTGTGCTGAGTTCTTTAGTGACTCCTGACAACATAATTCACACAGATTTTTCCTGACTGAGATCCTTTACTTGTTAAATAGAGGTTGGGATGGATGGTAATTATATTAATTAAAGGCCATTTTCAAAGGCAGATGGTAATAATAAGTCTGACATGAAAAACTATGGCCACCTATAAAAATAAAATAGCATGACACTTAACCCTTTGCTGAGGAAAGGCCTTAATTAGCAAGGTGCTCAAGCTTAGCATGAATGAGGCAGTGTATTCACATCAATGAGGTGAGGGTTTAATAGGGCTGTTAGTGCATGCTCTCAGGGAGTGGCTGCTAATATCATCTGGACCACTGCAAAGCAACTATTTTTGGATCTTCCATCAGCAGAAGAAAAACTTAATGGACACTGTGGATGATCTGGGGTGCGATCACCCCCTCCCTGAGAGGGAAGGGGGCTCAGCAAACCCCTTTCATCCCTTCTTATTGGGGTCCCCGGTTGCAAGCCCCATCAGTCGGCCCAGCCAGGGAGGGGGTTCAGCGGACCTTGAGATTGTAATCCATCTCTGTGGGGTGGGGCTGGCGCCCCCCCAGTCCGGTCCCTCCCTGGACCTCTGCCTGTGCCGGCAAACTGTCCGGCCGTCACCCTTCCCTGCTTCTTGCCTGTATGGCTTCTGACCGGGGTAGACTCCTCCCTGGGGAATGGGGAGGGGGACCCGGTCCCACCCTCTCTCCGGGTCCCAGCCCGGGGCCCTAAGCACAGGGGCTCACTCGCTCCCCAATGTGGTAGATGGGGGTAATTCCCTCCATAACCCGTCTACCCAGGGACGCCAAAAGGGTCCTGCTCTGGGCTCCTTCCTCCCTTCCCGGGATCCTTTGTGTGGCCGTGCCACTTCCCAGAGCCTACCTAGGTTCAGGCGTTCTGGTCCAAGGTTCCTCCGGTGATGTCCCCCGGGTCTGCCTTCCCCCGCGGGTCCGGCCTCTGCCGGGTCGCTCCTTCCTGGATTGGCGGGATTGGGTCCAGTCCCTGTCGGCATTAAGACTGGCCAGCCGCCAGCTGCGGCGTCCGTCGCGGGGATCCTTGGGTCGAGGTCGGGCCGTCTGCCTGCCTCGGTCCCGCCCTGGGTCCGTCTTGGGCTCGGGGCTCTCCATCCTCTCCTTGAGGAGGCTGCCCCCCTTTCTCTCTGGTGGTGGGCCTTTTTAAAATGGCCCGCCGCGCCAGTCCCGCTCAGCGCTGCCCCCGGGTGGAGCCGGCGGTTCTCCGCTGGCGCAGCGTAGAGGCTGGGTCTGGCCCTGCCATCGTCCTCTGCCCGCGCATCGACCGGGGGGAGGGGTTTGGCCCGCTCCTCCCCTCTCCCCTGCCGGGCGGTCCGGGCCGTCGCCCATGCGGGCCACTGGCGGCCCGTCACAGACACACAGATGCCTCCTGGAAAGCTATGACTAAAGGTGAGTGTGATGGGTTGAATCACAGAAATCCCCTGGGAATGTCATCTCCTGTTGTCCCCCACCCCCTACCACCCCTTAGTGCCCTCTGGGGCTCCCCACCACTCTGTCCTGCTGGGCCAGAGGGTCTGGTCTCCCAAGCAGAGCAACGCAAACACTGAAACAGCTTAGTTCTAGGAGAACTCAGTTATAAGGTTTTTGACACAAGTAAAACAGCCCCTAAAACCCCAAATAAATCGTACTTTGCGTTTTACACACAGAAAGCTAAGGATTTTTCCTCCCAGAACTGAGCTGGTTCAGTTTCTGTGTTGCTCTGCTAGCAGGTGGTTACCCCAACTCTGCACCTTGGCTGGGAAAGGTACTGATCTATAATGGTCATTTTAATTTCTATGCTCTTCTCTTGACAGCAGTTTTTTGGAGAGCTTTGGAAGATTTTGCAGCTGGTTTTGAATGCTGCATGTTCTAATGAGAGCTTCAGTGTTCTAATGTTCTAATAATAACTATATGTGGAGATCTATGAGAAATAGCTGAGATTGTTACTCACTTTGCCAATAGGAATGGCTTTGATATGTATTTCCTTTCCTGAGTATTGGGAAGCAGGTTGTTTGCTTCATTCGCTGTGGCTGAAAAGTGAACAGCCTAGCAGCCTGTGAGCAACAGCCTTTTCATTCCCCACCCATGGCCACCTTATGCAGAAGCCAGTCATATGCATGGTCCTTTATCTTTTTGAAGCATTGGATCAGGCTTATGCTGGAGGCACTAGTTTTCCTAAAGGGACAGTGATGAGCTACTTTAGGAATGAGCTCACTCCGTATCTTTCTGGGAGAGGGGGTCTCCCCAGAATTTTAGTCAGATGAGATTCCTCTGGGCACTTCCACTGCCAGCTTGATGCTATCAAATACACAAAAACACACGTGCACACACACACGTACATGCACTGTAATGTGTGCCAGTGTAACCAGTAGCTCAAAACCAGTTTGGCAGTAGAAGGCAGAAATGTTGTTTTTTTTTAAATTCTCCCATCACTCCAATGCTTAATGGACTTGCACTTCCCTTTATCCGCTGTGCTCACTGGCTTCCCATAGGAATCCTGGCCTTCCACTACAAAGAAAACATTGGCTTCTATTCTATCACAGACATTATACTTCTTTCCAGCTATTACAAAAGGAAATGGGAAATCAAGAGGGGACATAGCAATAGCCTCACATTATATTACTGTACAACCATACCCAGTTCTGGGAAGTGACCAGTATTTATCAAACTTCATTTTCTTATCAGTCTGTCTCTTTTAGGAATCCACAGAACTCCAATCACCACTGTACCTTGCAACTTGTTCAGGAGTTTGGTGATATTGTAGAGAGTCTACTATTAGTCCAAATCCAGCCCAGACTACAATTTCCTACCATCTGATAGCTGCTTGGCTTGGTAGGTCCAGAGCCTAGTGGACAGCAGTCTACATTGCAGAAATAACCAGAAATACTGTCAACCAAAGTTGACAGACAAGTTGGTAGCCTCAGTACACTGAGAACTTTCATATTAGCACTGACAAGGACATCAAGGCTGAATCATTCCCTTACTTGCTGAAATGCTCCCTATAGATCAAAGCAAAATGGAAGGTGCTGTTTGAAAGAACCTGTAATGGCTATTGCCCATGGTTGTACTCATTTTGGAAGTATAGGGTCTGATCCTGAGAAGGGCTGCATATCCATAATTCTCCAAAATGGGCCATTTGCATTCCCAGAGCTATCAAGCCAACCCCTTTTCCCAAAATCATAAGCACTGAGGGTACATCTACACAGCAGGGCTACAGCCGAAATAAGTTACACAACTTCTGCTACGTCAATTGTGTAGCTTAAGTTGAAATAGCTTAACTCGGCTTTTGGTGATGTCTACACAGCAGGAAGTCCAAGGCAGAGCACTCTTCCTCTGACTTCCCCTACTCCTTGTAAAATGAGGTTTACAGGATTCGGAATAAGAAGTCCTCCAGATCACTATTATTTTGACATTATGTAAAAATAACTGCTTGTAGTGTAAACGAGGACTGTGTTATTTCAGAATAACACCAGTTATTCCAAAATAATACTGCTTTGTAGACATACCCTAAGGGTACATCTATACTGCAGGCTTTTTGTGCAAGAACATTTCTTGCGCAAAAACTTACGGAGCGTCTACACTGCACACATGTTCTTGCACAAGTAAATTTACTGTAAAGCATCGGAATAGAGGGCTTCTTGCTCAAGAGTTATTCCTCTCCCCATGAAGAATAAGCCCTCTTGTGCAAGAACTCTTGCGCAAGAAGACAGTGTGGATGGGCAACAGGCTAAAATGGCCATCAGAGCTTTCTTACGCAAGAGAGCATCCTTATTGCCATGGACGCTCTTGCGCAAAAGAACATCTCTTGCGCAAAAGCACATGGTAGTGTGGACGTGCTCTTGCACAAGAATTTTTGCGCAAGAACTGTTGCGCAACACAGTTCTTGCACAAGAAGCCTGAAGTGTAGATGTAGCCTAAGAGAATGAAGGGAAAGGAAAGGGATTGATCACATTTTTTTGTTTCTTTTTTATGGATTCATGATACCGAAATGGAGACAGGAAAGGGTCATGAACAAAGAAGGATTCCAAATGACAAACATCTAGTTGTGTTACCTATTAGGAAGAGAGCAAGTATAGCAATGATGTTCAAACACTTTTTACAGAGATTTTCTGAATCTCCTTCCCCTCTCCTCTCCCCTGCCCCCTGCATACTTTCATCCAGAAAATCATACACATTATTGTTTAAAGTGATTACAGAAGTCCATAAACCCTTAGAAATTGGTTAGCACCAGCAGTTAATGACTAAGTTTCTCTATTAATGCAGGTTAATATCCTAATAAACCATTTGTTAACTGCAGTAATTGACTGATTGTGAGAGAATTATAGCCATTATAACTATATTTTAATTAGTGATACTGGGAAAATATATGGCAAGACAAGAATAGCAACAGACACAAAAAATTTGTTGTCTTATATTTCCAGAGTCATTTTTCCAACTGATCCATAATGTAGTTACTTCCATAATGTTGACATTTGATTGCATAGTAAATAAGTATTTTATGACTTCCACCTTCATTTAAATTGAACAGATGACCTAGATATAAAATCTGCCCCACCTTTTAATGGCAAAACCAATAAGGTAGGTGTATTTTAACTGGAGTCCCACATGGATCACTTCTTGGCTCTATGTTATTTAATATTTTTTATTAATGATCAGGAAGAAAACATAAAATTGTCAATGATAAAGTTTGCAGAAGACATAAAAATGGAGGAAGTGGAGTAGGTGACTGCCTTCCTGTGCCTTTGCCAACATTTTAATTGCTAAATGGTGTGCTCTCTCCCTGTGCCTCTGAGAGACATATACTCCATATCTTATATTATCAATAAAATAGGTAATACTGGGCTCTTCAGCATAGCCGAGAAAAGTGTAACACAATTCAAGTGCCTGAAGTTGAAATGAGCCTAATTCTGACTGAAAATAATACACAGTTTTTTATCAGAAGAATTAACCATTGGAACAACTTGCAAAGATTTGTGTTGGGTTCTAGATCACAAATGTGGATGTTTGGAGGGAGGTTGCAGGAAGCCAGACTACACTGTCACAATAGTCCATCCTGGAATAGGAATCCATGAATCTATGAATCTTACACCTATGTCCACTGGGGAATCTGGGGTGTTAATTTGTTTTGCTTTATTGTGTTAAGAATATGTGGCATATAGGGCTCTGAGTCTTCATGCCCATAGGTACGTTTTTCTAAAATTATACAGCACTAATACATTTACCCGGTGCTGCTCGGGTTTTTAACTCAATTAAGTTTGTGTACTTTCCCCTCGCTCCGTAAGGGTACGTCTACACTACAGTGTTATTTCAAAATAACTAATTTTGAAATAGTTATTTCAAAATAAGATATTTCAAAATAACGCGTCTACACACAAAATGCATTTCGAAATAGCATTTCTCTATTTTGAAATAGTGCATCCACACTGATTGGACCCTGAATCGTATTTAAGGCCCGCTGGAACCAGTTTCGGCAGAGCATCAGGTCAGGAGTTACTTTGTGCGGCTGCTGCCTGAGGCTATCTGAGGCCTGTGCTTAAAGGAACCCCACCCCTGGACAGCTGGTTCTCAGGTTTCCCTGCTTGTTTGCCTACCTCGATGAGAGACAGCAAAGCATTTTTTTTTCTCTGAGTGCTCTGGTTGCCCTCACTCAGGACATCACAGCACTCTGCAACAT
>CM057848.1:34795735-34816797 GCA_030068395.1 Apalone spinifera
GCTCGCAGTGCCCCCAGGTGCTGCTGTTGGTACCCCTCCACTGCATGGGTGGTCATACAGAGCCCTTGGGAGCAGGAGCATGTCCCGGGTGGTGTGGTGCACCCTGCACACGCAGCTGGTGCAGCTGTGGAGAAACAAGAGAAGTGGTCAGTTATCCCTGGGACACAGTGGGTGAAGCCCAGCCCTCCTCTACAAGGTGAGGATGACTGTTCCCTGCACCATCAGAGCCGATGTGCTTGCACACAGGCCATGTTCAGAATGTCCTGCTATCCCCGGGAGTGGGAGCTTCCCCGAGACCGCACCCATGCCCCTGTGATGTATATAGTATGAATGTGTGGGGGGAAGGTGGGAGGGAGATGTTCCCTGCCTCTGTGTAGAGTGGCTTTGTGGAGGGAGGGCGTCCTGCTGTGTCCCACCCCGGAGTCAGAAGAATGTCATGCCTCCTCACACACACATATGGCTAACAAGGTAAGGCTCCTGTGTGGCAGCCAGCTGGGGCCACATGCCCGGGGTGGCATGGCATATGCTCGCACATGCACAGGTTGCTGCGTGATCCGTGGACAGCAAGGCCCACGTGCGCAGTCCCTTGTTTCCATTCCTCCCTCCCTCCCTGCCCCTGCATAAGGGGACAGTGATGGCACTCACCTGCTGTTGCCTCCCTGGCCTCAGATGACACCAGCGACAGGTCTGCTGGGGCGGCTCGGGGGTCCTGGCTGTTCAGCATGCTCCATCTGGTCTGCTGAGGCTCCTGGCTCTCCTCCTCCTTCTCCTCCTGGATGCCCTGGTCAGGGCCCTCTGCCCCAGGGTTGACAACCACCTGGGTGGCACGGACCATCCCACCCCCCAGGATGCAGTCCACGGTATTGAAATAGGGGCAGCTTGCTGTGTGCGCCCGTGGTTGGGAGCTGCATCCTGTGGCCCTGGCATATGCCTGCCAAAGATCTTTTATTTTCATCAGCATCTGCTCCTGTGTGCAGATGTGGCCTTTGCTGGCCATGCTGGCAGCTATCCTCCATCTAGTGCAGAAATCATGGATGTTGTAGGATTCCGCCCAAACCTCAATGAGATCCATGATCTGCGCACTGGACCAGGAAGGCGCCCACCTTTTCCGGCCCCTGGCAGGCTCCCGGGAGCTGGCCGACTGCTCCTGGGGAGCGGTGGAGGGCTGGCTGCCGGTGGCTTGCTGGCTCATATTGGGGCCACTGGGTCAGGGGCAGGACAGACTGTTTTTGGGCTGGCAAGAGTGGAGCTGGCACAGGCACTGTGGCCAGACTCTACCTTTAAGGGCTCCGGGGGGGGGGGGAGAGAGGGAGAGGGGTTTTCTTGGTTGTGGCCAGAGTGGCCAGCAGGGCACCCTGGGAAGGGCTGGAGGCCCCCTATTTCGAAATAAGCGTCTACACAGTGCTTATTTCGAAATAGTAATTTCAAAATTGGCGTTATTCCTCGTGGAATGAGGTTTACCAATTTCAAAATAATTAATTTTGAAATAGCGGTTGGCTTGTGTAGAAGCTAGTACAGTTATTTTGAAATAACGGCTGTTATTTCGAAATAACTTTGCTGTGTAGACATACCCTAACAGTGACAAAAGGGGAACAGCTAACAAATTATCAGGGGAGAGTTTCAGCCCCTGACACCTCCTCCCCCCTCCAAGAGCACATGGGAGTGCGAGGCTCAGGGCTGGCACAGTCCTAGATGAAAGAGGGCATGCCCCCAGACAGCCCCTTTCACCTGCCTGGGGATTCTGTCTCTTTTCTGCAAGGTTTTCTGAGAAGCAGTCCCATTCCAGGCATATCCCACTTTCCTGGAACAACCAAACCTTTAAGTTGCTTTAAGTTATGATGAGAAGAAACCGTATGCCGAATTTGTTAGTCCTAGCTCTTACCATTTAGGAGAAGTTCTTGAACAAACAGACAAACTCAAATATATATAATAGATTTGCAATACAGGATCCTTAAAAGTCTGGCTTTCTCAAGTGGCATCACCACCTGGCTGCCAGATTGCCTTCCATTTAAGATAGAAACATTGCCTGTGGTTCCTAAGTATTTTATCTTGTATCTTTTAGGCACTGCAGTAGGCTGTATCACGCAGGCCCAGACCTTTAAACAAAGTGACAGAAAATGTGTGCTAATTAGTCCCATATATAGTGGTAGTGAGGCTTGGTGGTAGAGGCCTCTGATGATGGAAATTTCCCCAAGAGGAAGACTGTGGCTGTGGAAAGTAGCCCCAACCATCTCTGTGCTAATAGGCCTACAAGGAACCAATATTCAGATGTGCTCAATGAAGAGGGTAATATGTAGAGTAGAGGATGCCCTTCTTCAGTATATACACTAAGCAGTCTCTTGTCTAATCTAGTTTATCTGCCTAGCTAAGTATGTATTTTCTTCCATTGCCTTTGTATTCAATGGAGCCCCTACCAGGACATGAAGCAATCCCTACCCAATGGAAACCCAGAGCACAGGCAGATGGCAGGACTATTTCCATCAAAGTGAACCATGCTGGGGTGCAAAGGCAAGGTAAGAGGAAGAAAATAAAAATTGCACTTCCTTGTGCTAGCTCGGATGATCCAAAGCAGACTCCTCTGTTCCTGGGGTTTTCTTTTGCTTCAGAAGTTTGTAAGAGGATTGTGCCACAATAGTTCAGGGAACAAATTCAGTATAAGAAAAGTCTTTATTATTGCAGCCTTGATTGTCATGGATTTGTGATTTGTGTTGCTGGTAATATTTCTTGATCTCTATAGCTGCTAATTACTGGGGGGAGGGAGGGAAAGGGGATGAGCCCATAGTAATAATGGCAAATAGTTTATCAGACTCCACTGACAGCCACACAGTAAGGGGACGTCTACACTGCAGCGCTATTTTGAGATACCAGAAGTATCCCAAAATAGCTATTCCATGTTTTTTGAGCATGCCCATTATTTCAAAATATAAAAGGCTTGCTATTCCAACATTCCTGTAAACCTTGTTCCACAAAGGTTAAGGGATATTTCGCAATAGCACTCTATTTCACAATGAACTCAAAATAAGCTACGCAATTTGCGTAGCTTAAATTGCATAGCTTATTTTGAGCTTTGGGTGCAGTGTAGACACACCCTAACATCCTGGGGTGTGCAAGAGACTTACAAAGAGAAGGAACACAAGGGCAACACTGTGGACACACAGGAGGCATATTTGTGAGAACTTTTAATCCTTCTCCTTGGGATGTGATATTATACACACTTCCCCCTGGGCATACAAGAAAAAAATGAGTTTTGCTTATTAATCTGAAGAGCTGGCTGGGTTCACACGTCTAGGTCCTGCTGTCGCAGCAATACCTATATTGAGGCAGTTATTTTTCTCATGATGCCTGTTCTGTTCTTGCTGTACAGAGGATAGACAGGAGCCAGGATTCTGGGATTCTATTTTCCTCTCTACGGGGGAGATGTTGTTAAGCAGTCAGAGCCCTGCACTTGATGGTCAAGATTCTTAAACTCTGTTCAGGACTCTGCTTCTGACTTCTCATGTTACCCACAGCCACTTACCCTCTTTGTGGCATCATTTCAGAATGCTCAGTTATCTTTATTTCAAGAGGAACTGATCCTCACCTCCATTAACCTCTCTCTGCTTAATGCATTTCAATTGAAGTAAAAGGTGTTCTCTGTTTTTCTCAATAAATACCCCATCAACAAATCTCTCTTTCCAATGGAGAAAGATAGATTGATGAAGTGGGCTCCATCCAATGAGTGTTTATGCCCAATTAAATTTGTTAAGGTGCCACAGAATTCTTCATTGTTTTTGCCACAATAGACTCACATGGCAACCTGAACTCAGACAGCTGTCTCTAAAACTTATTCATTGTAAGAATTATTATTAAACCCTCTTGTTTTGCTTTGTGACATCCAGGACTTGAAGGGTTCCCTCTGTGGCATCTCTAAAGTTGTGATCGACTTTAGAGATCTGGTTTCTATGGGAAGCCCACAGAATCTGACCCTTTTACTCTTGAAGCAATAACCACTTCTGGGCAGGCATTCCCTGGAAGTAAATGGCTTGTTGGGAGAGTTGAGGACCTGAGGTAAAGTCAAAGATCCTGAACAAAGGGTATGCTACACTGCAACACTATTTCAAAATAATTAGTGCTACTCCAAAATAATTTATTCCACATCTACACAGTAGGCAGTTATTTTAAAATAGGGTCAAAATACTTTCAAGCTAGAGAACTTCTTACTCCGACTCCTGTAATCCTCGTGGAGGCTATGTCTAGACTACAGAGTTTTGTCAGAAAAATGGCCCTTTTTCTAACAAAACTTGAGTTACGTCCACACTGCAAGCACGTTCTTTCAACAGTAAATCAAAAGAACAGAGGGCTTTTTGCACAATTGGTAATCATCATTCTACAAGAAACTTTTTGCAAAAGAGCTCTTTCGCAAAAAGGTGTGTGTGGACAGGCAAGAGGGATTTTTTTCAGAAGAGGGAAGAGGAAAAAGCACAGGTTCCCTGGTGGCCACTCTGTTCATAGCAATCACTGCTTACATGCAAGATAGCGTCCATATAGTCTGGACGCTCTCTTTCTCAAAAGTGCATCACTTTTTCGATGAGCTTTGCAGTGTGGACGCTCTCTTGTGAAAGAAGTTTTTTCAGAAGATCTCTTCCAAAAAAAAAAGCTTCTTGCGCAAGAAGCCTGTAGTATAGACATAGCCTGAATGAGGAATAAAGGAAGTCAGAGGAAGAGTGCTCAATTTCAAAATAAGTGCTATGTAGATGCTCCCTATTTCTAAATAAGCTATTTCAAAATAAGATACGCAATTGTGTAGCTTATTTCGAGTTAAGCCCTGCAGTGTAAATGCACCCAAAGTAATTCACTACACAAGTCATCATCTCTGTTCTAAAGCCTGGGGAATTTGAACAATCATTGCTTCATATTCTCTTCATTTCTTATGTGTTGGAAAGAAAGAAAGAAAGAAAGAAAGAAAGAAAGAAAGAAAGACCAAACCCATTCTCAGAAAAATGTCAAAAATCATCTTAATTCCCAAGAGGAACAATTATCAATTATTTTCCCAAAATTCTCACAAAATATATTTTGAAAACAATCAGATTTTTAGGGTTTTCCCTCTTCCTTTGCATACTCCTCTTTTTCCTTTTTTGCCACTGAATTCCACAAAATGAATGATATCCATATTTTTATTCACCATGGTAGCTTTTCAAAAGCTAAGATTAAAGGGGGAAAAGTATGGATGCTGTTCATTTTATTGCACCCACATGGGACAATAGGAAAAGAGAAAAAGGAAAAATACAGTAATTATAAAAGAGTTTAAAAATCCTGTTTTGATGAAAAAAATGAAAATTAAGAGAAGCTTTTTTTGGAAACTTATGAAAAGGCTGTTTTTCCATCCAAAAGAAAAATATGAATGGATATATAATCAACAGTAGTGTTGCAAAGTTAGGAGTAGAGCAGCACATTGTCAGGACATGGTATTCTAGGCAGAAATAAAGGTCTTCATTCAGATCTCAGTTACACTTCTGCAAATCTGGAATAATTCACTGGAGTCAATAGAATTATTCTTGATTTACAGTGAAATCTGGAATAATAGAAACAGCACATGTCTTTAAATTCTTCCTATTTTGTAAAGAACAAAAATATAAAGTAATTGGTTTCTGTAATTGTATAATTTGTTATGTATTTTCACTTTTCTCTTAAGCCTACCTAGCAGGAGACATAAAAAATGCCGAGGAAGTAAGTCAGAGGGGAGCACAAAATGTATTCAACATAATTACAATTTTAAAAAAAATCTAGTGCTTCTTCACAGTTTAATTCTGAAGGGTTTCCGTTTCAAACTAATTAGTTTTAGAGGCACCACTAATAAATCTGGATATTTCTGAAAGAAAAAGAAATGGCTTGGAATTTAATTTTTTATTAAGCTGTTGCTAAGGTCCATGCTAATTAAATCCAAGCATCAATAGCAATTTATTCAGAGATCTGAAAATGTAAATAACACAATAAAATAAGTAAATAACATTGAATTTCCCTGGTGGAAATGAGACTGACGGGAGATTATGGGAGAGCAGGGAAAATGTGGAGAAGAGAGGAGAGAGAGAGAATGTGTGTGTCTCGATCTGTGTCTCTGATGTAGATCGTTTAATATTTTACCAGGCCTTCTGGGTTCTGCATTTAATTCCTAGGGAGAATGATTCCCCTGTTGTTGTCAGTGTTACAGGTTGGCAGATGATGTGATACCTGTGAACAAATATCTTGTCAAAGTGCTGCCCCCTGGGACTGAGATGAAACAAAGATTGGGGGCTGGGAGACAACATGAGAGAGTCTTTAGGTACAAGATTGGACCCCAAGGGCATATTGTAACAGATATATTCTCATTATATGATATAAATTCAGTTTCCACCCACTCCTCTCACCTGACACAGGGGCCTGATTCTGTTCTGGCTGACATCCACTGAAACCTTTGAGAGTTTTGCTGTTAAAGTACAATCAGGCCTAGAGGCAGCAGAAAAAACCCTCTTGCGCAAAGCCATTATGCTGATTATTTTCAGACATAACAGCTTTGCACAAGAGGGTTTTTCTTGCGCAAGAAGGGGCAGTGTAGACAGCCCCGTCTTGCGCAAGAGCCTCTTCCGCGAAAATGGCGGCTCATTAGCTATGCAAATGATGCTCGGCGATATTCCGCCCAAGCCTCATTTGCATAGCTCTGGCGCAAGATCGCACCAGTCTAGATACAGCCTGAGGGTATGTGGAAGGGGTTACGTGTATATGGATAGTAGTCAGATAGTTTGCAATGGGCAAACTACTTAAGGCTGGATTGTTGAAGCCCAGCCTTTCTTTCTTTCCTTGCAATATATTAACTATTATTTGTATTAGAGCAGTATCTAGAGATCCCAGCCAAGCTGAGACTCCCACTGTTCTCTACAGGCACATTGTGAGAGGTAGTGCCTGCTCTGAAAAATCACTAGTCTAAAATACACAGACAAAGAGTGGAAGAAAGTGCTATTATCTCCCAGCTGCGCAAGTTCACACAAGAATCAGGAACTGAACACAGAGCTCCTGATACCCAAGCTAGTGCATTCTCTACCCTGTGCAGGAGTAAATTAGCTCCCATTGTTATCTGTGCTCCCAAATGATCTTGCTTAGACGTCTAAGAATCTGATTTGCATACATGCTTTCATAGGCGCCTGGTCTTGAAGGCAAAACAAGGCTGTGCCTACCCAAAGCTGAAGCTATGCTGGCCCTGGCCCTGCCCCTTCGCCCCTCAGCCCCCGCCTCCAGCTGCCACACAGAGTTGCTGTGGAATGTTTAGTGTGTCTCAGGCAGGTTCCAGGGTGGCTGGGAAGGCAGAGTAGCAGGAACCTCCTCAGAAGCACACATGACAGTGGGGAGACTCAGGCTGGGAGCAGGTAGGCTTGGGCATGCATGCTCTTCCCATCCTTGTGGAGGGCAGAGGGGCACATGTTTGGCGTGCTGCTCCTCCCTGTGGTGTGGGCGGGGCCTCAGCAAAGGGGGAGCTGTAGGTGGGCTGGGGGCCTGCCTACTCCAGCTTCAGCTGCATTGACCTCCCATGCATGATCTGGTAAAAAAACAAATGAAATCAACTGCACACACAAATAATTTGAGGCTGCAAAAATGGAGACTGCACTGAAGCCAGGCTGAAAAAGTTCTTTCCCTCTTTCTATTTTAAGGTGGTGTGTTCTGATGTCCACATGGTCCCAGACACAACTCATCTGTAAAAAGTCTTGGCTGAAAGAAAGCTTATACCAGCCAAAGCCAATGTGTGATGCAGTCAGTCTCTGAGTTCTGCTATATTTGATTAGTTAGGTGCTTCACATGCACAGCTTTGCACCTGTTATTGAAACTCCTGGATGTAAAGAATCCATGTTGAGATGAATTTGCTACATTAATAATGTCCCATCAATAATGAAATGAGGCTAGTTCTGAATTCTTTCTGGGCTCTCCCAAAGTTCTGTACCATTCTCCTTGATTGCTATGGAGTGATGGGGGTTCCCTACCAGAGGCTGGGTAGAACTACATGAAAAACAGGATGGCAGGGGGATCACTAATTGAACCTTGGTTTATTTTTGCCTCATACTATTACAGACCAGAACATGCTACTACTACCATAGCATGAGGTTTCATTGTACCAATATGGTGATACTCATCAAAATAGAGCACACAACTGCGTCACTCAGGACCTGCCCTGTTACAGACTGTAAAGAGAAACATCCTTCTACAATGAGGCTATAAACACAATATAAAAAGCAATCCAGAGAGCACTTAATTACAGTAATGTATACAAGAAGGTCAAATGTGGCCCCAAATATGGCTTTTATAAACAAAAGCTTTTCCAGATACCTAGCCAAAAAAAGATGCCATTTTAAATACTCCAATGGAAACGGTTTTAAGAAAAGAATAAAACCAAAATTCCCCTGTAGTGTTTTCAATGCAGGCTACAGCATCCTGTTAATGCACGTGTTTTCAACTTCACACATGTGATCCAGTGCAGGAGCATACCTTCCTTTCTATGAGGATAGATGGCCCCTGGTCCCCGTTAAGAGAGTTCTCAGAATCACTATATAAGTAAATAGAATTAAATGATGTTCAGGAATATATAGCATACTTCCTGGCTTTTGTAGGACCACTAAAACAAGTTGTTGTGCCCTGAGAATGTTTTCCTTCATGCAGCTCTTTACATCAGCACTGAGTAGTCCCAAAATTTTGCTATTGTGCCATAGAGATGTGATAGAATAGGGAAAGAGCTGTTCTGCTGCTAGCTCTGCCCCCCCCAACCAAGTCACCACCCTTTCTGCAGGACATGGAGCTGAGCCCCACCCCCCATATTGCCTAGGACCCAGCAAAGTCTCTCACCAGCCCTGGCTACTGCATGAGAAACCAAACATGAAACTCAGGAGAAACAAAAGTGAAAGGGACTAATCTACATTCACTGTCCAAGAGGACAGAAATGCAAAAAGGAAATAAAGTGAAACCAAGAATAAAAAATACAGCATATTATTAAAGTTATTTTGCTTTGATAATCTCAAGGTTTAATATTAACCTGGCCAATGACAGCTGTTTTTCAGAAATATCTGATAGCTATCCTGATGGTGTCCCTTAACAAGACATCCCCTTGACTTTGCTTGTTTAAAGTCAACCCAAAAACGTCAGCAATATTTTGCACCTGAATTTTATTCCACTCTGTTCTGAATGCCAGTGTATTTCAAGTGAATGGCATTAATCCTATCTGTTTATTTTCTATGCAATTGTTTGTTCATTCAGTTTGTTTGGCATATAATGAGGTTGTAGGCAGCTAAGGGATGCTTTTTTTTTGTATATATCATCATTATGTTTTATTATTTCTACAAGTTCTCACACAGAGAAACTTTCAACCTGATACTATTCTGTGTATTCTAATATATTCCAATTAATGCCAGCTCCAGAAATGTCTATACAGATTCTGTGTGGTATTTGCCTAATGAGGAGAACATGTTTTCCAGCACTGACCTTTCTGTTGCATTTCAGCTTCCAAAGGGAGAAAAATGTTTCTGTCCCTTTTAATGTCACGGTCCCTGGCTCAATGCAGCTTGAATACAGACATACAAACAAGCAAGATCATTAACAAGGCACGGTCAACTTGAAAATCACCCTGTGTCCAAACATTTTTTACATGCCATTGACACAAGGAACTTTGGAAATTACTAAAATAGAAAAAGTAGAAAAAATAATAGGGGAGAAAAAGTTTTGGCCTTTCAGTTTGGAGAGGGCTGCACTCTTGATTTAACATACATGTTTGCAAAGGGGAGTAAGAGAATGTAAAAATCCCTTTAAGAGCATGCACATCTAGCTCTGTCCTTGCTCTCTGTGTAACAGGTGGACAGTACAATGAAAGTGACTTGGAGGATTCTGATACAGGCCAGCACTAATTTGCTACTCCCTACTCCCCTGGAGAAAGGAGAAAGCAAGCAGGGTATCATGCTTCAGTCTGTCATTACAGCTACCCTCAACACTAACAGTGGAACAGAATATATCCTGCTAACAACATGTTTAAGGATTTTAAAGGGAGGTCAGTAGGAAATTTTAAACTTGAAAAAAATCAAGTTGGCAGTGTCCTTTGAAATTATTGCAAGGGTGCTGTGATATAATCTATGATTTGGGGAGTTTGAAGTGCACAGAAGCACTGGCAACTCTTTCCTGAGCATTAAATGGAACATGACTCAGAGAAGAAAGAACAAAAAAACCACATGTATAGTCATCACAGTGTTAAAATAATCGGTGTAAACAAATGAGTAAACTGCCACCTTAAAATCTGAATAATCTCTTTTGATTGCCCTAACAATTACAAGGTTATTAATCGAACTCAGAGCTAACACAAAGCAGTCATATATAGTATTCATCTTGAAGTGAGCTTGTTATATTTTTTAAATGGCCAAACTACTCTATTTTTCATTCTATGATTTCTCATAAGTAATTATACAAAATGCACTGTAAATGCCCCATAGGAAAACTCAACTTTTATGAAGGAACACAAAAACCTTATGTGCAAAAATCACACACACACACACACACACACACACACATTTTTCTTTAATTATTTTTCTCCATCACCTTCCCATTTGTTTTAATTACAAATGTCTATTTCAGGGATAAATGACCTCATGTGCTATGCAATATAAACACACAAACAAGAAAATCTATGCCTTCCCCATGCTGTTTGAGCTTTCAATGAATGTTTGCCAGTGAGTGTTTAAAAAACCCCACCTCCTTACAAAACCACTTAAAAGTAATTCAACAAACAATATGTGGGTTTTCCCTGGTGTTGAAGCCATCATTTTTTCATACAGTTAATTTTACAGAATTTTCACTTCATCCAGCCTGCTCTACAGTTTCCCTCCTATGGTATTTCCATTATCCATATCCGAGATCTAATATAGTCACTCTGCCACCCCTCCCCAAAAAAGTATTTCTGCCAAATGCCTGTCTACTAGACTATGTTACTTACTCATCTGTGAGTTTCATTATTACCTTAATCAAAGATGAGACCTGTTATTTTTGTTAGGAAGTTTCTGAAAGTTGCTTCTCTTAAAACTGCATCAGCAAAAACTTGATGGATGGAAACAGATTCATGCTCTTTATTAGGGTATCACTAACTCTGTGCTGAGAAACTCCATCTCTTTCCCAAGCACATTGTGCATTTGCTTAAATGTATGTTGAAGTTGCATCAAGTTTCCACTAGATGGAAATATATGACATTCCTCCTTTTTGGCTTAATTAAACAGTTAAAAAGTTTACTTTTTAAAATTAAATCCAAATAGCTAATAGACCAGACTTCCTTCAAATATAGCACAGGGCAATAAAAGTGTAGCCATGTTTTAAACAGGCACCCCATTACCAGGCCTTTTTGCAACTTCTCTTTCTATTGGTCATCAAAGTATTAATTATTATTAATATAATAATAGTAATATAGTCCTTTTTAATGTGCAGATCACAAAGGACTACATAAGGTAAGTAAGCATTATTATCCCCATTTTACAGGTGGAGAAACTGAGGCATTGTGAGCTGAGGTGACTTCTCCAAGGTCCCACAGGACAACAGGAGTAAAGTCAAGAACAGAACTCAAATTGCTTTACTCGCTAGCTCCCAGAGAAGGATAAGAAAGGATTTCAACCTGATTGTGTGATTTCAAATAAGAAGCCTGGAAAACGGTTAAGAATAATTTAATCAGATCTGTAACATGATTCTGATGGTCTGTGTCTGCGATTCCTGACACTGTGAATCAACATGCTACTCTTTACCATATTCACCAGTTCAAATGTATTTTGTGTCATCATTCTCTGTATTTAATAATTCACTCCCAGGAGTGGCATAAGGATCTTGCCGAAAACGGGGGGTTTGCACCAAAAAAAAGAGTCCACACTCCTTTTTTTTCCACAAAAACCCTTTGCACAAAAAAATGGTGTGCATAAATTATGCAAATGAGGTGTGGTGATATGCTAATATGTGCCTCATTTGCATACTCGGTGCTCGCAAAACCGGCAGTGTAGACGTAGCCTTAGGGTTTTTGAGCTTCCTCAGTCACCCACAATGTGTATGTGACAGTTAGAGGTTGGGAATTCATCCTTACATTTATGCAGAATGTACTGCAAGGAAGGGAAGAAGTGAAACAGTTGCCCAGGAGATTCAGAGACTGCATTTTGTATGTATAGAAGTGCCTCAGTGACCAGTAGTGGCCACACAGGGAAACTATAAGCAGTTAATTCAAATTTCTTGAACACAACAGTTTAACTGTATATTTGCTGGAGAGACACAAAAAATCAGCCTGTAATTGTGATGCTCATGATTGTAACATGAGTGCTGGCAATATGAAATCTGGCTTAGCCAGTTCTGTTGAGTTATCCATTCACACAAAGCCTCACATTTTGATTTCACTGGTGGAGCTTCACTGGCACAGGACATAAGAACATAACATAAAAACATAAGAACGGCCATACTGGGTCTGACCAAAGGTCTCTCTAGCCCAGCGTCCTGTCTTTCAACAGTGGCCAATAACAGATACCACAGAGGCAGCGAACAGAACAGGGAAACATCAAGTGATCCCTCTCATGTCATCCATTTCTAGCCTCTGACAGACAAAGGCTAGGGACACCATTCCTACCCATCCTGGCTAATAGCCATTGATGGACCTAAATGCTATGAATTTATCTAGTTCTTTTTTTAACCCTGTTAAAGTCCTGGTCTTTACAATATCCTCTGGCAAGGAGTTCCACAGGCTGACTGTGTGCTGCATGAAGAAAAATCTTCTTTTGTTTTTTTTAAACCTGCTGCCTAGTCTCATTTGTTGACCCCTAGTTCTTATGTTATGGGACAAGAAAATAACTTTTCCTTATTCACTTTTTCCACACCAGTTATGATTTTATAGGCCTCTCTAATATCCCCCCTTAATATCCTCTTTTCTAAGCTGCAAAGTCCCAGTCTTTTTAATCTCTCCCCCAATCATTGTTTCCTATTTTCTGAATATTTTCCAATGCTAATATATCTTTTTTGAGATGAGGCAACCACATCTGTATGCAGTATTCAAGATGTGGGTGTACCACGGTTTTATATAGAGGCAATAAGATATTCTCTGTCTTATTTTCTGTTCCTATTTTAATGATTCCTAATATTTTATTTGCTTTTTTGACTGCTGCTGCATATTTAGTGGATGTTTTCAGATAACTATCCAGAAAGACTCCTAAATCTTTCTCTTGAGTAGTTATACTTAAACTGGTCCCCATCATTTTGTATGTACAGTTGGGATTATTTTTTCCAATGTGCATTACTTTTCATTTATCCACATTAAAATTCATTGCCATTTTGTTTCCCAGTCACTTAGTTTTGTGAGAACTTTTCTGAAGCTCTTCACAGTCTGCTTTGGTCTGAACTTTTACACCAGTAGGAAAGAAGAATCAGGCCCCATGATTTTTAGTTCTCTATAACTGGGCAGCAGATTTATTTGCCCAGTTGTATGTGCTAATTAGGCTTTGATTATTTCATGCCATTAAAGCCTGATGCAAAGCACAATAATGTCAATCGAAGAACTCTCAAGCTATGCGTACACTGCAGTGCTATTTTGGGATACTGGTGGTATACTGAAATAACTATCCCATGTTTTAACAGCAAACCCGTTATTTCAAAATATAACAGGCTTGCTATTCTGACATCCCTGTAAATTTCATTCAACAAGGAGTAAGGGATGTGTCAGAATAGTGGGTTATTTTGAAATTTGGTGCTGCATAGACAGTGCCAAAATATGAAATAAGCTATTTTGAAATAAGCTTATTTCGAGCTACAGATGCAGTGTAGACGCACCCTCATTGACTTCCACAGATATTGGAGCAAAACATTAGAATTTTTGCTGACTACTTTCTCTAGTGCTTTCCTTAATTCAGTTTAAAGTCTTTTTTGAGTAATGGCTGTCATCTTCTATTTCTTTCCCTTCTTACACTTGTGCTAGTCTGCAGAAGATATTTCTCATTTGATACCAGCGTCCTAACTCTTAAAGGCGTTTTCCCATAATGTAACTCTCAGTGTTTTCCATTAGCTATCACAGCTTCAAAGGCCTGCTCATAACAGGCAAAGATTTACAATTTCATGTAATGGTAGATAATGAAATGTCTTTGATTATTAATGTGTCAGTGCATAACCATTTATAGTTGAGGCCCCTCGGGATGTTCACTAATTCTGCCATTTTATCACCTTTTCCAACAGTTTCGTGCTCTAAAATCTCAGCTCTTTTTTAATTTAAATACTTTTCTAGTCCTCTTAGTTGTAAAGGTAACTTTGAAAATATGAGCCAAATGCTGTGTTGTCTGCCTATGACTTGCAGCTGGCCTGAAACACTGTTTTTGAGAGGTGTGAATTGCACATTGCATCTCAGTGGGTTGTTGTCAACTCTGAAATTTTCACTGCTGGTTGTTTTAGCAGAAATATCTAGTAAGGTGCCATTGCCCAAACTGCCTCCCCAGCCAGTAAATTTAACATCAAACTAAATAACATGGTGGCTACTCCACTGAATGTATCATTCATGTTCAGTTTCAATTAATTAAAAACCTCCATTTTAAAATTTAAATGAAACTGCCAGATCATTTACCAGTCTGTTGCACTACAATGCTGCAGAATATAGGGAAGTTGCTGCCTGACATATGAGACTATGATCAGAGTAAATATATAATTCTTTGTATAAGTCCATCTAGACCTAAAGTTAGTTTTACTGAAGGATGGAGCAGTTAATCTAGAGTGTGCAAAGGCTTGTGATCGTGCAATCGTCAATCCATCGTACAAATACTACAGCTTCATGTCTACTGTTCAGCATTCAGTAGGAAGATGGATATGATAAGGAGTGCAGTATAAATACTTAGATGAATGGATAGGTGGATGTTAGGCCAATGACACATTTTGTCAACAATTTATTTTAGTCAAACAATCCCTTTTTCAGTCCCACAAGCAAGCATAACTCTTTCTTCTGCTTGGAAGATAAACCAATATAATACAGTGTCTTTCCAGCACAAATCCAACTAGCAGAACCAGGTCCTTCATGATTCTATGAAATAGATTATATTTGTCCCAGGGAATGTATACAGGGACATCTGATTTGCTAGTTTGCAGTTTAGGAAACTTGACCTCTAGTTATTCTATAGTTCCATCACAACTAATGTCTCCAAACTGGCAGTGCACATTGAAACCACCTCTCTCTGAATTGTCTTCTGCTTGATATAGTCTCTGGGCATGACAGACGTAGCAAAGAACCATTAATTTCTCCCCTCTTGTCCTGCCACCTTTACACAATGTCAAAGGGCAGGAGTGACATAAAGTAGCTATTGTGGACAATAACCAGAAGACTTCTATCTGAAGACCATGGTGTATGGGATCATCAGCAGAGGGAGCCAACAGGATCACCAGACCTCTGGGCAATGAGGGAGGGTGAGCAAGCTCTGCATTCTTGGAAGGGGCAGAGCCTTAAACAGACAGGGTGGGGCTGAGGCAACCAGCCCCCCAGTACCACCCAGATGGCCCATTCCCCCCTGCCAACTCTCAGAACTCTCCAGAGCTTGCAGTGCAGGGCTCTGGAGTGTGTGCACTATCCAGCATTTCAGCAGCTATTCTAAGGGACCTAGGACTCAAAGCTGTCTATCTGATGTTCCTCATTACTATATTATCTGTGCAGCTCTTTCTCTCCTGTCTTTCATTTAAGGCTCCTTAAATAGCAGTACCTTTTCTGCTTAATTCTCTCCTGTTCAGCTTCTTTTCTATTAATTCCAACCAAGTGTCCCATTTCCCAACAGTAAATCTTCATTTAGCATTCTTTGCCCCACATTTATCTTGTCCATGTGTAATCTCTCTACAGTTAGAGCAGACACTGCTGTTATTTGCCTTGGTAACATCAATAATATTTTGCACATTTTTTTTTCTTTTGGCTATGGTGACCTGTAAAGAGGGGGAGGGGTGGATGGTGACCTTTTTTCTTTCTCTAGGGTGAATGAAGAAGGCCTGTGCAGCTTTCTGTTTATGTGTTTCTTTATTTGTTAAAGGTATGGGTTTTTTCTTTCAAAATTCAAGTCTTGTCTACACTGTTCTTACAAAAATCCCTATGGATCATTAGAGAACTAAAAATAGGATTATGACATCATAGATTGTGAAGAGGTGAAATCTGATTAACTGAGAAGGGAAGGGAATCTTATTCAGCCATTTTTAAACTCTGTGTTAAACAGAAGTTAATATATTCAAACAATTTAACAATGCCTAGCAAAGGAAAGAAGAAAGAGCTCTTTATCAATGATGCAATAGCCTATCATATTACTAAAGGGATGGGAAAGCTCCCAGTCCATTTTGTTTCCATATATAATTTTATCTACTTCTTCCCCCACTATCACTATCCCCCAAATATCTAAAAATACGAAGAATAATATCTCTCCTTCTTCCGTCCTTATAGGGGATGATATAGTTGATGGGGGGGGGGAGGTTGTAAGGGAATGGTGCTTGTTTTTTCTTCTATTCATTCCCCTGAATCTTCCAAGGACATCTCTATCAAACCCAGAAAGGATAAGATTTGACATTATTGGTATTTCTAAGGTAACTGCAAATGGTTTAAAAAGGGCACAAGAACTACTTATTTATTTTTCTATACAGCTCATCTCTTAAGCAATTGTTCTCTCTCGAGCCCAGGTACTAACAGTGACTTTCCACATCTGAAGTCCTAATGAAAAGAACTCTAGATTCCTCTTGTTTCAACTCCTACAGTCATTCTAGGAAAATGGTGGCAGTTTGAATAAGTAAAAAACAGCTTGCTGTTCCAAAGTAAGCCTGTTTGAGAACAGCACATACTTCCAGCATCACCATCTGACTGCACCTGTACTCGTTCAATGGATCTATTGCTCCAGTGGGAAAAGCTATTCTGTTTCCTCATGGCTCATTTGGGGGACATATTTTTGTAAATATTGACTCACACTCTCTTCTTAATGCTTTGAGGGAATTTGTACACAATCAACCCAGAAAAATAGCAGGATGGTGTGGGTGGATGTGTGGGTGTGTGTGTGTACGTGTGTGTGTGTGTGAACAAAAATAAATAAAAGACAAAGAGATCCGAATTCAGTCTACCAGGATTAACCTCACACCCTTGCTGTCATTATGTCTTTTTTGTTCCCAGATTTCAAATCATTTTAACAAGATCATTTACATTAAAAGGTGACTGACCAGCTATTTTTTTCAGCAGTGTTGCTCGCTCACAGGTCATTTTATAATTCTTTGTGAGTATGTCTACACCACACAGAAGATCAGAGCTGCCGCTGTTGATCTTCCAAGGTTTGAATTACTGGATATAGTGAACATACACTAATTCGAACTGAGAGGGGCACTCTGGTCAATGCCGGTAGTCCTGCTTCCATGAGGAGTAAGGGAAGTTGAAGGGAGAGTGTTCTCCCTTTGACTTCCCGCAGTGTGGACAGTGCCAAAAGTTGAGTTAAGGTACTTCAACTTCCGCTACGCAAATTAACATAGCTGAAATTGCATATCTTAATTCAATCTTATCCTATAATGTAGACATACCCTAAGGGCATGACTACACTAGGGAGTTATTTTGAAATAACTTCCCTTCTTTCAAAATAACAAGGTGAGCTTCCACACTACCAAGCCTTGTTATTTCAAAATAATAACTCCTGCTTGTGAAGAGCAATAAGCTTACTTTGAAATAGTTATTTCTGGAGTTATTAGTTTAAAATAACTTATTTCAGAATAGCCCAGTAGTGTAGACATAGCCTAACTGTCCACAGCAGGATGGAGGTCTACCATGAACTAACTAGATACTCTTGAAGTTGTCAGTTAATCTTATGCACACCGGATTTTGCATAAAACCTGCGATGTGGTTTTCAGAAGAAGATTTGATTGTTCCAAATCTTTGACCCACAGCAGAACATTACGCTGGGTGCAGAATTTATCGTACACTTCTATAAATCCAAAGTGACTCCATTTGGATCTGTGGTTACTTTGGATTTACACTGGTATACCTGAGATCATAATCTGGCCTCACATTAGCAGGGCTAAGGCAAACATATTTTCTCTTTCCCTAGCAAAATGTGAAAGAATAAGAGCAGCTGCGTGGCTCCCTTGGGATTTCCTGTTACCGTTGAATTGTTCTGAGCATTAACTGCTAAAAAGTGTCTCACTTCTCATGCTCAGTCTTGCCTGTTAATGTAAAAGCACCATTAGAAACCTGATCTCCGTCCTTGCTTGGCTGATGATCATTGTTTTTGACATTCACTGGTGCTCAGGACTGTGACTAATTTAGTGATGCTGAGTTGTTCAGTGACAAAATCTGTGGGTGGAAATGAGATCTGACAGTGCAGCCTATTCATCTGTGGTATAAAGCAGAATGATGAGGAACAGTTGCTCTCTTATATCTTAATCAAATGGTGATAGATGGGCCAGAAACAAAACCGCACACCCAAATACACACCCAAATGCACCTGATCTGAACTTTGAGTTTCAGATCCATCTCTACTTCACCCCCTTCCTCAATACCCACCCATCCAGTACAAAGTCCCATTTACTGTAGCTATGCTGCCATAACCCCATATCGTAGACACAGCCTATAGCAACAGAAAGGGGTTTTGTTTCCATTGCTGTAGGAACTCCATCTCCCCACACAATGGTAGCTGTTGTCAACACATTTTTCCATCCACCTAGCAGCATCTACACCACAGGGTAAGTCAGCTGAACTACACTTGGGGCATGAATTTTTCACACTCATGATCACCACAGCTATGGAGGTTTAAGTTTTACATGTAGACCTGACCAAAGGAATACCCAAATACTGACTTTCTGCTCAAATGACTATATTGAAGCTGGTCTTTGCCTAGAGCTGCTCAGGATCTTTTAATTGCTCAGAGGTGCCATGTGCCAATATAATTGTATCCCAATAAATGAGAAAGCTAGTCACCTCCAAAAAACCTCTTTGTGAGGGTATCCTCTCCCCAAAAGAGAAGTAATCAGATATGAATGTGATAAATTAATTGAAATGGGCAGGACTGGTGAAGAACCTGCAGCTCATTGGCCCTGTGTGAGTTGCTGTGAGAGAACAGCGTGAATATAGCAGATTAGCATTCAGGGGCTGGCACACACCTGTGGAGTACGGGCCTGGCTGGGACTGGAACAGTAAGGGTTTTCACAAGTGAAAGCTGAGGTGAATTGACAGAGCTATGGTGGAGGGGAGCACACACAGATATCATCTTCCATCACAGCATTACTGATCAGCCACTGAACAGATCACTTCCTTACATATTTCTAACAGTTGGATTTCTTACATAACACTGGGAACATGTATTTTGACTTCATCTTTTTTTGGGTAGAGGGAGTCAAGAGGCTTAATTCAGCGATATACACTTGAATGCAGACCCTTGCACTGGGCTTTTGTACCTGAAAAAAACCTGTCTCCTTTTAGCTTCCATTTGCCTAACAAAGCCACAGAGTCCATCTTTTCCCTCATGTGAGGAGAAGATATTCAACATCACCTGTGCTCCTCAGCACTGCATGCAGTGCAAATGGTTCAGCTAGGTCACAATGCACATAAGGATGGAAGAGTTTATATGCCAGAGACTTTTCACAGGAGAGTAGAGGCAGCCAGACAGACACAAGGTTTATTCTAACATGGATTTAAAGGGAAACTGCTAAAAACCATAGGCCCCAAACATAGGTTTTGTAAAATCAAGGTATTACAAAATATGAATAAAATGCAGCTAGGATTTATTTATTTTAAAATTAATTTTCTATGAAATATTTCTCTGAAAAAAGTAACTTTATTTGCTTGGAAATAGTCCCCTGCAGCAATAAATGCACTGGGCATGTGCATGAGAATCAGCACTTCAAATAGCTCAGGGAGAGAATTTGAGTATGACCAGTCTCATTTCACAGCCCTGGAGTTGAAGTTGTATAAAGAGCATAGGAGAAACAAGTAGCATCGATGGTGAAAAATAACTGAGATGTTTAACATTCCTTTGGTTTTAGTGACGTAACACTAGCCCTAGCCTCATCTCTGGAGACCCCACATAGTGACAGTAGTCACTGCAAGCTGTGCTAGTCTGTGTGAGTTAAGCGTTTACTTACTGGCAAGACTGCACAACATATTAGAAAATGGATTTCTATTGGCATGAACTTGGTATTTGATATTACCAGGAACCAGATGCAAATTCATAATCAGAGATAGTGATGAAATGACTATTTTCAGAGATAGTGATGAAATGAAAATTTCATAATCAGAGATAGTGATGAAATGAAAATTTTACCTTTTAAAAGGGGATATTTAACCATCTAATTTTCATATTTTTCTACATTTTTATTTCCCAGAGTTGTTATTAATAACAATTTCGAATTGGAAATGAACATCTATAGTGTTGCTAAAGATTTCCTCCTTTATATATTTATTGTAGGGTGAACACTGGTCTAACCACACTGGTTTCCCACTGTGGAATTTCTGGGAGTTGTGGGCCATATGCTGTGTCATTATCAGAGAGTTCCTCATGCCTTCACAGACTGTTCTCTTCTTGAACAATGGCACAGAAGCGCTAGATAGTGTATGCTGCATTGTCATCATAATGCTTTTCTTGAGACCTAAGTTGTGCAGAGTGGCACTTTTTCGCTTTTTTTTTCAGGGTTGCACAAGCACGCAGGGCTGAGTATGTTGGTTTGCCAGGAGCACTGACCTGTACACACTAATTTGTTGTTGTGAGCTAGCTGGAGAAAATGAAATCTATCTATCTATCTATCTATCTATCTATCTATCTATCTATCTGTCTACATATTCAAAAACTTTCCCATTTTTTGAGCATCTCAAGGAGCTATAAAGATGGCCTGGAAACTTGGATGTGCATTGTATGTGCATTGTATGATGATGTGTTAACCTATCTGCTACTCAGAGATGAAAGCTATCTGCCAGTTTGCCCTCCATGCTTGGGAGATGCTCCTTGTTAATATCTGCAAAACTACCTCATTCCTTTCCTTCAAATCCCTCCTCAAAATGTTACATAAGAACATAAGAACATAAGAATGGCCGTACCGGGTCAGACCAA
>CM057848.1:34827913-34842430 GCA_030068395.1 Apalone spinifera
CTCTTTTTCCGAAAATGCTTTTAATGGAAAACTTTTCCGTGAAAAGCATTTCTGGAAAATCATGCCAGTCTAGACATAGCCTGTGATTCCATCACTGGGAAAAGCAGAGTCCCTGTTAATTAAATCTTAGGGCCCCTATACAGCCATGGTGTTGCTACAGTACCTCAGCCCTCATGCAGAATAGGGCTTGCTTTCTCAGTTTAAATGGCTATCCTATTATCATTGCATAAAACTAGGCCTCTTCTGTATCAGCCCTGGGACAGGGCTCAGTCAACACATCTCAGGACTGACCTACAGAGACCTCGTCTCTTCTTGATCCTGGGCCCCCCTCTTGAGCTGTGACAGCAACATGGTCTTCTTATGGTCTGGATTGGGCTGAGAACATCAAATATATATCATCTATCAAGTTTCAAGGTCCAGAGTTATGCCCCCAGATGGAAACATGGTTAATACATGACTTGCTCCTGTCTACACTGGCAAGAATCATTTTTTAAGCATCCCAGGGGCCTTAATTATTATAACTGTCACACCCAGTGCAGTTGTTTTAATATTGCTGACAGGGCCAGGGATTCCCTAGGGCTACATCTAGACTGGCATGATTTTCAGCGAATGCTTTTAACGGAAAAGTTTTCCGTTAAAAGCATTTGCGGAAAAGAGCGTCTAGATTGGCATGGATGCTTTTCTGCAAAAGCACTTTTTGTGGAAAAGCGTCCGTGCCAATCTAGACGCGCTTTTGCGCAAAAAAGTCCTGATCGCCATTTTTGTGATTGGGGCTTTTTTGCGCAAAACAAATCTGAGCTGTCTAACAGCTTTGAGCAAAAGGACTTTTGCCTGACCTGGTGCTGGCCACTGTCGGCAGACAGGATACTGGGCTAGATGGACCTTTGGTCTGACCCGGTACGGCCGTTCTTATATGTTATGTTCTGAATGGGAGCAGCATAGTATTTCCGCAAGAACACTGACAATCTTACATGAGATCGTCAGTGTTCTTGTGGAAATTCAAGTGGCCAGTGTAGACAGCTGGCAAGTTTTTTCTGGAAAAGCGGCTGATTTTCCAGAAAAACTTGCCAATCTAGACACAGCCTAGCAGTTTATCTAAAGCAGGGATTCTCAGGTTACAGACAGATGGAAGCGACTTACAACCACCTTACCTTTCCCAAAGTACTATGCTGTAGGGAAGGTACTACGTGGGGCCAGGGTGAATAGAGTGCTTCCTGAAATTGAAAGTGTTGGGATTTACAAATCCAGTGTGTTTGGGATTGGTCTCATAAAAGTCCCTGTGCAAACTGATCAGGAAACCTCTTCTAGAATCTGGTGGATATCATCATATTTAAACACCATAATCAATAAGATTATTTCAATTGTAGTGTAGAAAAGGCCTTTCTTACTGGCAGTTCTGCTGCTCAGTTAAATTGCATTCTTGGCTTTCAAGGTTTTAAAAATAAGTTTATGTCTCTCATGCTCTCTCATCCCATATCATTTCCCCAGGAAGCTGATTGTCTGTTAATTGTTCAGTACAGTAAAAGAGAGGGCTTGGGGTCTTATTAAGAAAGATCTCTAAGAGATTGAACCACGTGTGACCTAATTGGCTTCATAAGTGGCTTTCGGAGTGCAGAGAGTGGCGTTCACTAGCACTCTTTCACCTTGACGGTAATTATATACTTCAGCATTCAAAGAGAAGCAAGTCTTGGCCAGGATCTGCATGTTTGTAAATAAACATGTAAGAAACAGGAGGCAGGATACTATCAAATGAACAAAATAATCATTTCAGAGTTCATAACAATCCTTCCTTTCTCTTTTTTTGTTTGCAAATTTCCAGCATGGCCCTAACAAAAACACAGTTCTTAGTTAGCAAAGATGGAGAATCTATGTCTCTCCAACTTACTTGGGATTTTTCAATTTTTAAAGAACAGAAAAGAGAAAATGTGAACATGCACATTTTTTCTCAACACAAGAAAAAAAAAGGGCCTTGCTAGTTAATAGCAATTTAAAGAGCTGGGGTTGCCTCAGGGATGCTTCAAAAGCATTTCCCTTTAGAAATTATTCTGTTTCTATAACCTGTAGTTTCTGCATTTCTCTTCCCTTCTCCTTGTTACCAAGGATATGTATATGAAGACATTTGTTTTCATAAGAATTTCACATGCTTCTGCTGCTGATTACCCAACTGATGTCAGCATCCCATGCTTTTGACATCAGCATTAGCAGGGTGGCTTTGTCTGTGATTTAACAAATGGGGGGGGCTCTAATGTCCTAGACTCAGGCTATGTCTAGACTACAGGGGTTTTCTGGGATGCCAGAGATATCCTAGAAAAACTCTGCCACATCCAGGGAACGCGTCGGCTCTTCTGACATTTTTTGCAGAAGAACAGATGTGCTCTTTCGGAAGTCCTGTTTTATTTGTGCCATGAAGAAGAAGAGCTCTTCCAGAAAAAAGAGGTTTTTCTGAAATTTGGCCCAATGTAAATGGGCCAAATTTTGGAAAAGACTCTTCCAGCAAAACTATCAGGAAAAGGTACGTAAATTGCTGAGTGCAAGTTGCATACCTTTTTCCGATAAAAAGCAGCAGTCTAGAGATAACCCCAGTGATGATGAGGCTCCTTCCCTGTGCAAAGTCATCCTGGATCTACCTTCCTAACTGAACTCATGGAAAGCAGATATCATGAGCTGCCTGAGTTCAGAACAGGAAGGTCTCCAGACTGCATTGAACCTGGCAGGACACACATGTGAGATTTCACAACAACAGAACCCAGACAGTGCTGTGAGGGAACTCTGCCTGCAGGCAGCTTTCCACTGGCAACCACTCTATTGTTGGGATTCCATTCCCTTTCACAGAGAATTTCCAAGGGTGTGGTTTTCATTCAGAATTGGAATGAAATCAAATTTCAAAAAACCAAAACTGTCATGAAACAGAATTACCATTCTCCACATAGCTCTAGAAATGGAATTCTCTCCACGCTAGAGAAATTGCTGCACCCAAGACTTCTAATGATGACAGGTGCTTCTCTATCCTAATCTTCTATATCCCACTGCTGTCTACAGGGCAAGTAACCACTGTCTCCTTCAATTTATCTCCTCTTTTGGCATCCTGGATACACCTGCTTCTCTCCTAATTTTCTGATAATTCTTTTAATCTCTTCTGTCAGTTCTTCACCCTCCCATCTTCTCCAATGTGTTGTTACTTCTCAGGGTATATCTACACTGCAGCTTTTTTCTGGAAAAACTATACTTACGTCCACACTGCTATTACATTCATTTGACAGAAAGTCGAAAGAACAGAGGGGTTTTTCCAACAGCGGTAAACCTCTTTCTACGAGAAAGAAGCCTTTTTTTGGAAAAGGCATGTGTGGACACAGAAGAGGTAGTTCTTTCAAAAGAAAGGCCTCCAGGAAATAACACAAGTGCCCTAGTGACCACTCTGTCCATACTAACTTAAATGCGAGATAGCATCCAATCAATGTGGATGCTCTTTTTTGAAAAATGTTTTTCCAGAAGATCTCTTCCAGAAACGCTTCTTCCGAAAGAAGCTTGCAGTCTAGACATAACCTTAGAGTTCTGATCTCAGTTCCCTTCTATTTCTCTGCCTTCTTATTATAAACTTGCCTGCATTTGTGGGTTCAATCTCCCACCCCTAAACTGATTATTTCCAAATCTGTGTCTCTATCCCCAGCCCTTACTTCTCCGTCTAGCCTTATATCTCTCTGAATTCTCCCTTTGGATGTCCACACCCAAGAATCCATAGAGAACCTCTCATTTTAATTCTCAGTCCTTCTCCACCACCATTGTTTTCAGTATTTTCTGACACCTCCACTGTCCTTTCTCTCTCCCAAGCCTATAAGCTTCAGTCTCATCTTTTGCTTCTCTCAGTTCATTTCCCCTATACCTAGTTTCTTTCAAAATCCTGTTGGTACTATTACTATAATACCATCAAAATCCCACTTTTCTCATATTAAAACCCTGGCCTCTTTGCACATCTCTTCCAAATACTGCTGCTAATGTCATCTTGTTCTCCCACTGTTCTAACTTCATCATTTTACTCTTTAAATCCCTCTCTTTACTTCCTGTCTCTTAGCGGGTTCAAGCTCACCCACAAAGCCCTCCATAATTTCACCTCACCTGCAACTCTGCTCTCATTTCCTCCTTCATGATCTCTCCTCTGCCCAGTTCTCCCACTTAATTGGTCCCTTTGTCTCAACTCTTTGCCTCCTGACAACCTTCCTATCTCCCCTTGTTCTCATTCACAAAACTCCCACTCTTTCTTTTTCCAAATTCCTCAGGGTACATCTAGATTACATGCCTCTGCCGACAGAGGCATGTAAAAAAGGCTTCCTGACATAGTCAATGAAGCGGAGATTTAAATATCCCCGGCTTCATTAAAATAAAAACGGCCACCACACTGTGCCGGCTCAGCTGATCGTCGGCACAGCGCGCGAGTCAAGTCGCGGATCGGTCAACAAGGGATGCACATGCTTGAGATTAAAGCAACATCCTCTAAGTAAAGGACTCCTGTCCTCCTTCATGTAAGGACAAGGTTATTAGCCATGAACAGAAGGAATGATGGTGACATTGACTAATCACACAGGAAAATCAAAAGCACATAAAAGAAAATAAGAGCGTTGGCCTTCCTGAGCTGTATTTTTCATGAGTTTGTTTGCATGCCATTTATCTTCCATAGCCAAACTTTTCTCCTTTTCACATGCTCCATTGTGACTCTTCAGTAAAACCCCCAGGAAAGGAATTCATGTTCAGTTGTTCTAGAATGGGTGACGCCTCGGAGGCGACACCTCTAGCAAAATAAACCCGAGTGATTGCAGGCAGCCATGTTAGTGATTCCGCATGGGAGTTGCCATACTGCATCTGATCCATTGTCCATTTAGACAGGTAGCCTGTCTCTGAGAGGACAGCCCTGAATGCTTTCAAGAAAGGTGCAAGAATTCCTGTAGTAGAGTATGAGAAATTACATCCCCACAGGGAATGTTTCTTCCTAATTTAATCATCATTTAGTGGCTGGATTATGTCTTGTAACATTTTATCTCTTATTTTATTTCATTTATTTGTAATTAAAAATATTCCCTCTACTATGTAGCTGTGAATATTCTCTTTATTCATAAATGTCTGATCTTTTTTATTCCCTGTATGGTCTTGGTTTCAGTGACCTCTTATGGCACTGAGAACCATGGGTTAATTATGTTGTGTTAAAAACATTCCATTTATCCATTTTAAATGTGTTGTCTTTTAATAGAATAGAATGCCCCATTTTGCACCTAATTTACCTTCTCTAATGCCACTCATCATTTTCTGGACCTCTATCATGTCCCCTTTTATTATCTCCTGTCTTAACTAAAGTCCAATCAATCAATACTTTTCTTCTGACTCGGTACAGAGCCATTGCATCACCTTGATGCTGCTGTGCTGCAGGAAGTGGTGATAGGGATTGAGAAGATGGTTCCGACTCACTTCCCAGCCAATGCCCCAGCACGGTGCTATAGGTCTCTGTGTTGCAGCTTAGATGAAAAGTGCTGTTGAACGCTGAAAAGCAACCATCTAAAAATGGCTCCTTTTTACCCAACAGTTCTGCTCCTCGTGTGTATCTGAATGAGGTCTGATAACTACAGTCGTAAAGATATGTTTTTATAATGCTTTTGGAGTCCTGCTAGCCTTGCTGAGTGCACAGTCAGGGGAGGGAGCTGCAGACTGTACTCTGTCCGCAGGTTTATTTGTTGAGTTCCACTCAGTGCATCCTCACAGAAGACAATAGAGTTGCAGAGACGTCACTGATATAGAATCTGGGCAGGAAAACTTTATTGCTGACAATGCTCTAGCACAGCAATTCTCAAACTGTGGGTTGGAATCCCAAAGTGGATCACGGTCCATTTTAATGGGGTTATCAGGGCTGGCTTGGAGTTGCTGGGGCCCGGAATCATAGCAAAAGTCCAAGCCCCATTACCTGGGGCTGCAGCCCCAGAGCTTCAATCCCGGGCAGCAAGGCTAGGTTATAGACACCCTGCCTGAAGCTGAAGCCCCAGGGCTTGGCTTTGGCTTTCCCCCCTGAAGCAATGGCAGTCAGGTTTCGGTCTCCCTTCTGGGGTCATGTAGGAGTTTTTGTTGTCAGAAGGGGGCCATGGTGCAATGAAGTTTGGAACCTCTGTTCTAGAAGAACTATCTTGACTTCAGTCCCAGACTAAATCTGGCATTCAGAAAAATTATCATTTCATTTGTAAACTGAGCACCTTGGAGCTGGAGCTCATGAAGAGACAGTAAACATGTGATGCTACAAAGCCATATTTAGAAAGTTTATAACACAGCAGCATTTTAAAAAACAAGGTTCTGATTGTTATATTTAAAATAATCAGGGCACCTTTTGCAAGGGCTGTTCATTCATACGATGGGCAAATTACAAGTGGATTAATACTTGCTACCACCCTTAATTGGTGCTCCAGTTGCAAATGGCTACTGTATTCATCACTGTCTGTCCCAAACTGTAGAGTAGCTTTGCATTTATTAAAGAACAGTTGCCTTTCACTCCACAAGTATATGATGTGATTATCACAATCAGTTTCTCTAGTCACTATTCACACATGTGAATGGTGCTATATAAAATGTATAAATCATATAATAATAAAACCCATAAGCATAGGAAGAGTGCAATGCATCTGCTTCTCACATAGGCCCAAACTGGCAGATAAAGTGAACTGCAGACTGGGAGATCAGAGTTTTCAGCTCTGAGATGTGTGTATTTACCTAGTTCTGGGAAAAGGAAGCTGAAGGGGCCAAAGATTTCTCATAGATTATTACTGTGTACTTTAACAACATTTTACATCTCCACATCCCCCACACATATAATTCAGTGAAGGTTGAAATGTTGTTGCAGGTACCTTAACCTATCTAGAAACACATTTTAATTTATCTTTCCAACAGTAAATTTTTTACACAAACAGCATGAGCATACACAAAACCATCCCCCACAACAATTAGTCATGAATCACACTATAACTGGAAAGGAAGGAGGGGTTTGTTACTGTTGTTAATTACTTGAGAGGTGTTTAAATATGTAGATGAGAGAGGCAAACAGACTGACTCTGAGTGTCTGAATGTAGAAGAAGGAGGAAGTGCCGCTGTGCAATCTAGGCCCATAAGTAGGCTTTTGAGATGACCGGAGATGATATATTTGGGTATGCCTAGACCTCATGGCTCCATCGACAAAGCCATGTAAACTAGTTTATCCGACATAGTCAATTAAGTGAGAATTTAAATAATCCCTGCTTCATTAAAATAAAAATGGCTGCCGCACTGTGCCGACAATCAGCTGATCTGGCACAGCGCGGCAGTCTAGATGCGGATCGGTTGAAAAGAGAAGCCTTTGTTGACTGCTCCCTTATACCTCGTGAAATGAGGTTTACAGGAGTGGTCGACAAAGGCTTCCCTTGTTGACCAATCCACATCTAGACTGCTGCACTGTGTCAGATCAGCTGACGGTCGGCACAGCGTGGTGGCCATTTTTATTTAATGAAGTGGGGATTATTTAAATCCGCTTCATTGACTTTGTCAGGTAAACTAATTTACATGGCTCCATTGACGGAGCCATGTAGTCTAGACATATCCTTTGTGTTTACCAGGCATTTATGTTAGTAGTAGTAGTGGTAATGAATTATTTAGAACACTTCTAATTAGTTGCATTACATTCACTGCTCTAATCAGAAGCTGTGGCACAAGGATTCCACCAATAATTCATGAGAAGATCTCTATTTCAAAGAATAAATATTACAAAACAAATCAGTATTTTCAACAGGGTTCGATCAAGTATAGTTTCATACCATGTAATTATTCCCATCAACTTATTCAGTCACTGAAAAACTTATATTAATATGAGTCCCATGAAACTATGACATCCAAAAAGTTAAAGTTACATCTGAAGAGTCCTTTACAGACCCCCATTCCAAATTAGTGTAAGAATTGTTGGATCCAAGGAGGGGAATGGTGTTTATGCTAATCCTGTGGACTCTGATGTAAATGGAAAGAGATTCACAGTTATAATCCAGTAAGAAAGCCTACTTGAACCCTCAGAGCACTCCTGGAGGATGGTGGACTAAAGAAAACTGAAGAAGAGGGAAATTGAGGCATCTGTTGGGCACCTCAGATCACATGGGGATGCTTTGGAAGTGGCCTCCCTATGACACCCACCAAAAAGCTGCTAGATGGTTATTACTTCCCACTGCTACTGGAGCTGGATTCAGATTGATGATCTAGAGTGAAGAAGCTCTGATTCATTGTCTCTTAGCCTCTGAAATGTGTATAAAAGTTTTAATGATCATTTCTGATTATTCTCTGTTCTGTGGGGGAGAGAGTGGAAATATACATCCACAGATAACATCACAGCTGTCTTAATGAAAAAAAGAATCTATAAGTAAATCAGAAATTAGCCAATTGTGCATTTTCATTTGAAAGCTGACATACAAGGACAGGAAAAACATTTATTTATTGTAATTCTACAAATGAAAAATCTCTCCCTGTTATCATTTTGATGACTCCATCCCCATTAAGCTTTCACTTTGTGTTCAGAAACAGAATATTTTCTTTTTGTAGTTATTTATCAAAAGGTCAAATCAGTAAAAAAAATGTAAAGGTCTTTTGTACGGATGAAAACTCTCAAATGTGCCCTATTTAAAACTTCAGCCTAATCCTGTTTCATACTTTTTGTGTAAGAATGGTTATTTACAGTTTTACTATGACTCTCAGCCAAGGGTGTGAAAGCACTAACATTAATAAGTTATTCACCACCATGAGGCCAGTCAAAAGGGGGCAAAGATGCTATTATTATTAATAAAAATAATAATACAAATAATATTTTACAGTGGGAAAATTGAAGACCAGAGAAGAGAATTAACTTACCCAAGTTCACAAAGCAAATCAGTGGCAGAGCCAGTCGTAGGATCTGGAAGACGTGGCATGAGAGAATATCCAGCCCTCTGAAGTGGGCAGGACCCTGCCTCTAACTGACAGTATTCATGAGATGATAACTCAGATTCACTTGAGATTAGTAAAGTCACAGAGAGCATGTCTACACTACAAAGATCGACCCTCTGGAGGTTGATCTTCTAGCTTTTGATTTAGCAGATCTAGCATAATCCCCCAAATCAAATGCTGATGGCAGTCACCTCTGGCATCCTGTACTCCCCATTTTGTGAGGAGTTAGAGAAGCTGATGGGAGCGCAAGAGTAGACACTATGGTGGCTTGGCTTAAGGTAAGCCTAATTTAGCTAGGTATTTTGTGTAGCTGGATGGCATATCTTAAGATGACCTGCCTGAAGAACAGGCCTGAGTTTGTGGGAAGTACTGGGAAAGACAAAAGGGGAGGACAAGAGGCTCTTGGGCAATAGAGCAGTTTCCAGATGGTAGAAAAAGAAAGTTCCTGTGATGAAAGCTTTTCAGGGGGAAGCTGGTGAAGGTCACTCACCAGTAGAGGAAACCAAGAAGGAATGCTCTGGTAGGAGAGATTCTGAATGGAAAGGACTATGAATGCTTTGCCTCAAAAGAACTTAGATCCCATGGAAGTCTTCAACGGGCAGCAGCAGAAGCCCTGCTAAAAGAATAACAATATGCTGTTCTGAGGAAGAGATGTTTTAGTTCATTCTTCATGGGAATCTTGGCTCAAGAGGAGAGACCCTCCTCTTGAGTAATAAGAAGAGGCTCCTTCCTCCTGGAAAGGGTTATAGGTCATGACAGCCTCCCTGTTACAGGATCTTGTACAAAACTGGGATGGATGGTCTTCTCTGCAGCTAGAAGGGCTGAGGGGGTGGCCTGTTCATGGGATGTTCCACATTTGGGTTGAATAAACTAGATTCATGGAGCAGTGCTTTTCAATACACAAAACTCACTGGACTTATTGAAATCCTCACTCAGTGACACAGGACCAGGCTGCTGGGGGGGGTCACCATTACACTTCACAAGCTTCCTGCTCTAATCAGATTTTTATTTACACAGAGGCCAATTGTAATGTGACAAACTTTAACAAGCACTGAGATATTTAGCACTTTCTACCTACTAACGTGCTCACTTGATAGTCATTATCTGCTGAATGCTTTTTATTTACATAAATGGCTCATTCATCCTTTCATAGGAGAAAGAGCTACTGTTGAATAGAATAAAATGATATGAATGAAAAATAAGGGCTGGCCAACTGAAGTAATTTTCAGTTACTGGAACAGACTCTATTATTATTATTGTTTTATTTTTTTATTATTATTTATGTTATTATTGCTATTGTTTGTTATTATTTTATTATTTTATAGGTGGAGCTGTAGCTAAGATTGGCTGGCACTTCCCAGTATAAGATTCTCATTATGTAATATTTCTGTTGCTTATAACTCTGTCAAACTTAAATCATTTGGGCTGAAATTTTCCATGCCAGGTATCTGATTCAGATTGTTTTTGTTTGTTTATTTTATGTTTCAGTTAAAACAATTCAGCCATTTCCAAGAATTAGATAAAGGAAATAAGTTATTTTGCTCATGTGAAAAATATGTGATAGCCATTTTGCTGCAAAACTCTACACCTTCATGTTTTGGAGCAGGGACTTAAAATTTGGTAGGGAAGCCTTGATGTCAAGGATGTGCCTTTTGCTGTTCCTATGAAAATTTACTCAAATTTGTCTCATTGATGGGGAATGGAGATGTTTTGGGATGGGAGAAAGAGCTCTGCAGAAGACTAAGTGGTCCTAAGTATAATTTCATGTAGAGCCACTTTCCCCGTGCCTGCCTGCCTGCTTGTACCACAACTTTTTTTGATAGATGTTCTCTCCTCTTCATCTCACAGTCATTCAGTTTGCCAGTACTTTTCTCCATGCCTCTTCTTAATGGTGGTTTTTTATGTCTACACAACATTGTTCTCCCTTCTCTTAGTCTTGCAAGGAGCTGAGCAATCCCCGTTTATTGGGAGTTGAGTTCAGGCAGCATCTTATAAGACTGAGCCCCGCATTTGCATGAACCAAGATCTTACGTTTTCAGTGGCTCTTGCCATTTCTCTCCCTGTTAGGAAACATGGGCCTTGGTTTGCACCATTACATTTGCTGCTATGTTGATAATCGTGGTTATTATTCATTATCAATTACTGTTATTTCTTACATTGCGCCTCACATATTAATTAACACCGCACATGGGAGGAGAGCCTCAGAAATGGATGAACCTGAAGGGAAAGATGGTTGGCCAGATTCTGCTCTCAGTAATGCTGGCATAAATATGGAAAAAAAATGTAATGAACTCAGTAGAGTTTTTCTGGATTTACATTAGGGTAGCTGAGAGCAAACTCTGACTCTCTCTTTTCATAGAAACGTCACTACTAATAGTGAATAAGCAAGGATTATTAAACATATGACATGACATTTAGGCCCAATGGTCTCTCAACAGAATGTTCTTCAAGGATTTCCATAAGACAGCAGTGTTTCATTGAAACCTGCACTAGGAGGCAGTATGGCTTATGGCTCATTAGTTAATGTTTTGTAAAGTGCCATGCACATTGACAGCACTGTGTAAACACTTGCTATTATTAATACTAATGAAGCTGAAAGTTGAAGCATACTGATCCATTAAGCCCATTTGGCTATCATTCCAAGACTATATCAGTCTTTGCCTTGTGATATCTGGTAACCAGAAATACCCAGCAGAGAAAGCTGGATAATAATGGGGAAAAGAAACTAGTCCCTCTTGGTCAATAGTTCAAATCATCTCCTTTCTGGTACTCTGATGGACATGTGATAGGTGAAATTAGATTAGTGGGTCTCAATCTAGGTGCACATCACTAAAATAATTATTTTAATTGGAACACTGGTTCACTGGCTGTCTCAGTGGAGAGTCCAAAGATTGAATGGTCTGTGTAAAATGAACTCCTCTCTCAGCAATACGTTAATTCGTCCATGTCAATGTGACACTGTCCGGGTAGTGGTCTGCTAAGGAAGTTTGCCACTGCCAGTGGATGTCTTGTACCTGTTCTGTGGATAAACAGAGGCAGTTGTTCTCTCAACTGTCAAGCTGACAACTTTCACCAGCACAAAATTCACTCAAAGGTTTTAAAAAGTGAAAAGAAAAAAGAATAAAGGGTAACCATACAGCCGTGAAGATAATTGCTATGAATACAAAGCAACAGCACAGCTATTTAGCATTTCAAAACAGGCCTTTCTTCTCATGTATGTTCATAAAGCTCCAAATCCATCATCAAACAAAAATCCTCAAGTTACAGTAGCTGCAAGTCATGTTTCAAAGGAGATCATCCTGATGGATTGTTGTATATTGTGCTTGCATGTCAATGTGGACTAAGCTGAAGTTGTAGAAGTTATCTGTCAGTTCTAACAAAGATAAATAGTGTTGCTGCCTCACCATATTTTATAACAGAGGCAGTGACTTGGTTTCCCAACATGATGGATTTTAAGGTCAGTTGTAGTAACATCTCATGACCTAACAGCCTGCAAGGAGCAGCTGGTCTGTTCTTGATGAGGTTGACGATGATAAATCACACTCCAAAACTTCTGATGAAAAATGATATTCCAGAATAGCAGTGTTGCATGGGTTGTGGACGACCTCATCCAACCCTGAAACTTTCATTCTATAATAGACCTCAGGAAGTATTGCTTTTTCTGGTTCACTAACAATTCTGAAAAGCCAAAAAAAAAAAAACCCTTGGGGTTGAACCTAAAATAATAATTTGGCAATTTATGGTGACTTGAAAAACAACAAAAATATTTTGGTTCAATTTTGAGCATTTGTTAACATTTTTATTTAAAAAAAATAAAGGAAATGTTGGAATAACAATTGATTTCAAACTAAAATAATCAAAACATTTTGTTTAGAAAAATGTCAAAAATGAAAAATTTGATTTTGTGGATTTTTTTAACCAAACAATTTGGTGAAACTGACATGAATTTGCAAAACACATGGCTGTCACCAAACCTGCATTTTTCACTTAAAAAGATTTTGGCTGAAAAACTTCTGCCATCTCTATTCTGTATGCTTTCTTGGTTACGATGGTCCTTCCATGTTTGTTGGCCTATACTTTTCCATGCCTTAAATGATCCTACATCTAATTTTCAATATTTTTTTCCCCAAAGCAATCCTGTTCTTATATGTCCTAGTGTCAGGAATATTGGTGGATGAAAAGTTCTGGCAACACAGACTTTTTGTTACACGTCACTGATCCTGTTGAAGTCCAACTTTAATAGCACCCAAAATTATTACTATCTGATGGTTTCTTGCTGTTGTCTCAATCCAGGTTACAGTGACAGAAGGTCTCATTTTGGGTGTCCGCATCACTAATTGTTCCTTAATGGCAAACTCAGCCAAAAAGCCAAGAACTGAATGGACTATGAAGACTGTATGATCAGTTTAAGAAATAGTCCCTCAAGCCTAGGATTGAGTCATAAGAACTCAAGAACAAGATCAGAGCAATGATACATTTAGTCCAGTTGTTCTCAAACTTGTTGGCCCATGGACCACCTGGCTCACTGCAAACCTTTCTGGGGACCACCAGTTGCTAATGGAAATTCAGTGATAACTACATAATTACATCTGAGCCATTTTGCTAGTGCTGCAGCTAAGAAGAATGGTTTAATTTAAATTATTAAACAGATTAAGCATTTAACCTTATGTCCAGACAAAAGGTTTCAATGTTTTCTTTACTTATGACAGGAGTGGAGAAACTTTTTTGGGAAGGGGGCCACTGACCTACAGAAAAAAAAAGTTGGGGACAACACAAGTGAGAAGCACAAAAATGCCTCCAAAACCTCCCAACCCTCACTGATGTGGCCCCAACTGAGACACTTCACTCCTCTGGTGCTTCAGCCCCATCGGGCACAGGGAAGAGACAGGGAAGTCTGATGTTCAGGGCTTCCCATAGGCCGGATTTACATTTCTGGAATTTTGTGGACTCCCTTAGATTCTGGGGTGGGGACAAAAATGAGGAGTTCAAGTGTGCAAGACAAGGCTGCCAGCAAATGGAATAGGGATGGGGGTGCAGAATCTGGGTGTGAGGTGCGGTGCAGGAGGAGGTGAGGGTGCAAGGTCTAGGTGGGAGGCAGAATGCAGAGGGTGTCTGGTGAGATGGGAGGAAACAAGAGCAAGGGAGTAGTGTGTGGTCAAGAGGGAGGGTGCAGGAGCAACAGTAGATGCAGGAGCAAGGTGGTGGTAGGTGTCTGGCCTGGGGGAGGTTAAGAAGCAAGGGGTGCAGAGTCTGACCAGGAGCGAGGGTGCAGAGTGTGTCTAGGAGGGAGGGTGCAAGAGCAAGAGAAGGTGTAGGAGAAAGCGCGGGGTGTGGGGTCTTGGTGGGGAGAGGGAAGTGAGTGAGGGGGTCTGGTCATGCTTTCCCGGCATTGCATCCTGTTGCAGTGGGGAAAGTCTCTGGACAGTGCATCACTGTGCTGCCATTCCCCCAACAGGGTGGGGAGGGGGAGTGACTCCCCACTCCCATGACTGTCTAGTAGTTCCCAAACTTTTCGGCATCACACCCCCTTTTTGATTTTTGAGAAAACCTCAGGCC
>CM057848.1:34842530-34857160 GCA_030068395.1 Apalone spinifera
GGGGAGGAGAGTTGTTTAGGCAGGGATCCCAAGCTCACTGCTAAGATGCAGTTGCCTCTGGGGTGGAGCTGTGTAAAAGCAGCACTGCACAGTTGTTCAGTAGATTTCAGGAAGAAGTGTTGGTTGATGGTGATCTCAGTTCCCTGATGTGATGCTAAAGGTGTTGATATTCTGTCCCCAGCTGTGGGGTTTGTTAGAGCAGGGGGGTGATTTCAGAGCAACAGACTGACCTGGACATCCTTGTCCTCCCTGAGAGCAGGCCAGGCATCACTCTTCCCCCTGTATCGGTCCAGGTCTTGCGTTCTGTCCATCTGTCTGTGCTCTGCTCCCTACCATGGGTCAAGCTATGGGCAGTCCCTGGGTCTGCTCTTTGCACAGCCTTGCCTGTAGGGGGGGGGTCACACTTTACCAGGTAGCCCCAGATCCTACGATTTTTGAGCCTGACCCCATCCCACTCTAGTCCCCAATTCCCCCATTGCCTCCTCACCCAGGCCCCTGCTTCCCCTGCCCTTGACCCCCCCACTCCCCATCCCATTGCTTCCTCCTCCCCCAACCCCTCCACTGCCTCATTGCCCCCAGAACTTGGCTCCACCATTGTCTCCTCCACCCTAATGTTTCCTTGGACCCAGTGCCCTCATTATCCCTAAGCCTGCTCAGGGATGGTCCCGGCCCAGCCCTGGGGGCAGGGCAGCCTGTTCTCTGCCCCCACTACCTACGAGTCCCTTATGTCAGTGGGGCAGGGCAGCCAGAGCAGAAGTGGCACATGCATATGCGGGGGGGCCTCAGTCCAACAGGATGGGGGTTCCTGCCTCTGTGTGGGTTTCCTGTGCCGCCCAGTGGTGGTGGGCAGGGAGCTGGGACAGCACTCGGGGGCACCTGGGGAGGACTCAAGTGGGGAGCCAGGTTTGGCGGGGAAGATTTGGGCTTTCTTTGCCTTCCCCACCCCTCCACACTCTCTCCCAGCCAGAAGCCGGAGCTGGTGTTCCAAGCCTCACAGCTGTACAGGCTCCCTGCTGTGTGGGGGAGGTAGGGGAGACTGAGCTGAAGCCACGGACCACCTGGGAGGTGGCTGCAAACCACTACTGGTCCACGGACCATAGTTTAAGAGCCACTGATTTAGCCCAGCATCCTGACAGTGGCCATTGCCAGGTATTTCAGAGGGAATGAACATAACACGGCATGTTATTCAGTGATCCATCTTCTGTCATCCAGTCCCAGGTCTTAGCAGTCAGAGACTGAGAGACACTCCGAACATGGTGTAGCATCCCTGACCAGCTGGCTAATAGTCGCTGATGGACCTACCCTCCATGAACTTATCTAATTTTTTTAACCCTGTTATACTTTTGGCCTTCACAGCATCCCCTGGCAATAAGTTCCATGGGTTGACTGTGCATGTGTGAAAAAATAATTCCTTTTGTTTGTTTTCAACCTGCTGCCTATTAATTTCATTGGGTTCATCTTATTTTCTGTGAAGCAGTAAATATCATTTCCTTGTTCAAGTTCTCCTCATCATTCTTGATTTTATAGACTCAGTCATCTCTTTTCCAAGCTGAACAACCCCAGTCTTTTTAATCTCTCCTCATATGGAAGCTGTTCCATAGCCCTAACAATTTTTGTTGCTCCTCTCTGTACCTTTTCCAATTCTAATATATCCTTTTTGAAACTGAACAACCAGAACTGCATACAGTGTTCAGGTTGTGGGCACACCATGTATTTATATAGTGGCAATATGATATTTTCTGCCTTATTATTTAACCTTTCTGAATGGTTCCTGATTTTCTGTTAGCTTTTCTGTCTGCCACTGTACATTGGATATTTTCAGAGAACTATCTGCAATGACACTTTCTTGAGTTGGAAGGGCTAATGTAGACCCCGTCATTTTTTATGTATGGTTGAGATTATATTTTCCAATGTGCATTACTTTGTATTTATCAGCACTGAATTTTATCTGCCATTTTGTTGCCCAGTCACCCAATTGTATGAGATCCTTTTGTACATTTTTGTAGTCTGCTTTGAACTTAAATGCTTCGAGCAATTTTGCATAACCAACAGACATTGCCATGTCACTATTTACTCCTTTTTCCAGATCATTTATGAATATGAATAGCACTGGTTCTGGTACAGATCCTTGGAGCACCCACCATTTACCTCTCTATATTTTCAAAACTGAAATTTTATTCCTGCCCTTGTTTCCTGTCTTTTAACTAGTTGCTGACCCATGAGAGTACCTAACCTCTTATTCCATAAATGCTTACTATGCTTACGAGAATATGGTGAGGTAGCTTGTTAAAAGCTTTCTGAAAGTCCAGGTACATTATTATGTCATCCTTGCGCATGTTTGTTGACCCCCACTTTGCCCCCACAAAGAATTCTAATAGATTAGTGAGGCGTGATTTCCCTTTACAAAAATCATGTTGATTCTTTCCCAACAAATCATGTTCATCTAGTTGTCTGATAATTCTGTTCTTTATTATATTTCCAACTACTTTACCTGGAATTGAAATCAGGCTTACCAACCTACAATTGCCAGTGGGTCACCTCTGGAGCTGCTTTTTTTTTTTTTTTTCTAAATCAGCATTGCATTAGCTAAAAGTCAGCATTGCTGATGTACATCACTGAAGAGCTTCCCATATGCCTGTCTACAATATATGTGTTCAGTGGATAAATACAGGATTTCATTGTCCAGCATCTGATACCATTCTGGCAACACTAATATTACTTCAAAATGATAAATGGTGAAGGTAGCTGTTAGAAGAAATTGAAGCAATCCCTCTCTTGCCACTGGAGAGCTTGACATAGCTGTGTAGTAACTTCAAGCCGTGTGCCTGTGGTGTATCAGTTCTCCCTTGGGCGTAGCTCTGCATTGTGTAAATTGGACCAGTGGCCTTAGTATGCTCATCTTGGTCCTGCTCCAAATGTTACACATAGGGAATATAGCATAATTAAAGACTCCTCCTCCCCAGTGTACAGCTGGCTACAGCTGTTCTCAGCATATTTAAAGCCAACTTGGCGTCAGTGAACCAATAGCTGTAAAACAAGTGTTATTTCCAGAGTTTGCTCTGGAGGTCATGCAAAATATCCAGGGACTTGTAAAAGCAGAGAACGTTTGCATTTTCTTCATGCAGAAATGCATGAACAGAAATGCAGTTCTCACCATGAAAACTTTTCATTTTTATGGAGTAGGGTGGAAAGGAATCTGAGGCAAAGTCAGAAAATGTTTGTTAAAACCCAAGGTTTTTTCTTTCTTTGTGCTGATGGACAGCATATGCTCGCTCGCTCTCTCTCTCTCTCTCTCTCTCTCACACACACACATACACACACACAAATTGGCAGATTTTTAAAGAGAGTGTTCCATCTTAGGAACAACTCCATTGGTTCCTACGATGTACACCGGGAATTAATTTGGCTAGTATGCTTTACAGTTTATCAAACCCATGGGTAAAATTGCCCCCATAAAGTATTGATACCATCTGAATTACTCATAACCACAGTCTCCCAGCTTTACCTCTAAATAAATGTAGTTTATGTAGCTGCAGACACTAATGAGGATTAATGATCTCAAAATTCTCCTCACTATGGAATAATTTATACCAGTGATTTGTATGTTTTGGCCAGGCATTTGTGTTGCCCTCTGTCCTTTGCAGTCTGCCTTGCTCTCTTCTCTGCTAGGAATTAAATGTAGCATTTCCCTTTTGCTAGAAATGAATTAATTCCTTGCAGAGAATTTGGTCTGTTTTGATTGTGGCCTCTTAACCTGTTGCTGGACCTCAAGAGGACAAATCTATATCCCAGAGCACTCCTTTCATCCATCCACTCCGCCTGTTCCTGGCCTCTTTCTGCTCATCAGCCAACAGCAATTCAAACATATTTTAGTACTAAAAGGCTGAGTTTATTTTGAGAAGCAGCCACTAGACCAAAGCAATTACTATTTTCCTTTTAAAAATATGGTCATTTCTGTAGTTCTTTAAACAGTGTCAGTAAAGCCAAGGTTAGTGAGAATAATGACTGTGTGCAAATTTTTCACACACAGCTCTGCCGATGCACTTCCAACCTGACCTACTATTCAGCCCCTTCCTCCTCATCCTACACTTCTGCCAGTGCACCTCAGTCAAGTTCCATAACCCTCCCAGATATTCTATTCCCCAACTTCCCTTTAAAAGAGGTAACTTATGCCAGATTGCAGTGATCTGAGCATTTATATAGAGGGGGTTAAGAAGAGAGACCCATTATACTCCTTTCCACATGGCACAAATGAGTATCCACACTCAGATTTCTAGAGGGAAACAAGTATGATAACAGGCAGCCTCCCCATGTTCCCAATAACCTTATTTCAGACTGGGAGTGGGCTCCATCCTACAGTTCTTTCTCAGGCAAAACTCCATTTGAAGTTACCATGCATTTTGTCTGAACAAGAACTCTAAGACTGGATTCACAGTATACTTTTTCAGCACTGAGAGCTAATGTATATGCCAGCTCAGGGTTGCTATCAGTTTACTAGCCTGAGGACAAGTAAGGCTATTACATCCATGCCAGCAAAGGCTCCAAAGAATTAATTGCTATCTGTAGAATCAGTAATCCTACAGGACTGAATTGGAAGCAGTGATCATACAGATCGGGCTGGAGCATATTTTTTAGACATTTTTCTCTCTCTATATTTTGTTGGCAAAACAAAATATTAATCATGTATTAAATTAAAGCAAGGACTCTCCAAAGTTCAGCCAGGGTCAGTCTTCAAATTCAGGCTAATCAGTTCCTCTCCAATCAAACCAGCGAGATCGTTGCAAGCTAGGAAGTATCACATCCATCAAAATTAAATACACGTAAGGCAACACCAAGATTAAATAAGCATGTTACCCAAACCTTCACCTCAGGTTCAGACCTGTAAAATTTGCCCCCATCAGTAATCTACTTGCATTGGTAGGTCAGGGACACTCATTCTATCCTCACTGTTTTTAACAAATGCAGTAGAAACTATAGTTAATAACCTTACAGAAAACTCTGATGAGAATAATTATCTATTCTACTTTTACACTAACACAACAGATGTATGTCAATATAGCTATATTACTCAGAAGTATGAAAAATCCACACCTCGAGCAATGTAATTTTAGCAATCTAACCCCCTCTGTAAACAATGCTATGTTGGTGGGAGAATTTCTCCTCTCCAGTTCTCGGGCAGATGAATTAACTACACTGACAGGAGAGCGCTCTCCTATCAACTTAGAGCAGAGAAGGGCCACATGTGGTCCACTTAGATTCTATGTATGGCCTGCAAGACATTTTGTTTACCATTACTCACATGCAGGATTGCCAGATTCTGCTGGTCTCTGTCTGTGTAGTCTTTTTGCTATTGGTATGACTGAAGTGACACATGCACATAAAACAAGGGCACGTGAAGTGAAGCGCATGCTCTTTGCACACAACATTGATTCTGAGAGTCATGCACTCCCTCTGCATCCAATCAAAATGTGGCTACAATTTATTCAGCACACATCATAAATTCTAGATGGGAAAGGGCAAAACTACCATATCCCAGGCTACATCTAGACTACAGGGTTTTTCCGGGATACCACAGGTATCCCGGAAAAACTCCACTGTGTCCAGGGAACGTGTCTGCTCTTCCACTTTTTTTTTTTGCAGAAAAGTAGATGCACTCTTTCAGAAGCCCTGTCTTCCTCCTTCCAAGAGGAAGAAGGGCTCTTCCGAAAGAGAGGGGGATTCCAAAATTTGACCCGGCATAGTGCATTTTGCGTACCTTTTTCTGATAGATCGTTGTAATCTAGACATAGCCCCAGGAGACTCTCTTGGTTACAACAATCTTGTAGCCAATGAGATGAAGGGGGCCCCTCTGTGTCCCACTTTGTTGCCCATTGGTGATTTAGAGTGTCTTCTTTAAAGTGCAGCAGCAGTGCAGCTTGTACCAATGAAGCATTTTAAGCATAGACTTGCACAAGGCTTTCCTGTACCACCCAGGATACTTTAGCTGTTTCTTTTATACACATCAAGATTATGCTCGAGTGACCCCAAAAGTAAGCACTTTCTTTGTTATGGAAACATAGGTAGTTTATGGTAGTTCTCTGAGCACTCCCACAAGAGCCAATACTGATTACTCCAAGCCAGAAACAAACACCAAAAGATTAAGATATATAACCTATCCCAGCTTCCCCTGAAGAGCATGTGATGGAGCTTGTAATAGAGTACTAGATGGGTGCACCATTACAGGATATCCTGGCATTTTACTACTACATCCTTCTACCTGATTGTGAATCTTGCAGGCCAGAAAGCAAGCCTTTTAGTTTTACTGCTCTTGTTTGTATTACATATTACATATTGTAATCTTCTTCCCTGGCCCAGATGGATTTTGAAAGTTACTGGACTCCTGTTGCCTTTGCTTCCTCCTCTAATTACAATAAGGATTGCTTTTGTTTATATTCATGTTATGATAGCGTAATATACTGCTCTGCAATGCAGAATGAGAGTGCAAGAGACAGAGAGAGAGCACACAGGAGAATGCAAACTAACTACGCAGCACTATTAGACACATAGGGAAAAAAAGAAATAAAATATTATAAAAATCCAGAGCTTGAAGATTGTCACTACACTAGACACTATAGCCACTTGGAAGCATGATACCAGCAGGGAAAGAACACAGATCCTGCTGTTCCAAAAATCCCGGGAGTTTCCGCTTGAAGAAAGAAATGTCCTGAAGCTGTTAGAAGTCCGGTGCCCAGAAAACAGCTGAGAAGTTCTGACTCTATGCAACATTTACCTGCCCTCCACCATTAGTTAAGAGCCTGGATGTATTAATCTGATAGATTTAGTAAGTGATTCGTACAAATCCACATTGTAGGAACATATAATGCTATGATCGGAACTTCCCGACATTCTTTAATTATCAATGTATTGACGAGACAGAAATCTCTCACACTCCCCACTTCTGGAAGATAATTTTTTTTTTGCTGTTTTATACAAACTCTTATATTGAAACCCAAATGACATTAGCAGAAAGCTACATTTTAATCATATGAAGGCTGCTATACCGAATAACAGGATCAAGGTGCTATGATCCTGGTTTGTGCTGAGCCCCAGCATTTAGCCATCTCCTGGGAGAAAGCTCTTTCTTTGTCAAGCCTTAAACTTGGCCTTTCCAAAAGATTGTTCCAGCTTTCCAGCTTTCAGGCTGGGCCTTCCTGCTTCAGCAACCCCGGTTTCTCTCCCTCAGCTCTTACGGCCAATCCAACTTACTTCAGTCTCCTGTTCCGAGACATGAGTAGCTGCAGTAACACAAGACAGCCTTTTCAACACAAGATAGCACTTATTGGTCAAATGGAAAACAGCACTGAAATGACCTTGGGTCAGCACAATAAAGCAAAGCTTATGTCATTGTCGATGTTAGCTCGCTTTCCAGAGACTCCTCAAATCCACTTCTGTCGCCTTGTCTGTCTGACTTCCCCCACATGTCTGTGAGCCCAGTTCTTAGAATAGACATTTGACATCTTGTCCGTTGGTTCTCCTGCTGTAACCAGGCTGCGTTCACATGTTCCCCTTCCCAGCCTGCTGGGCATTTGGCATTAATGTTCCAGTTGTTTGTTCATATGCTGCTGTGAGCTGATTTGGCTCTGGCACAGGCTCACTGTAGCCTTCATTGCTATAGTCCTGAAAGAGGGGTACTGCTGGAGTGCAGAACTGCCCCTACCACATAACTGCTCCTATTCCTGCCTCCATCCCATGACCTTGTGATAGCGCTACACCTAAGAGAAAGTCTCCCTGCGCCAGTGCTATTCATTTATGCCTTCTGCATGGTCCTTTTGCACATAGGGCACTAATGAATCTGACCCATTGTGGGACATATCAATGTGATGGTAAAAGGTAGGAGAGAACCGCTGCCTACGTGATTACCACTGTAATTCAGAAGGTCCAGTTCTGCCCTCTGGTTTAAAAGTTATTGAAAAATAGGGATCACTTTAATGCAAAACTCATAGTGGGCTCTTGAATCCCACGAGCAGGTGTTTGAAGTTACCAGCTAATGCTTTGGGAGAAGAGATTCCATCTCAGAAGTTTGTGCTTTCTCTAGGCATTTCTCTTTACCGGTATTTCCTGATCTTCCATCAATTACAGTTCAAATTAATTTCCCTTGCAACTTCCCTTGATACACCCTCCTTAGTCCCCCGCCATTCCCTTTCAAGCCTGGTAAACACAAGCATCTCAGTCACAAAATATTTCAGCAGGAGAGCATGACTCCATCAAGGCTTAATAACCTAATTCCTGGAAAGAATAATAGAATGGTGGCCTTCTCAGGCTGTTCCCATCAATTTGTATTAAATGTATCCTTCAAAGCTGTCAAGCCGCTCATTTTTCCATCTAACTGCAGGGAAGCTCTGTGCAGGGGGCAGAGCTGAAAGGGTCTGGGTAAGGAGGACAAGAGCTGACAACGTGACCTGGGCGGTCTACCACGACCACTGAGACCTCACTTAATCTCGCGAAGCCTATTAGAGGACACATTGCCGGGTTGCTTCCAGCTACTTGGAAAGATAACTGCTCTGCAGACTTCAATATACCTTAAGAGAATTAGATTTTTCTAAACTGGGGATTGAATTTTTTCCTCCTTTTTTTTTTCTCATTTCACCCCATGCCTCATGCAAGCAATTTTGTTTGCTAGGTATAGCAGGCAGATGACATTGTACTAAGTAAGCCGGAGGCAGAGCAAACGACACCAGAAGGACAGTTTGAGCACTTCTTAATCAATGTGGCTGCAATGCTAGCAGTCTTCAGGAGATCACATGCCTCAGGTCTTAATTTAAGATGAGATGTAGCGAGATGAGGGCAGATTAGCTCACCTCTACCTATTGTGAGGTCTTACACTTTCCTCTGAGTCATCTGGTACTAACCACTGTTGCAAATGGGATACTGGAATAGATGGACCTCAGGTCTCATCCAAGCTGGTGATTCATGTTCCTAGGGAATCCCATTAACAGACAGGTTAAGTAAAATGGATTTTCAGAGATACTGAATATCTGCAGCTCTCTATTACTTCTGATGGGGTTATGGGTGCTCAGCACATCTGACAATCAAGCCCAAGGTTTTTGAAGACTGAGCAGATCTGAGTACTATCTGGGTTATGGTGACAGAATTTAACTGGTCATTAATGCCCATCCCATGGGAAGAAAGTGTACAGTCTAGTAGTTGAAGCAAGTGGCCTGGGAAGCAGTACAGGGTATGTCTACACTACAGAGGGGTGTTTTTTTCTTCGAAAAAAGGGCTTTTTTTTCTTTCCAAAAAACCTTCAATTACATCCACTGAAGTCACATTCTTTCAAAAAAAATTGAAAGAACTGAGGGGTTTTTCCGACATTGATAAACCTCTTTCTATGAGGAAGAAGCCTTTTTCTGAAAGAGCTCTTTCGGAAAAAGGTGTGTGGGGATGGGGAAGAGGGAGTTCTTTCGCAAGCAGAGTAAAGAGGAAAAAGCATAAGTGCCCTGGTGGCAATTCCGTCCATAGTAATCACAGCTTACATGTGAGAGAGTGTCCATTCAGTCTGGACTTTCACAGTGTGGATGCTCTTTTTCGGAAGAAGTTTTTTCGGAAGATCTCTTCCAGAAAAGCTTCTTCCGAAAGAAGCCTGCAGTCTAGACATAGCCTCAGTCTTTGTCAATGACTCATTATGTGATATTAAAGAGACCAGATGGCTGAAGTAACATCTTTTATTGGACCAACTTCTGTTGGTAAAAAATACTAAGCAAGTCTCTTCCCCTCTTTTGCCCAGTTTCCCCATCTGTGAAATGGGGGTGATATTCCCAACCTCACATGAGTTCTGTGACATATAATTAATTAGTGGAGTGAATCCAGCCCTGGAATATTGAAGTATGACTCCTATTGCTTCACCTCAAATCTGAGTTTGGTCCATCATTTCTAAAAAACACTGGGATCTTCTGCTAAAAGTTGCTACCACAAGATATCATTGTATACAAACTCTGCTTAGAAATGATTGAGTCGTGTGAGAAGAGGTGAGTTTGAACTGTGTATTGTGTGGGCAGAAGACTTGTTCAGCTCAAGGAACATGTGATCTGATCCTTCTTCAGGTAGTGCCTTAGCACATCTCAATCCTGAAGGCTGCTTTATGACTAACTGAATTTCCATACTGCCTCTCACTCAAAGTCCCCAAAGCTCAACAACAGATCTAGAGGATCTGTAAACTAAATCTAGAGGATCACTTCGCCCAACATGGAAATGCAACCACCTCTGGAATGAAAAATGTTCAAGATACATTCAAATAAAAGCACTTCCTGGCTCTTACTGTTTTGCAAAATAGAAAAGATCACAACTTAAGGTTGCAGGCCTGTCAAAAGAGCTGGTTTTAGGTTTTTTGAAATAGCACTGGTTGTTAGCTCTGCATTGGAATATAAATCCAAACTTTCCCACAATTAAGGAGTGCTCAGCAGTAAGTTAGTTCTGGTCCCCGCTAAGACAAGGAGCCATTGGGTAAAACACAGAGGTGGCTGTTCGGAGGCCTGGATTCTATTCCCAACTCTAACACTACATTGCTGAGTATCCCTGAGCCAGTCACTTCACCCTTTGGGTCTCACTTTATTCACGTGCAAAATGGGGATAATGGTATTTTCATCCATTCAAAAGAAATTGTAAGGCACTTGTCATATGGAAGGTGCTCTAGAAGGGTGAAGGGTTCAGCTATTACAAATCCAAGTGTTTCCTTTTTCAGTTGTTGCTGAAACAAAACTGTGAAAGGTGAAAGTACAGTACTGAAACTTCCATTTTCATTAAAATGCGCTGCTCAACTCAGTGTCATCAGCATGAAAAATATCCAGCCTCAAGCTGGAAAACACATTCCTAACCTGCCCCTTTCGTAGGATCTTCAATTGTCACATTGAGAGAAAGGTCACCACACCGAATACTTGATCACTTGATTCTCTGAGAGGGGGGGCATGTACCAGAAATCTTTTGTCCTTTACCTGATGTTTCTCCCTTAAATAATCTGCCCAGTTAGGATTTTTCTCCTTGTGTACATGCTTGGAATGTTTATGTACTAACAAACTTCTCCTGTGGCTATTTTTCTCTGCCTTCATCAATAATAATGTGTTGCTGCATCCTTCAGCCTGTGAGAACCTCACAGTTAGACATAGGTCTGAACCAACAAAGTGGATCCAAGAAGCCCTAAGATATGGAAGGGAAGGTTTAGAATTCAAATTCAAATGACCACTAGCTCTTTTGTCTTTTAGACTGTAAACTTTGGAGCCAGGAGATATCATCTTTTTGCATTCAGTGCAGCACGGAGCACAATGTTGGCTCTTGCTAAATAATAAACAGATAGAACCAAAACATTGGAGAGGTTTGCCATTGAATTCAAGGGGCCAGATTTTACCCAAGGTACGAACATCTCCTATCTCTAGGAAAGGGTTTTGAAGTTGAATACAAATTTTGATATTTGCCCACATTTGTCAAGAACCTTTAGAATGGGTCGTATTCTAACCTTTTTGCAGTTAGCTGTCCATGTTTCAGAATCCTCAGCATGATAAATCAGCTCTTTGAACATATCCGTGATCACAAAGGAAAAGGAAAAGAAAAGTATTAGCTTATGTTAGCATCATCCTAACACTCCTCCCATTTTAAAGGATAGAAATGGCTTATTAGGTCCCAACTAGACCATTCAGCTGCTAGTGTACATTTGTTCTCTACAGTTCATTGTCTAGGTCAAAAAGTTAACAGGTATTCTACCATTTCCTTAAGGAGACTATTCCACAGCTTAATAGGATCTCATTGTCATTTCCAGATATGGTGGTCCTATGAGACACCTGGTAAAATTACTCGTATTCAAGCAAGTTCAATGGCAGTCGATGAGAACTGTGCAGTACAAATGTTCAAATTAATATCTGGTTGACTGAGTCTCTGTTAAAAATAAATACTGCATAGCTGGATTCTTTTTATTTGCCTTCTCCTCTGTAAGGCTTCAGGGTTCACACAGGGAGAGGGACACACAAACTCCTGTAAAACTCTCTCAGATGGGGGTTATGACCACTGGACCCAACCCTCCCTAGCCATTGCTCTCCACCTTCCTTGCTTGACTGAGCCCCCAGGACAGATCCACCTCTCCTAGTCCCTGGCACCTGGTGCCATGTCTTCCTGAAGCAGCACACAGGGGCACACAGGGTTGTATGCCCTCTCCAGAGTTCATATGGAGTTCACACCAGAATGTGGCCAACAGCAAGCAGCCTTTCGGCATTATGCAGGAAGAAAGGGATAGAATCTGCTTCTAGCCTCAGGGCCGGGGTGGGAAGGAATTATCTGTCCCATGTCTTTGCAGAGCTCATCTCTCCACCCCCCACACACATACACACTCCTCCATGGTTGGAAGCAGCTTGTCCCTTCCTGCCCACACAGTGTCAAAAAGCATCTCAACTTCCACGCTGCTGCTGGCCATCGACATAACACAGCCACATCCTGTCTGCTAGTCAGAGCATGGGCAGGAAGGGGTTAAATCCTAAGAATGCATCGTGCACCAGGGCTCAGGGAACCTGCCTGAAGTCACTTCAGTGAACCCAGCCAGAGAGATGGCTCAGCAAGGGAGGGTGCCTCAGTGATGAAGCAGCCCTGCACTCCCTGGGGACAGGTGAAGAGGATGCTTAAGCTCCTGCCCAGGGGGAGACATGGATAAGCTGGAAATTGCTTTTCCCCATCACATTAGCACTTAGCTGAGTGGAGGAGAGGCTGTCCTAATGCCAGCACTTTGCATGGCTTTGGCACATGCAAGACTTGCCCTTTCCTAGCCAGCACCCCAGGCTGGAGGGATTTGGACTTTCCCAGGGCACTGGCCCTGCAAGAAGCAGTCCAGTCAGGCTTTCCCTGAGCTGAGTGCTCTGTACAGGGTCTGGTTCTCTACACAGGTGATGTGCCCCACAGGGGGAGATTGGAGAGGAAGGGGCTCTAAAGGTGAAAGACCATAGAGAGAGGGCAGTAAGAGGGTAGGCACGTAAGTCAGTGAGCAGCTGAGGTGACAAGTAACCGGTCACCACCTGGCATATGCCGGCACTCATCAGCTACAGTTGCTCGCAGCACACAGCCACTCGCAGCACACAGCCAGTGCTGGCAAGAAGCAGGATGGGAGGAGGGAGGCCCTGCTGGCCAAGAACCAGTTTGCGGCAGAGGATTCACTGACAGACCAGCAGAGGGAGTGGCCAGCCCCACACACTGCAGATTTGCCCTGCCAGGCTTTGCACACCCACCCCATCTTGGCCACTAAACCTCTCCCCGACTCATTGTTGGTAGACAAACAGTTAGTGAGCAAGGATCTGGCCAGCAGAAGAACCCACCAGTCCTGATGGGGGGTGGGGGTGCAGGAGGGCTTAAATATGGGACTGTCCTTTTAAAAACAGGACACGTGGTCACCCTAATCCTACATTTCCCCTTTCTTAAGTTCATCATTACACTCCCTTACCCCCAATATAAGCACTCACTTGGCATCCTTTCAGTTTACACCCTTCCGGTATTTTCAGATTGCAGCCTTTGTCTCCCTTTAGTCACAGTTGGAACAAGCTAAGCAATCTATATTTCAGTTTCTCAGTATGGCCTTCTGATCATTTCTCCCCTGATTTTTTGCACAGTTCTTCTCTGAACTCCCTCCAAAATCTCCCTGCACACCCTGCAGTCTCATCCCAAACTGTAGCTCCTCTTAATTCATGTGCACTTTGGGCCTGATCCTTCCACCACGGAGGTCAGTGGAGTTTTTGCTTTCAGTGGGAGCCAGGCGGGTACCAAGCTTGGTATAAATAGAATTCAGACAACAAATCCTGTGAAATACAAGCAAAGGGCATTTGCACTTGCTTCACCTAGCAGCTAAAGGAGTAATTCACTGAGAACCATGCAGCATGAAGGACCTTTTGCTTCTGTACTTCCATTACCTTATTACTAATTCAGACAAGATGGACAGAGGGCAGTCACTGCTCCCAGGAATCTGGCCTACATCCCAGGCATGAAGCAGTGCTCAATGTTGTCTGATTAACTTTACATTGTTTTAATACATTTATCCTTTTCTTGTTGCAAGTTAGTTAAATGAAAGTCTTAACTTTCTCTACACAGACTTGTTTATGAATAAATGTCCGGGTATCCAGTGTGCATTGCCTAAAGGCAGGATTGCTTTGGTCACAGATATTAGCTCAGAAATCTAACAAATGAAACGAGCTTTAATGAAAAGACTTTGAACCCTATCTTGTGCTCTGGCTGCTTTGTGACATGTTTAATGAAAGGGCCTGCTAAAAATATCTAATCAGAAAAAATGATCCCGCTAAACATAGCTCCTGATACCTCATGTGACTTTAAAGGTTCTTAAAGGGGGATGGGACCCTGAGGCATCCCAGATCAGGGCCAGTCCCATGATGTCCTCTCATTAATAAAGCTTTTGTATTACCAGGTACAGCTGCATTGCAGAACCACACTCCATTCTGACAAGTGAAAAAGGCTGAGAAATTCAGTATTCAGCATCTAACAATTTGAAATACTTCCAGAGCTTTTGCATTTCCAGAGTTTTTCCAGAGCAACTTTAGATTTAGGCATATGTCTTCAAGGATATTTTATAAGAATTTGAAACCCAAAGTACCTCACGAAACATAGGGGCTGTGTCT
>CM057848.1:34870592-34887045 GCA_030068395.1 Apalone spinifera
GCCGATTGCATGGTTCACCTAGGGCGCCAGTTGCTGGCAGCTAGTCTAGGGCTGTCCCTGCTAACATGCCTGTAGAAACCTTTCTTGTTACCCTTCACATCCCTTGCTAGCTGCACTTCCAATTGCACTTTCACCTTTCTGATAACTCCCCTGCATTCTTGAGCAATAAATTTATACTCCTCCCTAGTCATCTGTCCCATTTTCCACTTCTTGTAAGCTTCCTTTTTGTGTTTAAGCTCACCAAGGATGTCCCCAGTAAGCCAATCTGGTCACTTACCATATTTGCTTTTTCTTGCTGAGCATCGGGATGGTTTCTTCCTGTGCTCCAGTAAGGCTTCTTTAAAATACTGCCAGCTCTCCTGGACTCCTTTCCCCTTCATGTAACCATCCCAGGGAATCCTGCCCATTGGTCTCTGAGGGAGTCAAAGTCTGCTTTCCTGAAGTCCTGGGTGTGTATTTTGCTACTCTCCTTTCTTCCTTTGGTCAGGATCCTGAAATCTACCATCTCATGATCACTGCTTCCCAGGTTGTCACCCACGTCTACTTCCCCTACTAGTTCCTCCCTGTTTGTGAGCAGCAGGTCAAGTTGCACATGGCCCCTGGTCAGTTCCTTCAGCACTTGTACCAAGAAGTTATCCCCAACATTCTCCAAAAACTTCCTGGATTGTCTGTGTACTGCTGTATTGGTCTCCCAACAGATGTCAGGGTGATTAAAGTCCCCCATGAGAACCAGGGCCTGTGATCTGGAAACTTCTCTCAGTTGTCTGAAGAAAGCCTCATCTACCTCATCCATCTGATCCAGTGGCCTATAGCAGACACCTACCACAACATCACCCCTGTTGCTTCCACCTCTAAACTTAACCCATAGACTCTCAACAGGCTTTTCTCCCTCTATATACTGGAGCTCTGAACAATCATACTGCTCTCTTAGGGCATGTCTACACTTGTACCCTAGTTTGAACTAGGGATGCAAATGCAGGCATTCGAAATAGTCAATGAAGCACGGATTTCAATATCTTGCACTTCATTAGCATGATCTCACTGGTACACTAGTTCGAATCACAGCTGAGGAGTAACATTAGTTTGCACCAAGGGGTTTGGTTCGAACTAACGCATCCTGGCATGCACTTCCTGGTTCGAATCAGCTGTGATTTGAACTAGCGCACCAGTGAGATCATGCTAATAAAGCACAGGATATTTAAATCCCCACTTCATTGACTATTTTGAATGCCTGTATTTGCATCCCTAGTTTGAACTAGGGTGCAAGTGTAGACATACCCTCTCATAGAATGCAACTCCTCCTTTTCTCCTCCACCTGTTCTTCCTGAACAGTTTATACCCTTTCTTGACAGTGTTCCAGTCATGCAAGTCATCCCACCAAGTCTCCGTTATTCCAATCAAATCATAGTTCTTTGACTGGGCCAGGGCTTCTAATTCTTCCTGTTTGTTTCCCAGGCTTCTTGCATTTGTGTACAAACACCTTAGATAACCAGTTGATCGCCCTACCTTTTCCATTCAAATCAGCGGTCCTCTTTTGTTGCTTGTTCCTCCTTGTGTTTCTTCCCCATATTCAACTTCCTCACTTACCTCAGGGCTTTGGTCACTGTCCCCCAATGAACCTAGTTTAAAGCCCTCCTCACTAGGTTTGCAAGCCTGACCATGAAGATGTTCTTTCCTCTCTTGGTTAGGTGGATCCCATCACTTCCTAACAATCCTTGTGCCCAGAACAGAGTCCCATGATCAAAGAAACCAAAGCCCTCTCTCCGACACCACCTGTGCAACCACGCATTTACTTCCTCAGTTCAGCGACCCCCTACCTGGAACTTTTCCTTCAACCAGAGGAGATGGTGTACCTAAAGCAACAGAAAAGCCCTTTCCATCACTGTAGATTGCTTCTACACTATGAGGGTATGCAAGAATAATTATAGCACTATACCTATGCTGCTATAGTCACTCAATGCAAGAACTATCTCTTCTGCAGCTCCTACTATCTGGAATTGCTTCTCTATAGCTTCACACCATCCATTCTCCTCTAATTTCCAGTCTCAGCTGGAAATGTTTTCCCATAGCTGTTCTGCTATCAGCCTTATGTTTGATTGCTTTAATTAAGAGGCCAGAAGAGATGACCTAAGGGTCTAATCATCAGGTTTGACATAATTAGACTCTTGGACTCAGTGTCACATGTTGGCAGGCCTGCTTCAGCCTTTCAGTCTTTGAGGCAGCTAAACTGCTCCATGTTGTTAGCTTTGTGGTATGGCCTTTTATAGGAAAGAGTTTAAACAAATGTCCTGTCTTCTTTGTGGGGACAGAAAACATCCCGGGTCACTTTTCATAAGTAAGTTTTTGTTTATGTCCTTTGCCAAAATTTCCCCAACAGCTGCACTGGAGCTAGCTGAATTTTGATGGGACTGATTTGAAAATTGCACAGTGATCCTTTGGGGCAGAAGGCATATAAATATCATTGCTACCTCTTCACTGCATCAGGCCAGCTTTTCAAAAAAAAGGGAGGTAATGGTCTATCGACTCTGGTGTGCTCCTGCAATTTGTGAGCATCATTGAGATAACTGGGACCAGAACAGAAGCAGCAAAATAGGGAAACTATTTTCACAGAGCATCGAGCTCCACTCAAATAAGTAATCAGTCATCCTGTGCATGTAGGTGCTACTGACTTCTGCTGCATAGAATTAGAACTGCTCAGCTGTGTGTCATAGATTCTATATGTTAGCAGTTAATGAAGAGTCTCTTTTAGTTGAAGTGATGCTTTGCTATGCTGTTCTGAGTGTTCTCTTAAGATCAGTTGCTGGATTTTCTCAGACATTGAGGACTGTTTAAGATGCATCATTTTCATAGACCATGGGACATATTTTTACTTTGTAATGATTCTTGTTTGTTGTGCAGATGTGTGAGAGCTACAAAAGCAGCCAAGCAGTGAAAGGTTAGTCTCTGTGATGGCCAAGCTAAACAGGATGCAGGCATTACTGAAATCCCACTAGTGGGGCTCTGTGGGTAGCAGTCAAGCCCCTCCTGTATCTTGTTTAACTTGGCTACATCTATGTAAGTAAGTAGTTACCATAATTAATATATTGTCACTGTAGCTGCAGTGTTAAGTCTCAAAAAAAAAAAAAAAAACACAACAATCTTCTGTCCTCTCTGGTTCCTTAGTGATGTTGCTATACTGTCACCTAGTGGTGAATAAAAGTTTCTGAGGGATAGCCGTGTTAGTCTGTAACTGAAAAAATGAAGAATAACAACGAATAGTCCTGCAGCACCTTAGAGACTAACAAAAAATATAGGTGGTAAATTATGAGCTTTTGTGGGCACAACCCACTTCTTCAGGTGAATGGAGTTAAGGGGTCCAGGTTACAAAATAAATAGCAGAGAAAGAGAGGGGATGGGGAGGGAAAGAGAAGGGGGGAAATGCCTATGAAAGTTCATGATACCATCTACATTTTTTGTTAGTTTTTAGTGGTGAATGTGCAAGAAAAACAGTTGAATAAAGTTGATAAGACAAGATTCAGGACAAATGTTGGTAGAGGTAGGCGAGGAGAGATGATGGGATCTAGGTCTACGTGTACCTGTACAAATATTCCCAGTGAATTTCAAAGTCACAGGCAGGAATATTGATGGAAACAATGCACATTTGCACACCTGGGTATTCACATGACTATTTATGCACTCCTGCAACCAAGAATCAATGCCAGGTTACTCACTAAGACCAGATACACCTAAGCAACACTTCTCAAATTGTTGAGATTTGCAGTCAGGCCACAAAGTAAAACATGCACAAAGATACTGGATGAATACATTGATGTTACAGAAAAATCCACATCTGCTCACAGACATTCTCCAGGAAGGAAAGAAGTTTAAATTCAGTATATAAACTACTGACTGTGAATTATTTTTTAAAAATATCACTCATATAACGCTGCAAATGTACACAGCACTTCAGAGGTACCCCACTGGGTACTTTTTCCCCTCTACTTTATTTTAGTTTGAAATCCCATGCAGCTTTTTGGCTAAGGGCCAAATCCTGGCCATGCACTGCCCAAAAAGAGTCATCGTCTCACTGTGTGCTATGGTGAGATGCTAGTCAGAACATGAATGATCATTGTAGACCTTGTTACCCCCTTGAGCCTATGCCTGCTTTATTCCTCTGTCTTCTGTGGAGCACAGAGCCAGCTGGGCACAGAGTGGTTAATGTGCCTCTGTAGGAGGCAGCAAGGAAGGCAAGTGGGTCTGCGTAGCCAGCTCCCCATGCATATCAGCTCCTACATGCCCTCCTCACCCTCTGCGCTGCTGCCTCTATATCAAAATTATCTGATATAGCGGCAACAGTGCGGGAGTGGGGTGGGCAGGTAGATCCGGTGTTCTTTAGGAGCCTGCTTAAAGCCAATTCCCCACTGGCACCAGCTCCTGCCTCTCTCTCTCTCTCACACACACACACACACACACACACATACACACTTGCTGCCTCTGATACATGTTGACATCCCTACGTTACGAGGGAGACAAGGAGTTGCTGTCAATTTTCTGGGCACATGGAAGAGCTCCGCCAGAGCAAGAAACTTCCTGACATCTTTTTTTTTTCTTCCCAGTTTTTAAAACAAAAATTTTTCCCCTGGTTACCTGGAGCCAATGGAATTCAGGTCTGGACCTCTGGGAAATGGCATGGAAATGAGCCTGAAATACAAATTTAGAGAATGTGTCCCTGCCAGGTGGGATTATTCATATTTTATGAGCTCAAATGTGTTTTGCATGTTACAGCTTGTGTTCCCATTTAACACCCAGGCACAAAGGGAAATGTGCAAACACTAACAGTGGGCTGCAGACAGAAAAACTGGGAACTACATCCACTTTGCCTAAAGTATGGGTCTTTCAGTTCACTTCTAAAGATGGCACCCGTCGCTTACTGGCTAGCTATCATAGCACTGGCCCAATGTACTTGCAAGGAACCTGGGATGTGCCATTGTCACACATTCAGGCTGGAAAGGACACGAAGAAGTGATTATGAAGTGAATGATTTTGCTTTTATCTAGTATAGTAGATCCTTCTCCCACAGACTGAATTGGAACACTGGAGGCCTCACCCCTCTGAGCCCCACAGAGGTTTGGATCCAGTCCCTCTCTGAGGGGTATACCCAAACATCAGCCATATACTTTGTATGAATGACCTCTAGTTCCATTTAGAGTAGCGGAAATGATCTACCAGAGAGTAAAGTCCTCTTAGGAGAGCATAGCATGCACATCTTGGTGATAGGCTACAGCTTAGAGAACAAAATGACCACTGACTCTCTTCTTTTAAATATAACCACACAGCATGCAGGAAAGAAAGGCCTCACAATCTCCAGTCAACACACATCACAAACTTTACAGAGCATTGTCATCTTGAAAAATCACCAAGTGCTTTACAAACAGCGTGACCCAATTGTGTACCCTTTACTCATTTTTTACTCAACCAAAACATCCATTCATATCAATAGGATTTTTCACTAATGAAAGATTGAGTATGTTCTTCTGTATTTGACCCACTCTGTAAGTTAATATATTTCTGGCTTTGTATTATAAAGTATTGGATTTAACCTATAAATTCTGAATGGTGCATTAAGCAGGTCTCTGAGGTATCTAGGGTGTTTCTTCCCATGTGATAGTGCAGCAGTTGAGATCTGTAAAATCTTTCACACTAACACCTGATTTAATTGAGCAAAGGCTGCTGACAGAGGATTGTAACATTGTAGTTTACGGAAATAAACTCAATTTATGTTAAGGGGGGTTCTTGCGGAATGTGTGACTAACCCAAGAGAAAAGGAGCTGTCCCTCTTCTAAGGACATAGGACAGGACATCAGATCAGGTGCAGAGAAGGAAACCAGTGATAAAGGGCTAAGAGCAGCAAGGATGGCAGCTGGGCTTGCTGTGACTGGCAGCATTTGTTGCAGTTTCTCTGTGACTTTAATTAGACACTGCAAAGGCACCTACATTTATGAGAGTGACAGAGGTAATGGAAAGAAGCCAAGTGTCTCATCAACAGACACATCAGGAAGAATAATCAAGGCTGCTGAAGCAAAACTGGAAGCAGCTGAGCCATTTAGGACAGAACGGACCAAAATATGGTGAGACTGTGCATGAAATTTAGAGATAGCAAGAATGAATTACTTTGCTCACATCAGATGTGTCCCATCTCATACCAGAAAGACAGCAGGTTCAAAATGGATAATAATAAATCTAATATTTTCCTGTTAATATTATCTTAATAGCAGCTTTCACATTAAAAGATTCCAAAGAGAATGAGTGGGTGAGTTGGTAGATGGATACTGTCCATCTTAGTTGGTACACTAAGACACTGTCCTTAGTGTCTGCCAGATACCTTATTGCCTGTTTTCCAATCTGCTCTTAAAGCAACTGTTATTATGTTCACGTATGTTTTAAAATACAAAAGCATCAAACAAAAGTTTGTAACTGAATGTAATAATAAATAATTCAACTGCAATTTTTTTTAAATAGCCCATATTTCTCTTTCCCTTTGAGCGGGGCCTGAGAATAATCAAGATCTCCCATTAGACTACATGAAAAGATGAAGAACTGGCAAACTCTGACAAGTGCTTCCCCAGCCTTTCCAAGAATTAGAAATACTGCTCCATCAGCAGGAGGACTTGCTGTAGTAATACAGTTTGGATGTGCCTCAGTCTGAATCTGAAAGATTATTTCAAATAGGAATATTAATTTAAAGGGCACTAGAAAAACTTCAGATGAAATTGTTGGGGAATGTACAAGGAAAAAATATGATCTACAGAAACTCCAGAAAATGATATTTAATAACAACAATATCACATATTTTACAGTCACTTACTTCTCAAAGGATCTCAACATGTTTTACAACCTGTACATATACAGAAATCACTTCAATCAGCACTGAAATGTAGCCACCTCTTGGCTGGAACACAACAGCACAAAGCAACGCTATATAACACTTTAGAACAGAAGGAGAAGACTAATGCTGTATTCATTTGAAATCTCAGAAGGAGTTTACTGAGATATTTGCATTAGACTCTTGGACAAATGCCATGAGGACAGTTAATGAATAAAACTGGTCAAGACTTTCATTTTACATCTCAGGTGAAAATTAAGATGACGCCCTTCTCCAGAGACCTAACTCCATGCTGTTGACCTGGGTCATCATTGGCTAATAGAGAAGAGCACTATCTGCTCAATAGAAATAATGATTGTTTAGAATTCAAACCCAGGTTTTATGAGTACTTGCCTCATTTTTTTATTTTTATTTTTTTAGTTCATACCTTTCTTAAGGCATATCTAGAAAAACAGACTGGCTATGTCTACACTCGCGGCTTCTTGCGGAAGAATGGCCATTCTTGCGCATGAATCTGCAGAGCGTCCACACTGCCCTCCCGCTCTTGCACAAGTAAATTTACAGTAAGGTGTGGTAAGGGAGGGCTCCTTGTGCAAGAGCTACGCTCTTTTTTAACAGGTGTAAGCCCCTTTGCACAGGGGCTCTTGCGCAAGAGGGCATTGTGGACGCTCGGCAGGGATTTCTTGCACAAGAAAGCCCTATGGCTAAAATTGCCATCAGAGCTTTTTTGCCATCAGAGCTTTTTTGCTCAAGCAAAAGCACAGCTCGCACATGGCAGTGTAGACGTTTTCTTGTGCAAGACTTCTCGCACAAGAACACTTGCGCAAGATGTTCTTGCGCAAGAAGCTGCGAGTGTAGACATAGCCACTGTGTTTTAAAATGCATTACCTAACACACTTTGACAGTTTTCATAAGGACTTTGTGTAATGTACACAAGATGTATATTGTATGAAAAGCTAGCTGGACATTGTCAGCAGCAGCATCTCCTCCCCAGTCAACCATGATTGTGTGCTGTACCATAAAAATCGGATCCTACTCTTCCTTAGCTTTCCAAAACCATCCTCTACCACAAGCAAGTAAAGGGCTTCTTTCAGTCCTACAAAATCTTTATGTTCTTCAGAAATTCACTAGATGTGCAGATTGCAGAGTGCATGGTTGAAATGCTCATACACTAGTGCCAATACTGACAAATGAAGCAATTTTTGAGTATATGGTCATCGTTTAGAGCAACTCCTCTCAGTACATTGTTTAAAAGAAGGCAGCCTGTGTAGTATGATGAATGAAACAGGAGAAAGAAATGCAGGTTTAAGGAGGGAATTAATTTGGTGTGATCATCCATGTTGCCAAATCTCATGATTTTATCATGAGTCTTGGGCATTTTAGTGACTTTTAAAAAGCTCCAGCTGTTGGAATATTGATATTACATGAGGATCTCAGGTTTCATTTTAAAAGAAAGTAAGTTTCTAGCACTCATAGTTTCAGAGAAAATCTTGAAAATGTGAGCAAGTGTACCTCAGAGGCTCAGAAAGCAAATCAAAAGAACCCACAATTATCTATCTATCTATCTGTGTGTGTGTGTGTGTGTATATATATATAATTATTTTAAGCCAATCTCATTATTTTGAGGATGAAGCCAGACTCACTGTTTTTTGGTTTTTGTTTGTTTTTTTTAACAATTGAGCTTAATAGTACTGCAGAGGCTTCTCCTTTGCAGACCCTACCTTTTTATCTTTAGACATGGGCCTTCCAGGACTAAACTGAGAAAAATGGTAGGCTGGTGGAAGCTCATTCCTGTACTGTAGCTAAACAGAAAATATTTGTCCCCGAACTGTCTACTGACCTTCCATCAACAATAAAATCCCCTTCAACTGTTTGTATAAGAAGAAATGACCATGGCTAGCAAAACAGAATTTGGTCTTAAATTACTTCTTTCAATCTCTGTTTTGAGTGCTCAGCTGGTCTTCAATAACATGAGGCTTACAAATTCATCTGACCCCATCAGCATGCAGTTATTTAATAACACACACAGTGATCGAGTGTCTGAACTTATCTGAGCCAGTGCAGTGAATTTTTAAGATGAAATGAGCTAAATTAGTAGTGGGGGCAAAATTGCTTTGACTGTGGAGGGATCATTAGAACAGTTTCTGTGAATAATAATCTCCTGCCAAGCTGATGCACTTGGACGTTATAAGACATATTAACACTGTTAAAATTGGCCCTTTTGTTGTCTCTTACAGAGGTGTCAGAGAATAAATGGATCCTGGAGACTTAACTACCCATTAATGCTACCTTAGTAATGTTATGTTTGTGATGCTGTAGCACCCACAGCCTAGTATCTGCTGCAGAAAATGGAATACAGCAACTCATGTAGTAATAACTACTTTGTATGGAAACACAAACCATGTGTATACCATGTTACTAACTGGTTGCAAATTAGGACCCTGATCTTGCATTAAGTACCTTGTGGCAGAACCCTATGCCCAGCCAGAGACCAATGAAGTCAAGAGGGCCCTATGCAGGTGCAGGGATCTGTCCCCATGGAGTTTGCTGCAGGATTAGTGACCTCATTACAGCTATGATAGTACGACACTGGTATCACCTAACCCCCTGCAGAGGTCCTTCCAGGCAAATACTACAGAGGTGTATTTCAGAAGCAAAGATGTTACCAATCACAGTCCTAGTTATTCCAAGTTCAGAAGGCCTAGATCTCTGCTTGAGCAGAATGAGGAAGCTTCTAAGTTTTGAGCTCTGTCAAATATTGCCGCATTTTACTTTTCTTTTTAAATCTGAGAATTTCAACAAAGCTGTTGAAATCTCCAGCTAGAGAGAATCAGTGTAGAAAGTCCCAGGCCTGCAAGAAATTAGGTTTTGCCACCAAGGTTGACACCTGGAGGGATTCCAATTCAAGGCCCTGCTGTGGTTGCCACTTCTTCCTACAGTATTCATTCCAAGAAGTGCCGGTTTGACAGATCAGGCCTGACATTTGTATGTTTTTATGACAGGCAGGAGGCCCAACCCACTCATTTTGTTTTCCTCCATGGAATCCAGCTTCTGTTCTGTTGCTGTTCACACATAAAAAGGATTTTCTGGGGGAGGAGAGCAATGCAATGGATAGTGAAACTGCTTTTTTCTCATGTGGTATTGCTATTGTCAGAGTTTTTCTTACATCCCAGCTTCAAAAAGTCTCTCGTGTGCCTGGATGTTGTTTTAGCCCTTGCTTGGTATTTTATTATGATTGCGATTATTTTTAAAAGTCTTTGTGAGAGGAAAAGCTTTTCAGTTCTGAGCGGCATCTGTACCTGAGTGACAAGCCATTCTCCCTCAAGGTATGCTTGACTGCACCATTCTTCTGCTGAGATGGAATGGCTGTTCCCTTCATGTCTCTTTTAAAAAAATATATGCCAGGGAAGTAAATAAACCTCAGTCTCAAGCTTGTCTGTGGTGCTCTGCTGACTGAATATTATTTTAATTGGCTGGTGTGTTCCCACAACAGGAAAACGTTAAATATGGCCAGCCTCTCCCTGTGGAGACTGTTAAGACAGGAGGTTATGAGCGGAATCTCTATTCTGCATTCTGGCACATTTGCTTAATGACTTACTTTTTTATGTATTAACTCCTTCATTCTTCCTTTCACCTTGATTACTTCTATCAGAGTGCAAGGTCAAGGCACACATGGGAAGGGTGAAAACATTTTAAGCAACTGGCCATTACCCTGACCTCAGTATTGCCCACACTGTAAAGCCTTGAGATCATGCTGGCTCTGGGAGACACACATTACCACAGCAGCCAGAGTGTACAAAAACCCAGGTGCATAAAATACACACATCCCTGAAATCCAAGGGTTCTGAAGGAGAAGATGCCACTTGCTATAGACTTGGATGCCTTTTCATAATTATTTTTCGGCATTTCGATACCAAAGTGATAAGAACCTTATAAAAATGATTAACAAAACTTTTTGGGGGTGGGGTGAATTAATTCACAGAATCTATAGCTGGAAGAGACTACTGTAGTCAGGCAGTCTGACCCCTTGTGTAACACTGACAATCAAACTTTCCCAAAGCAACTTCTAGAGCAGATTTTAAAAATTGTTAATGAGAGAGAATCCACCACAACCCTTGGTAAATTGGCCCAATGACTAATGTTAGGATCCCTTGTGATGCAATGTGTTAGGTATACAATATAAGAAAGGAGACGTTGATACCAGAGAAAAATGTGGAGTTAGTGGCATCAGGTGTAAAGCAGTTAAACATCATCCTCCCTCTCTTTTCCCTTTTCTCTCCCTTTTCCTCTTCCTCTCGTCTTGTTTCCCTGCCTTCGATGTCTTAGGATTCATTATCTCTTTTCTCTCCTCTGAATTTCATCTTTCACTTTCTCCAATTCCCTCTCCTCTTTTCCTTTACCCTTCTCTTCCTTTGAATTTATCTCCCCTTTTAGACACATCCATTCAAAGACACAGACTGATCACAGAAATTTGACCAGGTTTGCCATCCTTCATCCAGTATAGGACAAACTATAGAATGGAAACAGACACAAATACAAATCTAAGCTGCCATGTAAGCTACATATTAAAATCATAGGGATGTCAACCGCGAAGTTGGTGGTGTTAGGGAAAGATACTCATGCTAAAAAGAGATGTGTAGCCAAAGCAGCAGGAGCGAATGTATGTACCAAAGTTTTCAGATAGGATAGTATTTTAGACAATTGTCCCATCTCATTGCTACTACTGCCATAGTCACCTTGCTATTTTTAATGCACTAGCTCTCACTGAGCTAGTATGGGTACATATAGCCATGCTGGAAATCACACTTCCATAGACACAAAAATTTTGCTGTTGAATTAAATTTTCCTAAGCTATTTTGTGCGCTGTTTTTCAATGCAGAAATATCCACTGCAATAGTATATGGGATAGAGGATAGAGCATTTCTTCTCAACATTTTCCTTCAGATGGGTCAGATAGGAATTGAAAAAATGGCAGAGTTAGAGACTTTTTTCCATCATAAGCTTTAATTGCACCCAGACCAAACATGATTTGAGGAGCACTCCAGGCTAACTCTTCGGGTTAGCTGTCAGAATTGCAGTAGCGTTGCATGGAGAGTAACACCAGCAGGATAGCATATTAAGGTGTTCATATTCCAATGCCGAATTAGATACTTGCCTAATAAAAGGATCTGCTATTTTTTATTGAGATTCTTTATATAAGAAAAATTCCTAAAGTCAGTTTCACGCGTGGGGGGGCGGGAAGGGTGAGAGTGAGAGAAGCATACTACTACTATCATGGTTTTTTGTGCTGTTGTGTCTGGTTGTGCATATGCCAGGGACAGGCAGCATATGGCCCAGGGGTTGCCAACATCCCCCTTAGCAGATGTCACTGGCATATTTTGACATAAAAAGCCATTAGCTTTTGGGGGGTGGCTAATTGCTTTTTATTAAACAATAAACAAAATCTCACCAACTAACTTTGTAAAACTGAAGCAGCTTTTAACCAGGTGGAGCAAGAGAGAGGAGACTACTTTTATTATTGTACCAAATTAATCTGAATACAGGAAGGCAGACACTTAGTAGGTGTTACCTGGTGTCACTCATGAAATAGTTATGTTGGGTGGGTAATACTGAAATTAAAACCTTCAGAAGTTGCTAGAAGGAAACAGGATGAAATATATGTATTTTAGAAGAGAAAAGACTGTCACTTCTGTGCTATTATTTTAAGCTCCTTGAGAGCTTTGTTGACACATTTAATCAGGCCTGGCATTTCATTCAGAAGAGGAAGCAGTTTACCCACATTACAGAAAGACTAGAGATTAAGGCAAATTATTTATTAACTGTAAATACTATTCCTTATGAATGTAGCCTTTCCTCTTTTGTAAACTGTCTGCAAACTAATCCTGATTCCTGCAAGTGGATCTATTATTTATAATTATTTACCAAATAGCTTGGATGATTAACACATTTCAGCCTTAAGGACTATTTGTGAATTGTTTGATTTGAATATTTGCCACTATTGACCTCAATTCATGGTATGAGGGTCACCTAAGTCACACAGTATTGTTTCTGCTCCCTGACTAAATGATTCTTTTTAAATTAAATAACACAGAATTAATCTCTAAAGCTGTTTTATCTTGTGCTGAGAAATTGCTCTATTTTGTGGCAGCTTTTGTGGAACTGACCATTTCTCTTAAAAGTACTTTATTACTTATTTATGAGTAATATTTATGAGGTTTACTGCATCTTTGTCTGAAGTATCTGGTAGGGCCACTCTAAAGCCATATCTACACTACCTGGAAGATCAACGCTCCAGGGGTCAATTTTCTGACGTTCAATTTAGCAGGTCTAGTATAGATCCATAAATTGAATGATGAAGGCAACTTCGGGCAGCATCCAATACTCCTTCTTTTGTGATACCATCAGTCTCCCGGTGCATGGACAGCGCGGAAATGCGATTTAAGATATGTCAACTACAGCTATCTAATCAACGTAGCTGGTTTTGTGTATCTTAATTTGACCTTCCATGGTAGTGTAGACCTAAGAGACACGATACTGGAGACCAGATACACTACTTATCTGATCAATGGGACAGTTCCCATTTTCCTAGGTGTCTGAGAATAACAAAGAATTTACAGAAGAATTCTTTTGTGCTAAGATTTGTGAATCTTTCAGGATTTGCAAACATGTTCACAAATATTTGGTGGCCAGCTAAATACTTAAAAATTAGGAATCCTAGCATCATGGCACTTTTATTTGCTGAATTATTGATGTCTCCATTTTTTCAGTCTTCTGCATGCACAAGCCTAGCTCTCAGTTTGCAAAAATATTTATGAATCAGTTTTTTCAATATCTGACCATCTCTAGATAATGGATGAACAGACAAATGGTATTGTTTTTAACAATATACATAAACATATGTCCAATCAGAGGCTGCATTTTGCAGGACTACTCTCTATGTCATTACTTTTAGAAGTCTATTAACTTCATTTTGAATCTATTCTCTCCACTGATGGTACCTCAACCAACTCCACTGGGGACCCTGTGCCATCATCCTTATTGCACTTGCCATTCAGAAGTTTTCTTGTTGTCTGAATAAAATTTTCCATTTCTTAGTTGCAAGCTATTATCATTTTAGAAGACCAAGAATAAGTTATCTTCTGTAATTTTGAATCCTATCTAGTTATGCTGAGCAATGGTTGGATTGCAGACATAGCTACAGGAAGAAAGAGATGATCTCAAAATAGATGAAGAACAACACATACCTTATTGGCTCATCAAAATCATACTGTTTAGACTTGATTGACTATTATTAATTACAGGTTGAACCTCTCTCGTCTGGCACCCTCAGGACCAGATCATGGGAAGTCAATATTGTAGTGAATAGGTTTGTTTTTATTTTTATTTCCCTGAGGCGAATAAATGCAACAATGCTTGTAATGTTGTTTAATAATGTATTACTGTCCTGATACACTATAAGTCTAAGCCTAGCCAAGACTTATCAGCTCTCTTCATAACACAGCGTTAGTGTTGTTACATAATTGTATTGTATTGGCACAAGGAAATAAGTAGATTAAAGCATAAAACCAGGCTTATGCTTAGTGGCATTACCAACACTTCCACAGCTTGCATGGCTCTTAGAAGACATGAAGGGGTAAATTAGAGCTAAATAACAGCACAGAACTAGAACTGGTGGCTGTAACCAAACTTTATGGTATCATGGGAAACTTGGCCACATCCATGATGAGTGGACATCCAGCTTACTAAATTTATGACAGACCATGGATGTTGCCAGACCACAAAGTGCCAGACTAGAGAGGTTCAACCTGTATTGTTCATTTGTATCATCATAGGATATGTCTACACTACAGAGTTATTTTGAAATATCTTATTTCGAAATAGTTAATTCAAAATAAGTTATTTCGAAATAACACGTTTACACACAAAAATGCATTTTGAAATAGCGTTTTGCTATTTCAAAATAGCGCGTCCACACTGAGTGGATGCTGAATCGCATTTAAGGCCGGCCGGAACCAGGTCCAGCCGGGCATATGGTTAGGAGTTACTTTGTGTGGCTGCTGCCTGAGGCTATCTGAGGCCTGTGCTTAAAGGGATCCCCCATGGACAGCCGGTTCTCAGGTTTCCCTGCTTGCTTGCCTACATCAATGAGGGACAGCAAAGCATTTTGACTCTGCATGCTCTGGTTGCCCTCACTCGGAACACCACAGTACTCTGCAACATGGTGCTAGAGCTGCCCCGGGCACTCTGGTGCTTCTCTTGGATGCATTGCTGTGAGCCTGGCTGAACTTTCTTCAGGCTGCCATCTGGGAGGTACATCGGTGGGCTGTCAGTATCCACGAGGCCCTGCAGGAGAGCTTTGACCTTGAGGAGCACTAAGAGCCTCCCTGGTGTGCTCCACTGGGGGCTTGTGCTCATTCCTACCTCGCGTCCTTCCACTTACCCCTCCCTAACCCCCCTTCCTGATGTCAAATAAAATAAACATATTTTCATGAACACAAACTCTCTCTATTTAACAAAACTGGGAGGGGGGAATGAAACGCTGGTGAGACTGGGGAAAGGAGGCGGGAGAAGGGAGGGTGGGAGAGGGAAGGGGGAAACCTGGGAGGAGGGAGCTGGAAGGGGTTATTTCAAGATAACTTTGCGGTGTAGACATACCCATAGCACCTTGAAGCCGTAAATGGAAACCATAACCTCTTTGTGCTAGAAGCTGCACAAACACAGAACAAAAAACGGTTCCTTAAGAGTCTGTTCTCTCTTTTCTTCCATTATTAGTCATCTATCCTCATCAAATACTGTGATTTCCTTTCAGATGACAACTGATGCTCACCCTGGCAGAAAGGTGGAAGGTGGCCAGAATTGTTTGTTTGCATTGTGCTTCCTCCTGAATAACAGTAGTGGAAAGGATGTGAATACACATGAAATAGAATCTCCCCTGGATAAGCCATGGAGGCAGGGGGTGTTTTTACTTGGATTATTGCTTATCCCATAGAGTTGGTGCTACATCCCTGTCTCCTGTGAACCCCTTAGTCTTCAGACATTGAATTTTAAAGTAAGATGCATTCCACCCAGCTCTGCTTATGTCAGGAAGGAGGGAGAATGAGGGGGTGTTGAACAGAGAAATGACAATGAAACAGTTTTGTGAGTAAGGTGGGGAATCCTCATGGATCACTCGGATCCTCCCCTAAGACTCCTAGTTCCACTTCACCCTCATTCTTTAGCAGGGCTGATGATGATTTTTTTTGGAATGATTCTGTGTTGTTTAGCTCATCCTCTCTAGCCCAGCCCTCCCCAAAAGAACACTCAGGACATTCAGCTTTAATCCTAATGAATTTCCTTTGGTCATATCAATTAAAGGTAGAAAAGGCCTAAGTCATTTAGGGTATGTCTACACTACAACTTTAATTTGAACTAACTTAGTTCGAATTAGTTAATTTGAACTAAGCTAATTCGAATTAGTGCATCTAGACTTAAAAACTAGTTTGAATTAGCATTTTGCTAATTCGAACTAGTGTGTCCACACTGATTGGACACTGGGTCGTATTTAAGGGCAGCTGAAACCGGTTCCAGCAGGGCATCAGGTCAGTAGTTGCT
>CM057848.1:34897986-34908969 GCA_030068395.1 Apalone spinifera
TTAATTCAAAATAGCGCTGTAGTGTAGACATACCCTTACAGACTAACTTAGCTACCCCTTTAAAGCTGTCAAATACCTATTTACAACTTAACCTTTCATTCACCTTCCCAATCATGAGGCAAGTTACTTATGTTAAGCCAGGCCTACACCTTACTTAACACAGGAGGCAATATCTCCAGAGGCTGGTGGGGAATATTTGCTAAGAGGAAAGATAATACAATGCACCTTAGTGCTGAAACTACATTCCCCAGCTGCACATTCAGGAAGGGCTTGAGCCATGAGGTTCAGATCCTGATCCAAATTTCCCCCAAAGTTTCAGATGTCCAGATCCCAAGGTTTGGTTCAGGCATACTTTGGCCTGAGCTCCAACATGCAACCTGGAAGGGAGTATTAGGAGCAGCAATGGTCATTTGATAACTCGTACATGCAAATCAAATTCTCTCTCACATACACACAACCTCACAAGTGAGTTGTTTCTTTCATAGAAATTTTGTCTTCTGCAAAGGTTATGTCATCATCTCACTATTTATACATTGCTAGTGAAAGGTGCCTCATCATCACACACCCCTCCCTGGAAGTGGCTACACTCTGTATATGCAAACCATAAGCACCAGCACTGCAAGCTCCCTGCTAAGCTGCCTTCCTTCTCCCAGCCACAACCCTCCTCAAAACTGATTTGCAAGGTGCCCTCTTTTAGGACAAAAGAGTAGCTGAGCCTCGAGGAACCTTTCAGCCTGTGACTCCTTGATGAACCTTCCAACAAATACCTGTTCTGAGCCCCACCAAGCTCACTTCATGTACTGTGGTCCACTGGACTGTGACCAAATGGCAAGAACAACAAAGGGATTCATCAAACCAATAGCAATCCACCTGTGCAAATGCTACTATTATGAGATAGCTTTAACTCTAGTGGAAAAAATATCTCGAGTGCCAGATATTTAAGAAATCCCACAGCAAATTAGATTTGTTTAAAATCATCCTTCCTTTTCCTAAAAATGCAACCTCTAGCCTTCCATTTGAAGAGCACATTTCAACTGTTGTTGGGTTGACTCTATAAAGAGACTGACACCACAGGACCATGAAACCAATTCTTCTTAGTGCAACCACTGCAAATACTGTAATTAGACCTAGGCTTGAAAGTTATAATTTCATTAAGTGGTAGTTCTTTAAATCAACTCCTCAAGATTTGATTAAATATGGAACTATAAGAAGTACTGATCATGTCTGCACCACTGTATACATGCTAAAGTGCCAAAGTCCTGGCCAAAATGCACTGGGTTGAATATAAACCAAGGCTAGATTCTTTGGAGGAAGTCTCATTTGTATTTTCTAAAGCCTTGTGGTGATGTAGTATATAAACCTCACTCTGGACATGAAGGGGCTAGACCATTGAAAGCTGTATTAGCCCCACCATGTCACACCTGATAGTTAGGGTTGCCAGATGGTTTCAACAAAAATACCAGACACACTAGACATTACATCACAATCCACATTATATCTTATTTAGAAAATACCGGACATTTATATTTTCTCATTTATATTTTCTCAATTTGTTTCCTGAACAGAAAGCTCAAATACTGAACTGTCCGGTTCAAAACCAGACACCTGGCAACCCTACTGGTAGTTCTATCAGGCTCAGGGAGAAGTTAAAAGGAAGAATTTCATTGTATTGGAGGAAGGACATGTTTTGGAGTGTTGACTGTATAAGAAGAACCTGATGGGAACCAGAGAGAGTGGAAGAACGAGAAATGCGAAAGAAGACACAGCCATGGAGTTGACTCCTATAGCAAGCCTTGAAAAAGGGGCAAGGCTCCAGGGAGACAGCCTGGTACATTAAGTGGAACTAGTTGCTTAGTATGTAGTTCTGACAGGTTTCTGAGTTTTACTGAGGAACTTCAGGGTGCAGCCCTGTGAGCCATTGCTCTGGAAGAAGACTGAAACTGAAAAGAAACCCAAGAGGAGTGGATGATATTGTGTTGATTTACATTAATTTGTTGGACATTGAGTGTTTGGGACACTAATGCCCTGGAAGGGTAGAACTATAATGTGACCATGCAGGAGAAGCAACTCACCACCATTATCAGACCACGGAAGTCCTGAGGAGGAGAATGAGGTAAAGTTGCTGAAATGCCATGTCAGGCCACAAGTGACTTTTCAAGATGGTGGCTCAATGGCATGTGCTCAGAACATTGCACTTTGCTGTGTTGATCATTATACCCAAACCTAGGTCCAGTTAATCTGAACTCAGATCTGACCCTGATGGTTCTGTTCATTTGAAAGATATGGCTGTAGGATAAGGCTGTGAGTTTCCAGGATGCTTAGGGGTCTGATTATTTGGGTAACAGAAGTGTATGCTGAGGTTCTTAAAAATTAAAATTAGAGGGACATTCTTTCTTTGTAGCTATCCCTAGCTAAAATATGCTGGACTCCTACAATGAAGCTTGAAAGATCTTTGCTTTAATAAGCTAATAAATACTTTAGCAAGATCCTTCTTGTGTATGATATTTTCTAGTATTCAGAAGTAAGAAGAGGGCCGAGTGTAATAGAAAATAGAAACAGATTTGTGGGAGGAGGAGGGGAACGAGAAACAAAAACTGCTGCTGTACACGGTCAGATCATTAGGTTGAGTAAGTCTAATATTCTGCATCCAGCTGTGACTAATAAAACAGATATTCAAAGGACGGTGAATCCCCTTCCTTCCTTCTGGCTCACCAGCAGCATGGAGGATAAAAGACCATCTGCCAGGTTATTCAAAAGGGCCCAGGGCTCCCAGCTGCTACCACTGCTGATTCCTAGGCCCTCTGAATCATCACTAGAGCTCTAAGAAGTGCACTCTGGGTGGCACTGAAGTGGAGGTGGGAGGAGGCTGCCCTTCCTCTTCTGCCCAAGTCCCCGCCCCTTCCAGGAATGCGGAGCCAGCCCCCACCTCACCTTCCTCAAGGGCCTGGCAAGTCTGTCAGCCCCCAAGCCTTCCCTTTAATGCACCCTCACTATTATGGTCTTTTAAATCCTCTGTAGGACTATACACTTTCTCCAGGGCTCGGAATCTGCCACTTTTCACTCAATTTGCAGCTAAGAAATAGAAATAAAAATAGTAGACATGGACCAAGCTACAGAAATTTGGCTCTGAATTTCTACCACTCATCCTCAAAGTTTCAGGGGAGGTTTAGACATAGATTTTTGGTTCAGCTCAGTATAGAGGAAGTGACAAGACAGTTGTTACCAACTCTTGAAGTTTTTATAACTATAATGAGTCCAATGACAACTTAAAGACTAACAAATTGATTAGGGCATAAGCTTTCATGAGTTGCAGCTTACTTTGTTAGATGTATGAAGTGAAAGAATCAGAAGGCAGGGATTTATACATACTCACAGAGATAGGAGTGTCACATCAGTGCAAATTTAATCAGGGTGCATGTGGACAACTTCCAACAGTGATAAGAAACTGAAAATACCCAAAAGGGGGAATTACTTATTGCAATGGGAGAGTCATTCTCATCTTCTTATCCCTATTGGAATCCTGACTTTAATTTTAAAAACAGTAAGTTTCTAACTCACATAGGTATGAAGAAAAATGTGAAAAATGATCTAAGGGCATGGCTCAAATCAGAAAGCAAAGAAATAAAAATCCAAACTTTTGGATGACTTGAACAGAATAATTCATGCAAGCACAGCTACAGTGGCTTTAAGCAAAGATATTACAAATAAATAGATCTCTATACCTGTGACATGAACGAGATAACACCCCTGTACCGGTTGGATTATGTTTGGGGTGCAGGTGAAAGGCCACATGTTGAGAAATCATCATCTGCTGTATAGTACTATCAAACAGTTTCCCTTCTATAGTTATGCTTGTGCACATACTGGATAACAGCCCGGAATATAGTTACAGATAAGGGAGTTAATCATATAGCTTAAGTGATAAGGGAAGTGGGTTTTATTCTGATAGTCCCAGTTTCTATATCCATTCACTACTTATGTGGAGGCTCATGCTGGACACCATGACTTGCAGGTTTGGGTTCTATGTTATGAAGAAGCAGGAGGTGTTATATACCCTACTGGAGGGTAGTAGTTCCTATTAGCTGGTACCTGACCATACAGTCTCACAGTCTAGGCATTACTGAAATTTTCATCATCCTTAGGTAGCTGGTCACAGAGATGAACACTGGAATGGGTTTCATTTCAGATTTTACATATCTCCAGTGACTACTTTCTGCCCCCTGAAAAGCCTCCTGCAGTTTCAGCAGGAAATATGAGATTCTTCTTCATTTCCTGTTCTCCACAGCTGTGTAGGATTAGGCACAGAAACACAGATGCCACAGTTCACCCCAAGAGGTGACTGCATTTCAGTGGTGGTGAAGTAATCTGTGACTGTAAACTAAGGATGAACAAAGTTTTCCCAGTCTGTGCCACTTCCTACAGCTCCCATTGGCCAGGAACAGCAATCTGCAGCCAATGGGAGTTGCAAGTGGTCATGCCTGTGTACACACAGGTAAATAAAGCATCAGTGGCCCACTTGAAGCTAACCCTTAATTAAACCAAAAGTTCACTGAGCCAATAAAAGTTCACTGAGCCACATGATAGAAGGCATTAAAAAAAAACCACTTGACTATCAGAACTCAGGATTTCTTTTAATTACTGTCCTAATTATTCATTACCCTGCTGCTGCTATGCTTAGTCTCTCTGCTTCCCTAAAGACTCCTTGCATAAAGGAGCACTACTTAATGGACACACAGCTGGTTCTCCTTGATAATAAACTTGAAAGAAGAGCATGCACCTGCCTATTTGCTCTTGAGAAAGCTTACTGACCTGTCCTCAGGCTCCTATTTTACCACCACTCAGATCCTTTGGGAAACAATGATAATTTAAAGGCCTTAGGTTAGTTCTCCATCATCAGCAGGAATTATTCTCAACATATTTGACTTAAAGGCCTTTGATCCAGTAAATCACCACCGATTGCTATCTGTGTTAGCCTTCCTCGTTTGTGTCTCTGAATGCTTACACGACTCTCATTCCTGTAGTGTCTGAATGTCTCTGAGGGGGTTCTCTGGGTATGAAAACAGGGTGGCCGTGATCACATTAGAGCAAAAAGGGAACAGGTGGCACAATCCATATCTTCCACCCTCTTCTACTGAGGCAAGTGATGCTCTCCTTTGTACATCTCCTGGCTAATCAGACATTGGGTGGCTGCTCCTCACCTGTAAACGAACAGAGGAAAAAGCCTCTGCAATGGGGCAGTTTATCCATGTACAGTACACCAATACTCTCAGTGGTCATGATGGGTAGAGGAGGAAAAGCACATGAGGCTTTTCAACATCCCCCTCTGGGTCAGTTCAAGGACACTGATGTAGGAGAAAAGGAGAAAGAAAGGGTAGAATAGGGGAAAACAGAGAAGGAAGGAAAAAGATAAAAGGCGAGAAGAAAAAACAAATGAGTGGGGGTCCTGGAACAATGAAAGCTATAATAAGGGAATATGGAGGAGAAAAAGGGAGACTACAGAATTGATAAAGAATCCTTAGAACAGTGGTGGGCAACCTGAGGCACCTGCGCCACGCACAGCACATCAGGGTAATCTGCTGGTGGCCCTTAAGACATTTTGCTGACATTGACTGTATAAGCAACAGCCCCCCCCACAGTTCCCATTTCCAGCCAATGGGAGTTGTGGGAATTAGTGAGCCACAGAAATGTGCTGGCCGCTGCTATTAAATATCATAAATGACTTGGATAATGGAACAGAGTGCAGGTTTATACAATTTGTGAGCAACAATTCGCTGGGAAGAGTTTCAAGCATTTTGGAGAAAGGATTAGAATTCAAAATTACCTTGATAAATGGAAGAATTGGTCTGAATTCAAGAAGATACAGTTCAATAGAAATATGTGCAAAGTACTTCACTTACAAAAGAATAATCAAAGCACAGCTACAAAATGGGGAATAACTAACTGGCTAGATCAGCAGTTCCCAACCTTTTCCAGATGGGGACCTATTTTGACAATCAGGAAGACTTGGTGACCCAAGGCAATTCAAAAATGGGGGAAAGAGAGGGGACAGAGCCACCTGAGGAGACACTTGGCGACCCTTTTGAAATGTAATGGTGACCCATATTTGGGTCCTGACCAATAGGTTGGGAAACCCTGGGCTAGATGGAAGTATTAGGCAAGCGCTGAAAAGAATCTTGGGGTAACAGTGGATTGCAAGTTAAATATGAGTCAACAATGTAATGCAGTTTCAAAAAAGGTTAAAAGGGAGGGTGTATTAACAGAAGTGTTGTATGTAAGAAATGGGAGGTAACTGTCCCACTTCAGTCAGCACTTGTGAAGTTCAACTGAGGTATTATGTCCAATTCTGGTTGCCACATGTTAGTAAAAATGTGGACAAAATGGAGAGAGTCCAGAGGAGAGCAACAAAAATGTCAAAAGGTTTAGAAAATTTTATCTATAAGAAAAGATTTAAAAACCGAGTATGTTTTTAATCCTGATAAAAGACAACTGAGAGAGGACCTGATAACAATCTTCAAATGCGTTAGGGGCTGTTATAAAGAAGATGATCAATTGTTCTCCATGTCCCATGCAGACAGAACAAAAAGTAATGGGCTTAATCAGCAGGAAGGAAGACTTACGTTAGGTATTAGGGAAGCTGTCTATAAGATTAGGTAAGTTCTGGAATAGGCTTCCAACGGCGGGTCAGGTTTCCAATTGGAAGTTTTTAAAAACAGGATGATGGTTGTCTAACCTTGCATTAGGTGGTGAAAATGCCATGAATTTGGTGCATGCTCAGACACAAGTGGCTAATATGCTGCAAAGTGTTTTATATGGCCTAAAAATCCTTTGTAGTGCTGCTGGATTGGCACACCAACTACTGTTTCTGTTTTAACACAGAATTTGTGTTCATTGGTTTCTCTGTTTAGCTAACCTTTTTTTCAGTCTCTGTGCTGAGATAAATACACTTAAAACAAGTGTGATAAAGAATTCCATTTTCTATTTCCTTGGCTCCTCATCAGTGGAATTGTTTCCCACAAACAACTGCTATTCCAGTCCAGGACTTCCTTCACAAAGCTCTACCTATTCACCTCACTCCTGACCTGCAGCATCCCCTACTACTGGTCCAGTTCTGGCCCCTTGCTCCAATGTGGCTTCTGTGCCAAGTGAAAGTCTTGGAGGGGTAGCTGTGTTAGACTGTAACTTAAAAAAAAAAAAAAGAGTATTCCTATATATAGTATCAGGAGCCTTTATGGGTAAAACCCATTTCCTCAGAAGAGAGTCTGAAATAGGTTTTGCCCACAAAAACTCCTGAGGTGCTGACATGGCCACTGCCACTCACCTCCCCGCTCTCTGGGGCTCCTCACTGCCTAGTCCTGCTGGGCCAGCTCCGCTTATCTCCTCCAGCCAAGGCCCCTGGCTAAGATCCCTGCCCCCACTGAGAAGCAGTACAGACACTGAACCTCTTCAGGTCCAAGGTCAGTTCAGGGCCCAGCTTCTTGGGATACCACTCCCCAAAGGGGTCAAACCCCAAAGAATTAGATGAGGGTAAGCCACCTTTAACGATGAAAGGGTTGCTTCCCCAGGTAATAATTGTTTACACTGGGTTTGATAGAAAATAAAAGTGATTTTATTAAGTACAAGCAGTAGGATTTAACAGGTAATTGAGAACAGGCAGAGCAAAGTAGGTTCCAAATCAAAAGAAACAAAAACGCTTGGCTAATTCTATACTGAAATCTCAGTGTGAACTTTTTCAAACTCACCTTAAAATCTCTTTTCCAGCTTCCCTTCCAAACCAGGGCTTTCTCCCCATGCTGGGGTCTTCAGCTCCTTTCCTTCAGGTGCAGCCCAGCCAAAAAACCAAGGCCTCTGCTTTCCTATTCTTTTTGTTAAGGCCACTCCCTACCAACTGTATTACCTCGGTGTCTTCGTACTTCGGTACCTTCGATGGTCTGGACTGTCAGTGTCAGCATCGTCCTGGCTCGCTCCTGACAGGATCTCTACTCCATCGGTGATAATAAACTTTCGGCTGCGTGCGTAACAATTGGTACTCCCTTTATCTAGAGTGTTAGACCCCGTGCACTTGGGTCAACACAAGAGATCTCTGAGAGGCCCCGGAAATGACAGATGCAAGCAAGGTTTGAAATCAAGCAAGCAGGTTTATTGTCAAATGCAAAGCTCTACCAGTTGGTAACAGAGATCAGTACAATGTTACACCACTGGGCACTATGGCCTGCGTTGACAAGGTACCAACACCGGGCAGGCCTATTGCCATATAACAGATATTAACAGCAGTTAGTCAAAGTTAAGCTACTGTGCATTCTGTAAGTTCAGGCAATGACACCTGCCGTTCAGGCGCCTAGTGCGTCCCCCCCAGGTCGGCCGGAGAGCACCTTTTGCGGTGTCCTTTTCTAGACAGGTACAAACAACTTACATCATTTCTTTACGTACCAGGTTACCACCCTCTGTTGCTTAGATACCACCCCTCACCTTACGGAAGGGGGGCTTACTTACTATCCTTCATGCTGTCAGTTCCAACCTGGTCCTGAACCTAGGTCGGTATGTGCATTAGTTTTTAGGGAGTTTTTGTACCAAGACATTTCTTATTAAGATGTTCCGTTACTCCCCTTTGGCTTACAGTCTGTACCCAGTGCCTCTCTGTGTTCTTCCATGCTCTACCTAACTTACACAATTACACAGTTATCAATAGGGCTTCTTTCTTGGCTCCTGTGTTACTAAACCAAAGTCTTGCTCACTAGACTGCAAGGCCTGTTGCTGTTTTCATGTTACAGGCCTCTGTTTAGGCCTGCTGATTCCATATTACTGACCCTCAACTTACTACACCAACCACTGCTCAGACTTAAGGACAAAAGAGATCGTTTAACAGTTCTTCATCAAGACTTTGAGGGTAACACCCTCCATTTCTCTCACTCACACATTTGAAACCCACAAAGTGTTCCCCCCTCCATATGTCTAATTTTATACACAAAAATGATACATACATCAACGTAAGATAAACAGAACCAGCAGATCATGACATGAAGGTTGATGCATTACATGAAATAATTTGCTCAAATGACCACTGAGTTATGTAAATTCATGTTCAAAAGTCCATTTCATAAAGCATGGGTGGGTCCATCACAATACATATATATACACACTTGTTAGTCTCTAAGGTGCTACAGGACTACTCGCATTTTCTGTGCTGACTATTAAGAGGAAGAGTCTATGGAGCTCTTAAGTTAGGCAAAAGGAAAGTATTGTTGAGTCCAGGTTCCATTTAACACTGAAGCCATCCTCATGTGTTACTTCTTGTCTGATTTAATTTGCTTTGGTCCTCTTTTCATCTCTCTGAGATTCTCCTCCCTTAAAGCTGTGTAAGTTACCTTGGAAACACTGTACAGTTGATGCTTAGTGACATGCAGAAATGTAGGTAAAGCTAATTGATACCAGGGATATCAATTGATACAGGCAGGATCAATTCAAATAGTCTACCACAGAGTTTCTCATCCAAGGGTATATGTACCCTGACACAATGTTACCACTATTTTTTCCATCCTCGTGTGGAATAAATGTTATGTTAACTGAGGTGTAGATGTGCACCACCAGTAGACACACATGCTACCAGCTGTGGGTGGCTATGGGTGCTCTGCTAATCATTTGGGTGCTGCCCAAGTGCACATCTTACAGGAAACACTGGCCTGGGGATGTACACACAGATCTTCCAGGGGGTACATCAACTCTTCTTGATGGCTGTCTAGTTTAACAACAGGCAACAAAAAAAGCATTAGTGAAGTCATTACAAATTAAAATTTCATACAGATGATTACTTGTTTATGTACACTGAAGTGTAAGTACAATATTTATGTTCCAACTAATTTATTTTATAATATATGTTAAAAATGAAAAAGTACACAATTTTTCAGTAATAGTGTGCTGTGACTTTTATTTTTGTTTGATTTTTGTAAGCATGTAGGTTTTAAGTGAGGCAAAATGTGGGGATATGCAAGACAAATCAAACTCTTGAAAAGGGTACCACTGTGTGCTGATTTGGCTGCAAGCAGCCCACAGGCCTTGGGTTGAGAACTACTGAGCTAGAATGATGTGTACTGTGCATATGCCAAGACTGTGTGGTCTGTCCTGCTGATTGCCCACTGACATCAGTAGTGGTAAAAATTTAGGGTACGTCTACACTACAGAGAAAGATCGAAGCTGCCACTGTCGATCTTCTAGGGTTTGACTTAGTGGGTCTAGTGAAGACACGCTAATTTGAACTGAGAGGGGTGCTCTTGTCGATGCCACTAGTCCTGCTTTCATAAGAAGTAAGGGAAGTTGAAAGGAAAGTGTTCTTCCTTCAACTTCCTGCAATGTCGAAAAGCCAAAAACTGAGTTAAAGAACTTCAACTTCAGCTACACAATTAATGTAGCTGAAGTTGTGTCTCTTAATTCGACTTTGTCCCATAGTGTAGACCCGTGGTCACCAACTGGTCGATCGTGATCAACTGGTTGATCACGAGGCCTCGACCAGTCGATCGCAAGGCGTTTGACCCCCACCCTCCTATTTCCCCCCACTCCCAAGAAGCCCCACTACCTACCTCCAGCGACAAAGGAGATAGTGCCAGCTTCCCGCAGGGTGGATGGAAGTCTTGCAGCTTCACGCCACTTCTGAGGGTTCCAGAAGTGCGCTGGCTGCTCCCCTCCCACAGGTCTGTGAAGTGCTGGGCACGCTGCGGGAGGGGGCGTTGGCCCCAGAGGAGGAGCACGGCGGCTTCCCTGCACCGCAGGAGGGGTGAGTTGGCCCTGGGGAAGGTGCACGCGGGGTTTCCCAGCACACATGGGGGTTTCCCGGCGCCACAGGAGAGGGGGTCAGCCCCAGGGCAGGCATGCGCGGGGGTTTCCCCGTGCCCCCAGAGGGGGAGGTCAAGCCCGGAAGAGGTGTGCGCCAGCTTCCCTCTGAGGGGGGGGGGAATCCTGGGAGGAGGCGGGTACAGGAGAATCCCTGCCCCC
>CM057848.1:34909069-34931321 GCA_030068395.1 Apalone spinifera
GGGGATAGCAAGTGATGGAGAGGAGGAGAATAGAGAGGGTAGGGCTTCAAGGAACGGGTGGGGCTTCAAGGAAGGGGCAGGGCGGTAGATTTTGGCTTGTTCTGTCATTTAAAAAGTGATCTTCGTCGTAAGAAGGTTGGAGACCACTGGTGTAGACATACCCTTACATCCTTAAAGGAATCAAGGCATACCTCTTTTTATGACTTCCCAGAATGAGTCATTTCTCAGATTCCCTCTGTCTTTATTTAACCTCTGTCCTACAAAAAACACACCTGCCAGCTCTTTTCTTTCGCCTCTTCCTCTGCTGCTTCCTCAGGGAAATCTGGGGAAAGCCACTCACTGAATCTGAATCCAGAGAGACCATGATCAAATGTCTTTGGAATACAACCTAGATGTGATTAAACCAGTGGCATAGCCACAGGTGGGAATGAGTGGGCCTTGGCCCAACCACTTTTAATACAGGCCCACTCACAGAGGCCAGGTGCAGGCACTGACTCAGCTGCACCTGGTGCTACAGCCAGGAAGTGAGGCCAGGGCATGGAGGGCTGACCCTACGCTGCTCTGACCATGAAATGGGGCTCAGGCTGACCCTATGCCTGCTTTCCAGCCCAGGGAGTAGCCAGGAAGTAGGGTTGGGGCTGACCCTGCTCTGGCATTCAGCTGCCCAGTGTTCTAGTCAGAGAGCAGGAAAAGGTGGAGAGGCTGACCCCATGCTGCCAATACTTTGGTCGGAGAATGGGACTTAACCCAGGTGCCCCAGAACTCTGGCCAGGAAGTGGGGCTGGGGCTAACCCTATGCCACCAGTGCCCTGACACTTCAGATGGGGAGCGAGGCCAAGGCAGGGTACTGACCCCACTCAGCTAGTGCTTCCACCAGGAGTGGGGCTAGCACGTGGAGGCTTACTGCCCCCACCTTGCCCACCCACCCAAAAATGGGGTCTACTCAAGTGGGCCCCTCTGGCCACATCACTGGTTTTAAATTATCCTGGATTACAGAAATTCAATTAATTCCTGATATGATTTGTCCACTAAGGACAGTGGAATTATACCAGGTATTATTCTGGCCATAGGAGCTGTTATGCTTGTTTCCATTTACACGGGTTGTATGTCTATTCATCACTGCAACTACTTTTCACATCTAAGTTTTGCAACTGTAAATTCCATATGGAATAAAATTGCAATAGAAGTTTAGAAATGGGGGGGATGAGGGGACTGGGGGGGGGGGGAGATCGTTAACTGTGGAGACTGTAGTCTGCTCTGTGCCTGCAAGCTAATGTGGTAACTCAGTGATACAGTCTGTGTTTATTAGGGGCTGTGATAAGATGTGATTAGATTTTAATGTATTAGCTGGACTGTAGAAATTTGTCCCCATAGTCTAAAGGAAGAGGACATGTACTTTTATCCACTGTGCCAGCAGCTCCAGGAGGATTGAAGAAGTCTCCTTGTTAAGTTACTGAAGCAAAAACTATCAAGGTCTCTTCCTTAAGACACAAAAGACAGGAGGATTTGTTGCTTTCCTAGTGAGCCTACATTACAACCTCTTGGGCACAAATTTGCAGGAAACTAAGGTGTATCACCTATCCATATTTACAGACACAGACTGAGGCAGAGTTGTGACTAGAAACAGTGACATAGCAAAGAGGAATGGGGGGACAGTTGTCCTGGGGTGACACGCTAGGGGGGCATCAATTTAGTCCCCCTCCAGTCCCCTTGTCGTACCTCTGCTCACTTGCTTGTTCTCCACCCACCACCGCTGGCTGGAACCTCCTCTCCATCTCTCTGCCCCAAGCCCAACCCTCCTCCATCTCCGCTGACAGGTTAGTGCATGCAGGAGCCCAGTCCCAAACTTGAGGGGGGTGGGGGAAGATGCGGCACAAGCCGACCCCCCTCCTCCCAGGATTGGGCTCAGTCGTGTGCCAGGTTTGGTGCCCCGCTGCATAGCGCCGGGGGCGGGAGGGGGAGGGTGCCGCAAATTTTTCCTTTGTCCACAGGTGCATAACACCCTAGCTGCACCTCTGACTAGAAAAGCAAGCCTCCTGAGTTTCCTTTCCAGTGCTTTAACTACTAGGATATGCTTCCTCTAATTCAAAAACAGCTATTTTTTTCCATTTTATTCTTTCCCCATGAGTCCATTCCTCCAGTTGCTTAATGTTTTAATTTGGTCTTCTCTGAATTCTTTAAACATTTTTTTCTGGCACTGAGATTGTGGGAACTGCACAATATTCCAGAAGCAGTCTCCCCAGATTTGTATATGGAATGACTTTTTTCGACCAGCTTTTGTGATGCCTGTGCACTAAGTATCAGTTTGATTTTAGAGTGTATGTCAAGCCATTTTGAACTGCAACACTCAACTGTTTTGCTGTATGCTATCACCTTCTGCAGATCTCTTTTAGCACTATTTCTTTCCCTTGCTTCCTCCTCTTGATTCTGGAGTTTCATGAGGCTTGAATTGGTGAATAGCACATGAATGTTCCATGTTGCTAACTAAAACAAACTATCTTTGTGTTAATCCTTGACTGTTGCTTATCAGACCTTTCTTTTTTTCTGGAAAAGACATTTGCCAATAGATGTAGCTGAACCTTGATGTTCCTCAAATAACTCGGAGACAAGGGAAATTGCAGGCAAGGGAGCACAACAACTCAACAGCCTCAAAGAAACCTTTTCTTCCTGATGGCCATTATGTAGCAACTATGACAAACATGCAGTATGTGGATTTAATTATTTTCTACAGGAAGCCTCACCAAAGATAACTGGCTCTCTTCCACGATTAACTTAGGAATAAAAAATGAGTGATGGAAATACTTCAAAAGATAGAGGAAAAACAAAAAAGGATTACAGAGTGGGAACGGGAGAGTGGGCTCAGGGGAGTTCAGCTAAACTCGAGTCTTTTACCCCCAGGTCACACATTCTAATTTGGCCCAGTGGAGCAGTAACCAAAAGTTATTACCATCTGCTGTTGTTCAGTCACTTGTGTAATGTGACTTGGAGAGGTCTCCATACATTGATGAAGACAGATGTCAACACCACCATAATTCATCCACAGGTTGATAATGCCAGCAAAGAGGCCAAGAAATGACTTGGTAATAGGGTAGGTCTACACTGCACGCTTATTTTGAAATAAGTTATTCCTGAAGAAATACTCCAAAATAGCTTACTTCAAAATAGCACATCTACAGTGCAGGGAAGCCTCAAAATCAGACCGAGGCAAGCCCCCCTAATGTGGACATGCTACCTTGATTTAGAGCCCCAGGAGGCACTGGGGAGTAATTACTTTGAATGGCCCTGGGAAGGAACTATTTCAAAATAGCAGCAGTGGAGCGTCCACACTCCTGCTATTCTGAAATAGCTATTTTGGAATAGGCATTATTTCTCATGGAATGAGGTTTACAGAAGTCGGAATAAGCCATCCGTTATTTTGAATTTATTTCAAAATAAGTAATTGCTGTTAGACTCGTATTGTTATTTCAGAATAACGGACGTTATTCCAAAATAATGCTGCTGTGTAGACGCACCCATAGAAACACCACTACTCTCTGGCTCTGAGGTAGTGCTGTGAACTGAGGTCTGAGTTACATGAAGCAAGGAAATGCTTACACTGCTGCTTTGACATTTGTGCTAAGTACCTGAGCATAGACTTTAAGGCAGAAGGGACTATTACGATCATTTTCTCTGACTTCCTATATCACACCAGCCATAGAATTTCACCAAGTAATTCTTGCATGAACACCATAACTTCTGGTTGAGCTGCAGCGTACCTTTTTAGAAAGACGTTCAATTTTCTTTTTAAAGATTTTAAGCGATGGATAAACCCTATCCCTAGATAAATGTGATGGCTAACTATGTTCATGGTTAAAATGTCCACTAGAAAGTCTAAATATGTTTAGTTTGAAGTTCCAGCCATTAAATCTTCCTTTGGCTGATGATTTAAGAAGTCCTCTATTATTAGAAAATTCCTCTTCACATTAGTACTCATGGATCTCGAACAAGTCACCCCTTAACCTTCTTGTCAATAAGCTAAATGGATTGAGTTTCCTCAGTCTGTATCTGGAAGGTGGGTTTTCCAGACCTCAAATCATTCCAGTTACTCTTTTTAAAACTCTTTCTGGTTCTTCAACAGCCTTTTTGAAGTTTGGACCTGAGCTTTGGACTGGGCACAATATTCTAGCAATCATCTCACTAATGTCATATGGAAAAGTAATAACACCTCCCTTCTTCTGCTTATACATTTGAAATGGTGATGGTAATTAGATCACCTTACTAACCAGCAGAGGCAACTGCTTTGGGAGGGAAAGTGGGAAATGTAGCCATTTTGAAGCACCAAATAGATACACTACTGGTTGGGACTATTCTGTTTATCCATATTAAATGTAATCATGTCATGATCACTGGCTCATAGACAACCACCTAGTTTTAGTGCAGTGATCATTCGAAACCATCATGATATCCAAAATAATTATTTCATATTAGATACAATAACCATTATATGTCCTGCGGAACTATCAATGCCTAAATCAGAGTGGGGAAGGCATGTCCTTTTACCTTTCTTTTATCTGTGCCTTTTCAACTACAAATTTAAACTGTAGAACTTGTTGCCGCAAGATATCATAAATCCAACAGCTTAACTGGATATTTTTAAAAGGCTTATAAATTTATATGGATAATAAGAACATCCACAATAATGTTAGGGTAAACATTGAATTTGGGTTAAAGCCCTTATGAGCAAGGCATAAACCAACAAATAGCAATAAAATTTCCTTTGGGCAAATTATTCCATAATTCATTCAATCTGCTAAAGAGTGAGTCTATACCTTAGCAGTTAGAGTACTCTCCTAGGAAAGTGGGATTCCAATCTTTGCTCCCATTAAAGTTCAAATATTTCATACGAAGCATCAGGAGGAGCAATTGAGAAAGCCAAAGATGTTAGAGCACTCACCTATGAGATAAGAGACCTGAGTTCAGATTTTTGCACCAAGCCAAGCCAAGCAGGGATTTGAAGCTGCATCTCTTACATGCTTAATGAGTGCTCTAAATAAGGGGTATAAGAGCACATCCTTCAGCTATGTTTTTTGCCTGGCCTGCCTGAGCTAGCAGGTGTGCTCTAAACATGCTCACTGCCTCAGGCCCCAACAAGCCTTTAGCGTGATATAGGCACTGGGTGTCAGGACTTAGGCAACTGTGCATTTGTCCAGCAGCAGAAATTTAGGGAGCTTTATTGGAAGAAATGTGGGCACCTATGGGGTTAGGCAGCAACTGATTGGGGTTTTAAGGATCTAAATTTTGGACTTAAGCATCTAAATCTATTTGTACATTTAGCTCTAAGCTTCTCTGGTCTTCTTTTTTTCTATCTCATTCCCATCTTTAAAATGGGAATAATACCACCTTAGGATACATGGAAGCTGAGAGTCTAATTTTTGTATAGCATCTGATCTAAAGGCTATTAAAGTCAGTGGGAGTTGTTATCACTGACTTCCATGGAATTTAGACAAGATCCATAATGTTTGACTTCCTGTGATTCAGTGTACTATACAAGTACAAAGATTATTTAAACTTTGAGTATTTGCTATTTATCAGTTCATTTAGAATGAAGTGGCACTAATCATGATCTGAATTTCTCAATTTAATCACTGTAGACTGGATTCTATGAAAGCCCCAGGTCATGTCTGCATAAGTGAAGTACATATTTTGGCATAGACAAAATGGGGGAATGTACTGAACACTAAGTATCTTTTTATTAAAAAAAATTACAGAATAAAATGTAAAATTGATTAAAATAAGTAATGGGAATTTTATGGCTGGTGTGCAGATGAATATATTGCTGGCCCTCAATTTATCAAGCTCTTTCAGGACGGCATATACCAAATTAATTGGAACTAACACTCACACTGAAGACTTTAATGGATTACTGACTAGGGACAAGTTAACCAGTCAAAAATAAGCCTTAAACCCTTAGATCCAAGCAATCCAGAATTGGATCTACATCTCAGTATTTCAGCTTGCCCCTAGCTCTCTAATGAGCCTGAGTCCCTCCATTCACTATGCATTCCACACAGGTGCTCTCAGGACCTATAGATGGAGGCAATTATGTTTAAACATAGTTCTTACTAGCATAATTTGGAAAATGCCTAAGACCCTCTCAAAAACACAGTTAATTTAAGTATGATGTCAGAATTTTATCTTAAGACAGTAGTGCTGCAACTATGTTGTAATGTGGGTTGGTCTTGCTTGCATAGATGATTAATGTTGTTGAACCAACAGATATGGAAAACTGGATAATATATGTTACCATCCAATAGAAGGCAGTGATATCAGAACTGCTCAACAGTGTCATAAAAGCTTATTGAGAGTCTCCTTTAATTCAAGAAGTATGGATCTTTGCTTTGCAGTAATTGGAATTAGGCTCTATTCCTGCCAGCATCATAAAATTCTTCATATAATGGACATGCTCTTATGACTTCAATGGAAAAAGAAGTTAGCCACTGTGGAGTGCTCTTGAGAATCCTGCCCCTGTGAAAAATGTGGCCATTGTTCTGTCAAACAAGCATTGTAAAGACTGAGGCTGTAATATAGTTATAACATAGCCTAGCACTATCTACACAAGGAAGATGTAATGCAAGCAAGGCATTCATGTGTTATAGCATGCTCCTGTGACATAATAAGATTTACTGTGCAGGAAAGTTAAATCCATCACAGTCTGAGACTATTGAACACTTTCCTTTTATTGATGTTGTTCAGGCACATTCTTAGGATTTATGGGGTCCTATGCAGTACTATTAAACTGGTGCCCCTATGCCCAATGGCATATTGTGCACATGGGTAAGGACAGCTCTGTTGTTGTTATTTTAATATTAAGAGAGTGTTGATCTGCAGAGGCCAGTGAAGTTAATGAAAGCTGAAAGTGATACTCAACTCCATAATAAACAGTTCCTGAATCCCTTTTGGAATTGGCACCTTTATGAAGATAAAGCTAAGCTAATTAGCTCCTCTGTGAGTTTCTCATTTCAGATCTGCTTTTTTAGATAGCTATTTAATCAACCACTTGTAGCCAACAATCTAATAAAGAAAACTTGTTGGATCACCTGAAATTCTGTTTCCGAAAATATTACCGGCCTTGATATTTTTTGATAAGGCACAAAACCAAAGAATTACTTAAGGGACCTCCTTTTCCCCTAGCTTTTGGGTTTGAAAAAACAAGGTGAAAATGGAAATGTAAAACCAAATGAATAGCATATACTCAAGCAATAACAGTAAACATATAATACAAATATATTCAAATAAAGATGCAATTGAAATAAAGCCAAATCCTAAACTTCGCACTTTCAGATACAGAGAAGCAGATGACAGATGTATGTGGCTCTGCCTTCCTGGAGCAATGCTGTTTTTTGAGAAGACAAGATCTGTTATACAGGTCAGGCTTTCAAAGGGACAAACCTTGGATTTCTGGTTTTCATTTCAGATGATCTCTGCTTCCAAGTCTCAGCTACTACACTTAAGCCACTGTGTTCATTTATGAAACAATCAGCCCTGAAGCACAGTGCTATGTTTTTCTGCTGTGTAAAAAAATCATAAGAGGCTTGCAAAAAAACCCAGTAAAACCATAAACAACGTGTGATGGGTTGTCACTCGTGGGGTGCAATCTGTGGGCTGTGGGAACTGCTTTGCCTCCTAAGCTCCCAGATGGGTAGGTGTCTCTCACACTGCTTTGCTAGTGGTTCAGCTAGCCTCTCCAGGCTCTGTTATCACTCAGGGTATGTCTACACTAGAGTTTTGTTGGAAAAATGGCCATTTTTCCAACAAAACTTGAGTTACGTCCACACTGCAATTGCATTCTTCCGAAAGAAAATCAAAAGAACAGAGGGGGTTTTCTGACTTTAGTAATCCTCATTCTATGAGGAAGAAGCCTTTTTCCGAAAAAGCTCTTTCGGAAAAAAGTGTGTGTATATGGGGAGGAGGGTTGTTGTTTTTTTCAAAAGAAGAGGCCTCCAGGAAATAGCACAGGTACTCTGGTGGACACTCCATACAAAGTAATCACAACTCTATAGTTCCTGTCTCCTGGCCCCTCTTAAAGCTGCAGGTACCCCGGACAAGCCTTGTGGCAGGAAGCTGGCCTGGGAGCAGCACACTGACCGCGCAGCTCTCCCTGTCACAGGCTTGTATAGCAATGGCACAGCCTCAAGCCTCCCGTGAACCCACTGGCCCTCACAGGGAGCAGCCCCAGGGATCCCATGACCCACCCAGGAAGATCAAGAGGCGTGCCCCATCCTGGTCCTGCCCAGGGATCCAGCACCACCTCGAACTGTGGGGCAAAAAGGAGACTTTACAGGATCCCTGGACCAAGCACCGCAATGAGGACATTTATGGCCAGATTGCTGAGTCCCTGGCAGAACTCGGAGACCCACTTCGGACCTTGGAACAGGTCTGGAGTAATGTCAAGGAGCTCTGCCAAGGATATGTCCAAGCCACAGAGCACAGCTCGCGCTCCGGGGTAGGACCCCACACCTGCCCCCTATTACAAGGAGCTGTACCAAACATCTTCCCACGCATCCTCATTGACTCCAGCCTCGAGACCCCCATGATCACCCAGTTGGAGGTCTCCGCAGAGGAGAAGCACTGTGACCCTCTCCCTGGAGCCAGAGCCTGTGAACCAGGATGTCTCCCAGGCCTCCTAGGACGCTTGGGAGGGATCTTCAGGTGAGTGGTCTCACTTTGTCACACACACAGGGCAGGGAAGGCGGGCACACAGAAGGCGGGGGGTGAGTGTCGCTTGGGCTAGACATCGAGTTGCGGTCCATGCACATGCAACCACGTGCAGTGTTACTGTGTGGCACACGGACACAGTAGGCAACCCCTGAGCATGCCCAGGATCCTGGTGCCAAGCTCAGGGGAGGCCACACATATCCTGCACCAAGGGGGGGGAGGCGCCACAGTTGGAAGCATGCTAGCCACAAGGGTGCAGGCACGACCCCGTACAGACTGAGGACTTCCGCACCAAACACATGGGCATGCCTGCATATGGGAGACAGCAGACACTCCCGTAGACAGCGCTGTGAGCTGCACCTGTATGTGTGGACCCCAGGGATGCCCAGGCTGCTCCTGACTCCTCTGCCACCCATTAGGGGATCCCGCTGTGGCTGGACGCTTCCTTTGGCTACTTGTCCGTGGGCCACGGGAGGCGGGGGAGAGTGGGCAGCACAGTACCCTGGGCAGGTCGTGGCCCCTGTGAGGCATGGCCCGCTGTGCAGTCTACAATGGCCTTGCTCCTGGGACACTGTGGTCACTGCTCACAGAGGAGGGCAGGCCTCAGATTGACTGCCTCTCCCTCTGTGTGCTCTCCACAGCCGGGACTGAGGGCCAAACCACTCCACTGCGGCCACCCGCCAGAGCCCAGGGAACCCGAAGGCCCGCCAGGGTGCAAAAAGAGCTTATACACCAGCACATCAGTGTCCTGAGCGACATCCACCAGATCCTGGCACACAAGGTCCATACAGACTTGGAGTGGTGGGATTGCACATGGGACCAGTTGATGCAGCGGTGTGACAACATGTGTACCCTCATGTCCCGTATAATGGCACACCCGCTTGATGCCGCTGCTCCTGGCTTCCACCCTCCTGCCCTCCATGCTATGCCCATTTCCCACCCACCTGCCTCCTCTGCTATGCCTCTGCTCCCTCCCCAGGTGATGCCCATGCCCCCTCCCCAAGTAATACCTATGGCCCCTCCTCCTGCCAACCCTGACCCCGCTCCAGCCCCCCCCTCCCCACCCCTTGTCTACCCTCTTGCGCTCCCTGGACCCAACCAACCACAACTCCAACGAGGTCCCCGTAGCCAAGGTGGTACACTGAGCCGTCCCCCTCCCCCATCCAGTTATGAGCCCCCCCTTCCCCTGCCCACCTTTTCAGAATGTTTCATTAATACAGACCGCATTTTTTTGAAAACCAAACAGGTATGTTTATTGAGAGGTCAGGAAAACGGTGAAGGGATGGGTTATAGTGGGGAAGGGATAGGGCTGCAAGTCAGAGGCCCCTAGGGAGGAGGCCCTGGGGAGAGTTAATGGGGTCCTTGAAAGAACCTCTCCCTCAGGGACTCCCAGATGCGCACCCCAGCCTGATAGGCCTGGCAGATGGCAACTGTCCAGGACTGTTGGAAGGCTTGCTCCTCGTGGCTGGCATCTGCCCCCTACCCAGGGAGGAAGGCCTCCCCCTTCCTCTCCACAATATTATGGAGGACACAACATGCTGCGACCACCTCAGGAATGTTGTGCTCCCCCACATTGAGGCAGGTCAGCAGGCACCAGAAATATGCCTTGAGGCAGCTGAAGGCACACTCCACCTGGATCTGGGCCCGGTTCATGTGGTCATTGAATTGGTCCCTGCTGGGATCCAGGTGTCCGATGTACGGCTTCATAAGCCATGGCATCAGGTGTAAGCCACGTCTCCCATGATGCACAGTGACATCTGCACATCCCCAATGGGAAGTTCATGGCGGGGGGAAAAATGTGCCTGCCTCCAGCTTGCAGTACAGACTAGAGTTTCTGAACACCGGGCATCGTGTGCTTTGCCCGACCATGCAACAAAAATTACTGTAAAGTGTCCCAAGTGGTTGATAAGGGACTGCAGCACCATCGAAAAGTAGCCCTTTCGATTAATGTACTGGGCTGCTCAATGTTCTGGTGTTTGGAAGGGATGTGGGTCCCATAACTGGCTTTGGGAACCCCAGGGCAGTTTGGGAACCCCAGGGCAGCAAATCTGGCCACGGTTGCATCCAGGTCTCCCAGACGGACGACCTCTGCAGCAGGATTGCATTTATGGCCCTCACCACCTGCAGAAGGAGACAAAAAACACACAAAACAGAGAATGAGAGAGGGGGTGCCAGAGCCCTTCGGACGTGCCCACCCTGCCCCCCTCTCCTGCCCCTGCCCAAACACTCCAGGAGCCACCTCCTATAAGGCCACTCCCCAGAAGCAGGGCTGTGTGAGGGCGGGACAGCACAAGCCCTTGTGGAAGGGACTTCCTCCCCACCCTCCCTTCACTCCGCATAGCCCACAGCCCCCCCTTTCATGAGGGTCTCCCTTATGCAACATTTTTCCCCCACCCTGCAGGAACTGCAGCTTGAGAGTGCCTTACTTCCATGAGAAGGGCCCCGACAGTGGACTTCCCCATGCCTAACTGGTTGCCCACTGACCAGTAGCCATCGTGGGAGTCGGGGAGGGCGAGCTTCCAGAGGGCTATTGCAACCCACTTCTGAGGGGATTGCAGGCTGCAGATGAGTTTTGTGTCTTGGGAGGGTGGGGGTGAGCAAGGCACATGCTCCTAAAGGTGGAAGTTTTGGAGCCACTGCTGGAAGTTTTGGAGCCACTGCTGGTCATGCCACCGCTCCAGGACCATCTGGTCCCACCAGTGTGAACTGGTGTCGAGCCTCCAAAAATGCCTCTCCCCCATGGGGTGCGGTTGCTAGAGTGGAGCAGCCTCACCCAGGGAAAGGGTCCCGAGAATGAGCTTGGGGTCCAGCTTGTGCAGGATCAGGAAGGCAGCTGGCACAAAGTGCTGCAAAAACTGCATCGTGGTCATGTGGGGCCATCGCATGCCCAGGGGCAGCTCTGACTCCATGGCTCAAAGGAAAAAACTGTGGTGTCCAAAAAAGAACAGGGCAACAGCAGGCGCTGCTCAAGCTTTGCTATCCTTCGAAGAGGTAGCAAGCACACAGCAGAAGCAGAGAAACAGCTGTCCAGGGGTGTCTCTTTAAGCGCATGTCTCTGCCAGGCTCCAGCACCAGCACTCAGAAGCAACTGGTGACCTAAATCCCTGGCTGAAGTGGTTCTGGGTGGCCTTTTATGCAAGACAGCGTCTAATCAGTCTGGACACTGTCTTTCACAAAAGCGCATTGCTTTTTCGATGTGGTTTTGTGAGTGGACGCTCTCTTTCAGAAGAAGTTTTTTTTGGAAGATTTCCTCCAAAAAAAACTTCTTCTGAAAGAAGTCTGTAGTCTAGATGTAGTCTCAGCATGACAACTGGTGATATGACACATGAGAGGGTACTCCTACACTTGCTCCCTAGTTCGAACTTGGGATGCAAATGTAGCCGACCAAAATTGCTAATGAAGCGGGGATTTAAATATCCCACGCTTCATTAGCATGATCTCGCCAGCACGCTATTCCGCTTGCCAGCTGATTCGAACCAGGAAGTGCACTCTGGGATGCGTTAGTTCGTACCCAGAAGGAGCATCTACAGAGCAGTGCTTAACTTGAAATAAGCTACACAAATTGAGCTACGTCAATTGTGTAGCTTATTTCGAAATTGTGAGCATTTACACAGCACTTATTTTGAAATAGAGCATTCTTCCTCCGACTTCCTTTACTCCTCGTACAATGAGGATTACAGGAGTTGGAGTAAGAAGTCCTCCAGCTTGACAGTATTTTGACGCTATGTTGAAATAACTGCCTGCTGTGTAGATGCGGACTACGTTATTTCAAAATAATGCTAGTTATTTCAAAATAATTTTGTTGTGTAGATGTTGATCACTTCCCCCTTGATGTGAGAAAGATACACAACAGTCCTTTAACACAGAACTAAGTTTTTTCCAGACACTATGTTCAAAAACACACTTGTTATGATAGTGCCTAAAACAACTTGAATGATTATAAGTGATAGGTAATCTGCTTTGATCTGTTTGCTAACATATAAATAAAAATGCAAACTAAGCCTAACATACTATCATAAGATCATAGAATATTAGATTTGGAAGAGACATCAGGAGGTCACCTATCCAACCTCCTGCTCAAAGCAGTACCAACCCCAACTAAATCATACTACTGTATAGCTACTAGATAGATTGAATTTGAATTAGTAATTTCTCACCCTGACTGATAATACAAGCAGCCTGACAAGTTTCCATATACAGGCTAATAACCCCTTTAGCCCAGGACCAGCACTTCCCCCAGTTTAATTTTTGTTCCTTGGATGTTTCCAGAAGTTTTCTTTTGTGAGGAGTGAGGCTAAGAGATGATGTCATACACCACCTATATAGCTTTTCCAGATGGCAGGAACTCTTTGTTCCAAGTTCTGTTCCCAGCCCAGTTTGTAGAAAAATACAGGTACCAAAATGGAGTTCAGTGTCATATGGTCTAATCACATGCCCTTGCATGCCTTGCTGAGTTATAGCAGCCATTTTCTTATAGGCTGGTTGAAATGTTCACAGGAAGGCTAAGTTCTTCCATGGTCCGTTAACATTGTTGATGAGCCCCCAGAACTGAGTGGCTTCTCCATTGTTGTACATGAAAGACTAATTTTGCCACATATGTCATGTTATAGTAGCCCTCGGTGATGTGGGTGTTAAACAGTGTAACCACATTTGAAACACAGATATATGGTCAATACTCGTAATTTCAGATAAAAACTTATACATGCACACAAATAGGATAATCATATTCAGCTATCATAACTTTTCCATAGACAATTCACAAGATATGTCCTCTATAATCATATCATAATTATAATCCTATGATGAATGTGGGGTACTGGAGTGTCACATCATGTTTTATACCTCAGGCATGTGGGGATCAGGTATAACTACATAGCTGGAGATCATGGCTCATGCATACTGGCAAATGAAAACATGCTTGCTGAACTTAACACATCTGGCATCACATTCAGCAATCATCACTCCAAAATTCAATTTGATTTGCCCTATCTTTCATAAAAGGTCCAAGAATTGGATAGCAAGGTAGTGTTGCAGATCAGGATTAAGGGCATTGGTAGTACAAGCTGAGCATGTCAGGGTTAGAATAACAGAGGGTTGCAGATCAAGACTAAGGTACATTGATGCGGCAAGACAGGACTGGGATAACAGGGGGCTAGGCATGCTCAGAACCCACACCCAGGATCAGAAATCCATAAGAATTCAGCTGCCATTTAGACACCAGAGTAATTAACCAGATGTTTTAAAAAACTCAGCATTTTGGGTGCTCAGCAACTATTACATTCTGACTCCAATTATGAGTGCTGAGTTTTTGAAAATAAACCCCTAAGGGTGCATCTACACTGCACCATTATTCCAGAATAACGGTCATTATTCTGGGAAAACAATACTAGGGTCCACACAGCAATTGCAATATTTCAAAAGAAAATCGAAATAACAGAGGCCTTTTTTTGATGTTGGTAAATTTCATTCCATGAGAAATAAAGCCTCTTCTGAAAAAGCTATTTTGGAAGAGGGTGAGTATGGATGCTTCACTGCTGCTCTGTCAAAATAGCTCTTCACCGGGGCCATTCTAAAATTCTTCCTCCCCAGTGTTTCCTGGGACTCTAAAATCAAGACAGCGTGTCCACATTAGGAGAGCCTGCCTCGGACTAATTTTGAGGCTTCCCTGTAGTGTGGACGCTCTGTTTTGAAATAAGCTATTCCGGAAAATATCTTCCAGAATAGCTTTTTCCTAAATAAGCTTGCAGTGTAGACATATCCTAAGTCAGAACGTAGTGACAATTGCAGAACTGTGAAACAAGCACCTACCACTTCCCCACACCGGTAGATTTCTTAATAGCTGCTAGCTATTATAAGCCCAAAAATTCACCCCGCCCCACCCAACAAGCAGCAAAAAGGAAATATGCTAAAATAAAGAGCAAAGCAGGTGATTGAATTATTCCAGAAAAACCAACAAACCTACAGGACATTATTACCATGTGAGTATTCTATCCAGACCATCAGTAGACAAAGAGCACATAAGACATTGTAGAGGGTGACCTTGCTGCAGGAAGAGTATCACTTCATAATGAATCTAACATCAAAACATGGGGGCCAGTCCTCCTGTTGAGATATCTTGACTTCTATAGCTCACACTGTGCCACAGGCCTTTTCTTCCCTCTACTTAATGTTGGAAAGTTACTTAATTACTTTTTTTTTCTTCACACAGCTCCATTTTGGATCATACTGTCAATAGCTATATAATCCATAGCTTTGTTCAATTCTAATCAACTAAACACTTTGAAAGAAAATAAAACCTTTCTAAATGACAAAGTTATTTGCTTACTTTTAAGCTTTGTTTATCCATTTTGATTAAACCTTCATTAAGGGCATTATTTTTTTCTTCTAATCATTTTATGTCAAGGAGACAACAATTCCCTTTGCAATTCAGAGCAAAACTCCCGCTGCACAATATCAAAACTGTTGAGTAGATAATTATCTGGAACACTTTTAGCCCACAATTTAGATTTTAGGGTTTTTTTTAAAAAAGCTTTTCCCATATCTAAGGCCAGTACAAAATGTTTCTGTGTCCTGTTACTACTCCAATGGAAATTTTAAAAGAAGAAATCAATATTCTTCTGCAGTGTCCTCAGACCTACCATTGAAGGTTTGTGCTAATACATGAAGGAGAGAAAGCGAAACTAACGAAGTACTAACAAAAATGAAAACAAAAAATATCCAATTTGTAAGCTCTTTGGAACAGGGCCCATATTTTGGATCTGTGTTTGTATCATGCCTAACATGATGGGATCCTAGTGAATAACTAGGGTTTCTAGATACAATGATAATAGAAACAAATAATAATGTCTTATGCACACAGTGAAAACCTAGAGCAGTGTTTCTCAAAGTGGCTTCTGGACCGCCTCTGAGAAAGCTGCTACCAGGTTGTTCCAGTTTGTTTAGTTACCGGCTCTTCAGCCATCCATTGGCTGTAGTTTGCCATTTGCAGCCAAGGGAAGCTGCAGGAAGCAGTGGCCTGGGTCACTGAATCTCTCTGCCCTGAGCAATGGGGGATAGGAAAGCCAAAGCCCAAGTACCACGACCTTAGGCAGATCCAAAGCCAAAGCTCAAAGGTTTCAGCCTCAGGCAAAGGTGTGCTGCTGAGAACAACAGAGTTCAAAATGGCCACCCTTAAAGGGGCAGGGAACCTTTTTTTCCCCCTCAATAACTTTCCCCCTGACCTTTTTTTGTTTTTTGGCTCAACAGAAAATCTTTGGTGTTCCTCATAAAAAAAAAATTGTTTGGTGTTCCTCAGTCTTAAAAAGTTTAAGAAACACTCTCTTATCACATGAGCCCTGCCATTGAGGAGTCCTCTGGCTTTGGCCTCAGGCAATGGGACTCATCCTTTGGCCTGGGTCTCAGAAAATCTAAGGCAGCCCTGGTGACTCCATTAAAATTAGATCCATACCCACTTTGGGGTCCTGACCCACAGTTTGAGAACTGCTAAATTAAACTAATTTTTAAACAAAAGAGAGCACTGTGGTTAATACATATGAATACATTTATTAGGTCATTTTCACAGTAGAGATGATGAACAGGTGAATTGCAAAAAATTCTTTCCAGAATCAGTTCATCAGGTAATAGTCCAAATAGGTAGTCTATATACAGAATTTTTTGAAATTCTTCCATGGGAATTATAGGGAAATCCAGACTGGAGTTGGACACTTCAGTTTTGTGATTCAAGCTTAACCTGACCAAATTTAAGCATATCTGAGATAACAAGATCAGGGGCCTAGAATTCTTTCAGAGACCTCTGGCAAGCTATGGTCTCTTGACAGCAGGTATTCCTTGGGTGAAGCATTGTGGCTTTGAAGTAAAACCTCCTATTTCTTATGTATACACAGATAATTTGTTCATTCATCAGCATAAGATAATTATCCATCAAGCATTTCATAGGCAATTACTACAAACTTCGAAGAGAAAAAGACAAGGATACTATTACACTTTATACTATTTACACATTAATATGCTCATCTGCAGGGCCTGACAAACAGCGGCGAAACCTATTTGCCAGCCCCGCACTGCACATGCCCAAAACCCGCATTGCGCATGTGCGCGCCGCCGGTGAACGGGGTGACCGGCTGAAATATACTCGCCACGGGAGAGTAGATTCAGTGATTTGTCGAGCCCTGCTCATCTGATTTCTGAATCAACAGAATATAAGTTTCGGAGGGATAGTTGTGGTAGTCTGAAAGGCTATGTCTACACTGCAGAGTTTTCAGTATCCCGGAAAAACTCTGCCACATCCAGAGAACATGTCTGCTCTTTTGAATTTTTTTTTGAAAGAGTAGATGTGCTTTTTTGGCATCACTGTAAACCTCATTTTACAAGGAAGAAGGGATGTTCCAAAAAAAGGGGGTTTCCCCCCAACATTTGTCCCAGTGTAGACCAGTGTTTCTGAAAGTGTTCTGCGGAATCACTTTCAGAAACACATTAACTGGCCACTCTGGTTTGTTTATATCGGTACCGGCACCACAGCCACGGAACCTTGTGGCTCCCATTGGTTCCGTTTTGTCCTTTGTGGCCAAGGGGAGCTGTGGGAGGTGGCATGGTCCAGGCCACCGCTTCTCGCAGCTCCCCTTGGCTGCAAAGGACAAAATGGAGCCAATGGGAGCCACAGGGCTCCATGGCTGCAGCACCGGTAAATAAACAAACTGGAGCAGCCAGTTAATGTGTTTCTGAGAGTCATTCCACAAAACACTTTCAGAAACACTGGTGTAGACGGGCCAAATGTCAGAAAAGCCTCTTCCGAAAAAAGCAGCAGAAAATGCTACACAAATTGCAGTTCGCAATTTGTGTAGCTTTTTCCAGAAAAGCAGTGCAGCGTAGACATAGCCTAACAGAAAAAACTTAAAAAACAAATAGTCCTGCAGCACCTTAGACAAAAAATGTAGAAGGTATCATGAGCTTTGCTGGGCACAGCCCACTTCTTCAAATAAATGGAGTTAAGGTTGCAAAATAAATAGCAGAAAAAGAAAGGAGATGGGGAGGGAAAGAGAAGGGGAAAAATTGTGAGTTAGTGTGTCCATGCTAAATGAAGTTGATAGAGTGGGTTCTAAGTACTCATAAGTACCCAGTGCTTGGCTATTTATGTCATTAGAATGTGGAATGAAGTAGGTAATCCAGTTAAGGTCTTTGTTTAAACCTCTATTACAAGTTTAATACCCACAATACCTGAGTAGTGAGTCACTAAGTTCCCAAAATATCACTAATGATCCTCTTTAGCATATTTAGAATTAAAACCAGATACAAGAATGATGCATGCACAAAAATAGAATATACACATTAAACAGGTAACTTTAAAATTGATGTTAGATTGCTCATTTTGCATAAAGTGTCTTTGAATTGTGCATATTCATAAGCCAATTTGCATAAAGCATGGGGGACATGTAACAACTCTAACCACCATTTGCATCCGTTTCTAATAGGTCTTTCAAGGTAGAATTTGGTTCATTTAGCCAGCTAGTTGTGTAGCTCAATGTCAATGTATTCATGGGACATTTTTTTCCCTCCCAGTTCCTGAAGGGAGATATGGACAGATAGTGGCTTTCCAAGCCATGGGCTCACCCATCACCTATTCCTCAGGAACTAGGTTGGCAGGGCTAGCTCTGGTGTTATCCGTTGAGGGCCTTTCCAGTGGGATTACCAAAATTATATTTTTGAAAAACAAAAGCCAGACCTCAAACGTCCCCAATCATTATATAACCCTCTGGGGGCAGCTTCAATTTCCCACCCTCATGCTTCTCTAAGAATGCTTTTTCCAGCCCTGGGTGTAGCACAGAACCCAGGGAATTGTGTGCTGAGCCAGCACCCCCGGCAACTGCTGTTCAGATTCTGCCCTAGTGCAGATATGGTTGGGGGACGCAGTTGCTGGTCTTTGCCTGCTGGGGACATTGGCAGTGACTCTGCCCTGCACTCTGGGAGCCCTTGTTCTCCAGCCCTCACCCCGCCTGATTCAATGCTTCAGCGCAGCTCCAAAGCACAGGGAAACGCACGGAGACAGCTGTGCTAGGGGCTGCTGCGGCCAGTAGGGCCCGTGTCCACACAAGGCGTCTTTCCACTCGCGCCTGGCCCTGGAGCACAGCCTCGCAGGGCTGCCAACCCTCCAGGGCTGTCCTGGCGTCTCTAGGAGTTAACGGTTAGTTTTAATTAAATATTAGGTCATGTGACCAACCTCCCCAGCGCATACCCGATCAGAACTAGCAACCCCCTCCCCGCCGCAGCACGGGGCCGTGGGAAAGACGCGCATGTGCGTAGCGCCAGGTCCCCCCAGCCAATGAAAGGGGGGATAAGAGCGCTGGCTTAGTGGGGATAAGGGACGCTGGTCTGTTGGGAAGCCACCAGCTCTTATCTGCAGCCGCCCCCACCTGAGGCAGCTCGGATCTCCTCCTTCTAACTAGAGCGCTCGCTCAAGGGTGAATTATAGCTTAAGCCCTAAACAACAGCCACCCCCTCACGGGGACGAATGGAACCGGCCACAAAGTAGGCTATGCACCGGAAACCGCGCCTATGTGGGCATTATGGGTAATGTAGTCCTTGCCCCCTCCTGGCGTACTGTTCGCAATGCCTTGCAGGTATGGTGGTGATAGGCCGTAATGCATTCTGGGTGTTGTAGGCCGGACACTCGAACTTCCCGGTTTGGGGCTGTCGGGGTTGCGTCTTCCTTCCGGAGATTCGGTTGGCCTGGCGCGGGTACCCTTCAGTAAATATTGGGCTCAGCCAATCCGTGTGGGCCATGTCGGAGAAGCCATCGTCCAATGGGCCGCCCGCATTGTAAATTGCCCACAGCAATTGGTTGTTGTCTTAGAGGTGGGATGCGGTGATTGGCCCCAGCGAGGCAGATGGGCGGGGTGGGAAAGCCGGACTTGGAGCTCCTCAGCGGCGGTGTCGCTTCACAGCAGCCCAGCGATGGCCCTGCGGAAGCGGCTGTGGTTGCTGCTCTGCTCCGCGGCCCTGCTGAGCTGGGGCCTGGCCACCGCTGGTCAGTACTTGGGGCCCCAAGATCCCGACCGTACCCCCAGGTCCTTTTCCCGGGTGGGCTTGGGGGCTCTCTTCGCTCGCGCCTCCCTGCGCGTGAGGTAGCTGCTCCTGCCGCTCGGCAGCGCGGGGTGGGGGCACTGGCGTGGCAGGAGCGCGTGAGGCTTCGGGGCACTCGTGGCTCAGCGACACGGGCCTGGGCGCGGCGAGAGGAAGCGAGAGGGCGCGTCGGGATAGTGGGGGGACTGGAGGCAACGGGGTGGCGGATCCAGCGGTGAGTGCGTTGTGTTAGATGAGGATGGGATGGTGGGATTCGGCCGGGGGGAGGAAGGGTGGTGACGGGGTGGGGTTAGTTGGGGAGGGGTGTCAGGATGGTGGGGATGGATGACAGCGGGGTGATGGAGTGATCAGCTGAGGAGAGAGTGTGTTGGAGTGGGGGCGGTGAAGCAACGGGGCTAACCTAGTGATGGTTGTTAGGTTTTGGGAAGGATCGAAAAACCGCATTCTTACTACTTCAACTGCCCCGAAACTGCTAGATTTTATGTAGAGTAGGAAAAAAGTGATATTTTTAAATTTTTAAGCATGTTAGGTAAGTGCTGTTAAGTATTGTACACACTGAGCACTAACCTTTTTAAACACCATGTAATCCAAATGTTAGATATCGTACTTTTTAATAAAAATACCTCTGTCCCTAGTTTATACTTGTTTTTATTGTGTAAGCAGTAAGTGGAGTTTTTTCAATTAATAAAATGTTTCTAGAGCATTGGAAATGTGCATAATACATCATAGTGTTTAGTTGTGTCAGTTCAAATACTTATTAATTACAGTGTTTCATTTTTCTCACCTTCACATCTCTTTCTCAATCTCCAGTTCATACAAACATTCCATATTTTTACAGATTGATGTTTGAAAGGATATTAGCTGGCTACAGAGCTGGCTACAATAACACTTCTGTTGGGAAAACTTTGGTCAGAGATATGAAAACAAACACACACCAAATGACAAAAGCACTGGTTTGGACAGCACTATGTTCACAGGAGATGACCTCCTTCCAATATAGGGGTGTTTTAATTATGTCCACAGTACAGCTGTACCACTGTCCTGTCACATAGCTAGAGATAGCTTACCCTGAACTTTTGGGGAAAATGATCCCCACAGAGACTTTTTGTAAGATTTGTGATCTTAAAAAATTAAGATTGAAATCTTAGAAAATAACCTCATAGACTGGTAGATTTTAGGAAAACAAGTCCTAGGCTTTTGGTCTTTTTGCATGTGCTAACAGTTAGAGAGTTAAAAATTAAGGTTGTCTTCTTCAAGGACAACTTGGATCTGAAATACTGTTGCCACAGCTTTTGTAGATAACATAATTGGCCACCTGCATGTTTCCCAAAGTGTAATAAAGAAACATCTAGCTCTGTGAAAGCAAAAAAATAACATAACCCAACTTACCTAATACACTTGTGAACTACCACTTCTTAGAGTGCTTATAAAGAATTAAAAATGAAAACGGTTCTCATCCTGCCACACATGAATTGGTCAGTCGTACATACAGGATATTTAAGTACATATGGCATGGTTGGTATGCAGCATGCACTTTTTTGACAGTGCTGTGTTCTCTGTTTGTGTAATGGCCTAGTAGTTAAACTTTGAACCTAGTATGCAAGCTTTTTTAATACAAAAGTAAATTATGAGCAGGCTCGACAGATCAGTGTATCTACTCGCCTGTTGCGAGTAGATTTCAGCCCATTGCCCCGTTCATCGGCGGCGCGCGCATGCGCAATTCGGGTCTGCCACATGCGCAGTGTGGGACTGGCAAGTGGATTTCGCTGCAGTTTGTCGAGCCCTGATTATGAGTATATTGAAAGTGCTATGAATATCCTCAGCAATAGGTTATGTTCAGAACACATGGCACTGTGTGTGCATGTTGGCTGCAATACTGGGAATTTATCTGGAACCTCCAGAGATAAGCAAGAACATCTAAAGAGCCAAGCTTCTGTAGCTAAGGACTGTAGCAACTCATATCCTCTGTGGCAGCGTTTCGCAATTTTATTTGGCCATGGAACCCTTTTAAACTCGAAAGAATTTTGTGGAACCCCTAATAACAGTCTTATATATGGAACTGAAAAAGTAGACCACAAATAAGTAAGGATAATAATAAACAAAAAGTAAATAAAGGTTTCTCGCAAAGATATTAGGGCCCTGGTAACACACATTCATCTGTGTATTATGTTTTGCAGAGAATGAAGCTGTCACCAAATTTTCATTTTCAGATGCTTAAGTTAGGTACAAACATCTGTAATGAAATATATAGACAATATGTATTGGTAAAGGGTTGCTATGGCTAAACATGGAAATGATCAAGATCTAGATATAGCTTTTCATGTGCCACAATGATTTTTGCCAGATCTTAACATTTGCTTTAGAATGTTATTTTTGTGAACTTGTTCTGGTTTGTGATTGTGATTGTTTTTATTGGGTTGTCTGGTTCTCTGCAATAATAAAGAGATTAATACCTTAAACAGGCCTGAATGGGGGGGGGGGG
>CM057848.1:34933259-34984967 GCA_030068395.1 Apalone spinifera
TTTTTTTTTTTTGCGGAAGAGCAAAATGAGCTCTTTCAGAAGCCCCTGTATTCCTCATTCCACGAGAAAGAAAGGGGCTTTCAAAAGAGGTTGGTTTTTTTTCCAAAATTTGGCCCAGTCTAGATGAGCCAAATGTCGGAAAAGCCTCTTCTGAAAAAAGTATCAGAAAAAGATATGCAAAGTGCATTTTGCATATCCTTTTCCGATAGATCCTCGCAGTCTAGACGTACCTTCATTTACAATGGTTTCTTCTAGGGATGTTTGCAGAGTATAACTTGTGTGATGTGTTAGTTTATTTCATGTCTCAATGAGTAAGAAATCATCACCGGGTATTACTGATCTTTCCTGCAACAAATTAGTTCCCGGAGTGTGGCAATACTAAGACCAGACTGAATGTTTCATTATTTTGGCTTCGTAAGTGGCTTCCCAAAAAGTCTGTGAAAGGTACAAATGCTGAAATTGTAGGGTATAGAGATATGTTTCTGTAGATAGACCACAATATACAGACCTGGTTTGTTTGTTTTTTGGTTTTCAAAACAAAAGTGTTGCCATTTGTTTTTAATCACGTTCTTTCTGTGTAATATAACAGTCCTTTGGTGAGAACACTTAGATCGGTTAAGCAGGGATAAAGGAAATCTGATTTTTAATTATGAAGGTTTAAAGCCATGGACTTATGGGAGTGTTTTTTATATGTTTATTTTGTTTTGTATGCACCCAAGTTCAAGTTTCACATAATTTCTCTTGTTACATGTTGGAAATGTTTTAGTTGTACTTCAAGATGTTCTGGGATCTGTGAGCCATCAGAATACTATTTTTCCTTGCTTCATTCCTTTTCACTGTAATCTCAAAATCAAATAACTGTAGCCTAAAATTTTATCCTTTATTCTTTGGCAACAGTAATAAAAATTGTTGTATAGAACCATTGCTAGTCTTATTTGGGGACTGTGGCCTACATGAGTTTTGCTGAGGATGCAAGTTTGATTCCTGGCTTGTATGTAGGGGGTTTCTTCGTCTTTTTCTCTGCCCACCCTCCTGTGACAAGGGAGCAGAATGTGCTCTTGCTGCCGCTGCTATGCTGTACTCCTATTGGGAAATTAATATGCTCAAGTCTGTTAATAAAAAAAAATATTCTTCAAATTTTCCCTTCTTGTAGTCTAAGCCCCAGATGTTAATTTGTAGAAGGGGACTGCTGGGGGGCAGGGATGTAAAATCCCATTAAATTGGTTAACTGGTTAATCAGCCAGTTAAACACAATGTTTAAAGAGGGGTGGGGGGGCACTGGTGCCAGGCTGGAACCACCTTGCTCTCCCCCCTCACCCCTTCATCCCACTGCAGGCAGGGGCTGCTCCAGTCTGGCTTTAAGGATGATGCTAATGGGTTAACTTTTCACATGCCAACTGGGGAGGCAGCTTTGGAAGAGGGCAGCCAGCAGTTGGAAAGGAGTTTGAAGGAACCTTGCATGTTGCTATGAGAGGACTAACACTGACTGACTGCAGGCTTTTCAGTGCAATAGAGTGGAGTACAGTGGTGAGACAAGTAACTGAGTAAGACAACTTGAAACTGATCTTTTTGAGGGAACAGCATGAAGTGGCAGTTACTTAGCCACTGCATGCCTTAGTTGTGATTAGCTGTAATAAGCATAATTGTATGAACTTAACTTGGGTGTCTCTTCCCTGAAGTTCATTTTGTGTCTAAATTTGGCATAGTCCGAAGAATATTATCCATATCAGAAAAGTCCCCTTTCTGATTTTTCATGTTTGTGTATCCTCTTTTTTCCCCTTAAATAAGTGTTTACACTTTGGAATAGAATATAGCCTTCAAATACCCCTCCCCCACAACAAAAAAACCTAGCAGAATTTCTCCACTGTTGCTGATTGTTCCATACTAGAGCTGTTAAAATATGTTTGTGTAAATGTGTATCTGCTGAACATTTCATGAGGGTGGAGGTGGTGGGAGCCAGTGGTCATGGAGAGCCAGCTTAAAATATGGCTCCCCGCAAGCACCAGCTCCTGTTCTCCCCTACCCCTGCTGCTTTTGTAGCAGAGGCAGGGATGGGGGAGCAGTTGGCTCGGCAGGAGCCAGTACATGCTGAGATCTGGCTTTGAAGCCAGCTGCCCGTGTGTACCAGTTCTCCCCTGCTGCCTCTGATTCAGAGGCAGAAGCGTGGGGTTGTGGGGGTTGGTGACTCCACGGGACCAAGGTTCCACATCTTTGCACATTGACACTTGAGTTGTCCATTTTCTGTCTGACCTCTAGTAGTGGTCTAGGACTGGCCCCACTACACATTTTTTCCCTAATTGCTGGTTCCTCCCCATAATTATTAAACATTTCTTACCCAGCACTTGTTCACAGAGCTTCTTCTATTGAAGAGTGTTTTACTGTCAGCCCTCTTTCTTCATCATTAATAGGTTGGGTTGAATTGTTTTAAGCACAAACAGCATCAAATAATTAATCCTCATGAAATGCCTCATACTTAAGTAAGTAGAATGGCATTTGGAGTACAAGAAGGTTCAGGGCTGATGAAAAAAATTTACATTGTTCTGTTTGTCTTGTATTGTCAGCTTGTTACCTTATACAGTAAAACTCCAGTTGTCCGGCATCCAGTGGTCCAGCACTCGCGATAGTCCGGCACCAACTGGAACCCGGAAGTGCTTCAGCCAGCTGGACAATTGGAGCTGCTGGCGGGGAATAACGCGGCAAGTGGCGAACTTTCTGCTGTTTTGCTGGAAGGCGGGGGAAGACCCACACCGCTGCGGAGAGTTTCCGGGAGGGGAGCAGTCTTCCCACCCCCCAGACTGTAGTAGTTATCGCCGAGCAGGAAGGTGAGGGGCGGTGCTGCGTGACCAACCCGGCAGCACCCCTGCTGCTCTGCTCTGCCGCTTGTCCGCCGCTCGTCAGTTTCAGCAGCGGCGGACTTGGGGAAGCGGCGGAGCAGAGCAGCTGAGGTGCTGCCGGTTTGGTTCCGCAGCGCTGCCCCTCACCCCCCTGCTCGGCGATAACTACTGCAGTCTGGGGTGTGGGGAGACCGCTCCCCTCCCGGAAACTCTTGGCAGCAGCGTGGGGCTTCTCCTGCCTTCCTGCAAAACGGCGTAGGGTTCGCCCCTCACCGTGCCGTTTCCCACCCACCCCTCAGACACAGTGTGGGTTCCGGCAGACCCGTCACGGCCCCCCACCAGAGTACCTCCCGATACTCCGGCATATCCAATAATCTAGCACCGCCTAGGTGCCAGATTATCAGAAGTCTACTGTAATAATCTTCACTCTCTCTCCAATTTGCTTGACAAATGTAGGATTAATTTTTAATCAGCCCTTTTAGAACTAGCATCAGGCAACCTTGCTAACAGATCCAGCAAATGGTAAGTAACCCACTTTTTCCGAGCTTGGGTTTGCATTTAGGAAAGCAAATAAACAATTAGCTCTAATCAGTTTGGCAGGTGCATAAACGTTATAATGCCTGGGATTCTGTTCAGTGGATAAGGCTCAGTTAATAATTCCCTGTTATTACCGTCAGTGACCTACCGCTAACTCCTGATTAACACTTCCAAAAGATCATACTTAATTAGCTCTCAAAGTAGGTGTGCTTTTAGTTATTGTAATGTCTGCGTACTATTTAGCAGTTCTGTGTCCAAGAATTGTAGGTCTATAAATAATCCCTTTTCTGTTCACATTATCCAGTATCACTGCAAGTAGTCTACCTAAATTAACTGAAAAATCATTTGCTAAGTGCAACTAAACAAATTGCAGTTTTGGTATTTTTAAATCTTTTTAGCACTCTCATTTGGAAAGAATTCCTGGAGCCTGTTAATGTATAGTGATGCATTATACATCGTGATGCAACAGCAATGAAACCGTTCCTTTGTTTTGTTTGAGAGACAAAAACATAACAAATTGAGTCCTGGTTTATGCTAAGTCACATACAGAACAAAATGCCAACAGTCTCATAGGGTGTTGGTATTTTATTCTGTATGTGACTTGGCTTTGTCTGACTTTGCATACAATTAATAAAGTTACTTGATTTAATCAAGGAACTAAAGGATGGTAATGTAATTAATCAACGTAGATTTATGGAAAATAGATCTTATCAAACTGATATTTTTTTGAGATTATGAGTTTGGTTGATAAAAGTAACAATGTTAACTTCCCTTTGCTCCATTCATCTGAAGAAGTGGGTTGTGACCACGAAAGCTCATGATACTATCTATATTTTTTGTTTGGTCCTGCAGCACCTTAGAGACTTTTGTTGTTTTTTAAGTGTTAACTTTAGTATGGTGTTTGACTTGATCAGGGTTGTTAAGAGGTGGGTATTTAAATAATTGAGTAGTCGATAGAATTTTTATTGAATACTTGATTAGTTGATAGGCAGTCCAGCTTAGTCCCAGCTCTGGCCAGGTGTGGGATCAAATACCGCTGTGGCTCTGCAGTTTAAAACATAGTAGGAGCTGGGGAGGGGGAGACAGGCTACTTGCCTCCCACTGCTTTTTAAATTGCAGAGCCACAGCGGGGTTTGGTCCTGCACCTGATGCAAGCCGGGACTCAGATGGGTTGTCTGCCTAGCTGGCAGCAGCCCCTCTCTGTGGGGGGGTCCCAGCGAGGAGTTGGGACCTCTGAGGACGGGGCTGCTTCGCGGCAGCAGCTCTTGCCCTCTCCCCCCACCCTCCACTGCCTCTGACAGAGGGAGGGGACAGGTGGCACCATGAAGCTTTTAAGCCAGCTCCCCCCAGCACCGGCTCCTGCTTCCCCATCCCCTCACTGCCTCGGATACAGAAGCAACGGGGGTGGGGGGAGGGGATAAAACAGTGTAAAATTAACATGGCATATATTAAAGGGATTAAAAACTGGCTAACTGATAGGTCCCCAAAGAAATTGTAAACGAGGAATTATCATCAAGAAAATGTACTTCCCATGGGAACCTGCAAAGATCAATTCTTGGCCTCCATTCACTATTTAAAATTTTTATCACTGTCTGGGAAGAAAACATAAAATCATTGCTTATCAAGTTTGCGGATGAGACACAAATGAGAAGAGTGGTAAATAATAAAAAGGACAGGACATTGATTCAGAGTGATCTGGTTTGTATGGTAAATTAGGCACAAGTGAACAGCATGTTTTACTGTTAAGTGTAAAGCTAAGTGTATACTTCTAGGAACAAAGACGGTATGTCATATTTACAGGATGGAAACTCTGTCCCAGGAACAAGTAATTCTGAAAAAGATCTGAGGGATGTGGTGGAGAATCTCCTGAAGGTGAACTCCCAGTGCTACAGTGCTTTGATGCCCTGGCCAAAAGAGCTAATGCAATCCTAGGATGCATAAACAGGGGATTCTCCTAGGAATATCATTTGGCACTGATACAATTGCTATTGCAATACTGTGTCCTGATCTGGTGCCCACAATTCAAGAAGGATGTTGATAAATTGGAGAGATTTTGGAGAAGATCCACTAGAATAGCTAAAGGATTATAAAACATGCCTTATAGGGATAGACTCCAGAAACTCCATCTATTTAGATTAATTAAGGCAAGGTTAAGAATAGGGATGTAAAAAAACGGTCAATGATGTAACTGTGTAACCATTAAAAATCTTAGCGGTTACACACTTACATGCTGAAGACTCTGCAGTATAACTCTGCAGTATAAAGGTTATACTGCAGAGCCTGCAGCACAGCTGGCTCCTGAGGAACAGTGCCAGTAACTAGTGCACACTGGGAGTCAGCTTATGCCAGCCCTGCTTTTGGGGAGCCAGCTGCTGCCTGGCACTGAGGGCTCTGATACAGATCCAGCAGCACTGGGTGGGGGCCAGAAGCCTGCTCCTAACACTCACCAGATCCCAGCTGTTGGCCCCACTTTCAAGGAGCTGGCTGTACTGCGGTATAAGCTTTATACTGCAGAGCCCACAGTGTAGTGTGACAGTTGGCTCCCCGAGAGCAGGGCTGGCAGTCAGAGCCATTGTGTGCCGAGAGCCGGTTTACATGCACCAGCAGCTGCTGCCCCGCACTGCAGGCTCAGATACAGAGCCCTCAGCTCAGGGCAGAAGCTGGCTCCCGGGAGCGGGGTCAGGAGCCAGCGTGTAACTGTAACAGAAACCAATATGCTTATCGGTAAACAGTTTAAATGCTAGCACTCGTACATCCCTAGTTAAGAAGTGACTTGATTACAATCTACAATTACCTACATGGGGAACAAATATTTAGTAATGGGCTCTTCACTTCAGCAGAGAAAGATATAAAATGATCCACTGGCTGGATATTGAAACTAGACAAATTTAGACCAGAAATAAGATGTGATGATTTTTTTTTTTTTTTTTTACAGAGAGTACAATTAACAATTGGGACAACTTACAAAGGGGTTTGGTAAATTCTCTATCTCTAACAATTTTGCAGTCAAGATAGAATTCTAGGAATTGTTTGGGGGAAGTTTTGTGGCCTGTGTTGTACAGTAGGCCAGACTGTATGACTACATTGATCCCTTTTCACTGTGGAATCTATGAATATGCATAGTTTGCTAAAATATATCATGCAAATTAGCTGTGAGTGGGTATCAGTACGATTTGAAAAATCTTTCTTTTAGAAGTGTATTAGTTGATATTTTATGATTGCAGTGAATCTGCAGATGACACCTAAAGCTGATGTCCTAATCAGTCATGAGCATTAAAAATAGCCTTATACATTTAAAGCATTAAATAGTGTTGTTGACATGTTCAGAATACTTTGCAAGCAATTAATTCCATTGTACTGTAACTTAACCATCCTGTTTTAGTTTACAGGAAACCCTCGGCATTCGTGGTAGATTCATTCATGAATCTACCGCGAATGACAAAATTCTCAAGTACTGGAACTGCAGCCCCTGAATTCACTGCAAGGGGCCAGGAGCCACCCTGCTCTCAGGCTGGGACAGGAGATCTGCAAATATGCGGAATGGTGAATAACAATTCTGCAAACTGAGAGGGTCTCTTGTATTCCAAAGCTTTAAAATGCAGATAACCTCTATGGCCTTGGGCAAATCACTTATCAAAGTCAGGATTAAAATGTAAGATGGAATAGGATTTCTGGTTGCTAACCTGCAAGTTGGTATTTATAACACTGAGGCCATGTCTATGCTACCCCTTTGGTCATCAAAACCTATTGTTACTCAGGTGTCTGAAAAAACACACCCCTGAGCAACATAAGTTTTGCTGACATAAGTGGCAGTAGTAAAGGTAGTCTTATGTGAATGGGAGAGCTCTTTTCACTTGGCATAGGGGGGATACATGAGCTGTACAGTGGTACAGGTGCTCTACTTGTAAGCTCACTAGAGCAGACATAACCTAAAATATACCACTTTTGAAAGTGAAAACGTTGTGTGTCCTACTTAATTTCCAACTGTTGATTACAATTGTGTTTCTTAATTGCCCCTACAGTTTTAAAACAGATACTGGATTTTTCACTTCTTTACCTAAATTGATGTGTAGTGTTACTACATCCTTCTAAGCATTCGTTGCATGTCATCATGCAAGTGAGGAGCTCCTTTACACACTGCTGTATTTTGGGGAGTTGTCTTATACTTTTGCTTGTGCTCGTTACATTTTATGTTTAGGTATGATACCGTGCTCAGGTCTCCTCATACTTGGAGAAGTCCCACATCATGTGTGACAACTCGAGGCTCTTGGTCAAGGAGATGAGTGCAAACAAAAAGAAAAAAAATTGTTTACAGTAGTTTGAGTGCCTCAACTATACAGGATCTAGGGAAAATCAAAATGAGAAATACAGGAGTCTGCCAAAAATAGATCCTTAGAACAATTCTATTTTCCTCCTATGTGAGATTACAAACAAGGCTATGGAACTGACCTGTGTGTTCTAGAGTTCCTTGTCCATTTGCTGACTTTATCTAAAAAAGGCCTCATTTCCCTGGACTGAACAAGCTTTGACAATTCCAGCCTGCAAGAAAAGAACAAAGTTGGATCCTTATATGGCAACATAATGGTCAAGTTGCCAGGCCTGCATCTGACCTGATAACTTGATATTGTTCTAATTGTGTGAATAAATCATTCTGAGGCTTTGAGTATGCTGACCAATAAACCACATAGGTACCTTCCTACCAAGAACCATATTTAAATATATCTAGCTAAAAAGGTGCTAACATAACTTTCCTGGTCAATGCCTTTTGATAATTAAACACGCTGGTTGGCAATTTAAAACTTGATGCTTCCTAGCAATTCTTATTTTAATGCCTTTTATATTTATTAGTAAACTCTAGAATTCTAGTGTATCTCAAAAGAATCATGCTAAGCAATATTGTTTTGTTCTAGCTAAATTCCTTGCTTTTTATTTAGATAACACATGTTAAAATAGCCTTTGAGCTAATTTTTAAATTTCTTTCCAGATGAAGAAGGAAGTCAGGATGAGTCTTTAGAATCAAAGGTAAGCAATAAGTCTCTACTTAAGGGCATCTTCCATTTTCTTCTCCCTCTTTGTGGGACTAAAGCATAAGTTTTCAAACCTCTTTTAATGGGGTTACCAGAGCTGTCATGAGACTTGCTGTGACCCACGGCTGTATCTGAAGCCCAAGCTGCAGTCCCTTTTCCCTCCCTATCTCAGGTGCCAGGGCTTGGGCTCCAACCTTCTTCCCCAGTGGTCATGGATTAACTCTATAGTCAGAAGGTTGGTTGCAGTGCAGTGACGTTTGAGAGCCCCTGAACTAAAGCCAGAATCTGAAAATGAGAACTCAATAGAATCTGTTTAGAATCGTCCATTAAGTTGCTGTATGACTGTGATCAGTGTGGTCACAGAGATCCCTGTGAGACTGTCACTTGATATGTTGAAAATATTACTGATGCCACTTATCTGTCCTTGGGGTGCTCCACCATCTAGTCCTGCTGAGCCAAACCCTCTGGTCTCCTCCAGCATTGGTACAGAGTTGGGGTCATAGCACTATCCAGAGTAATGCAGATACTTAGAACAGATCAGATCTGGAAAGGCTCAGTCAAGGGGACTTGCCACAGCACCCAGGTGCACAGCCCCAATCGGACCAGAACCCCAGACAAATCCATCTTACTCTGTATGAAATTTTTATAAAGTGCAAGCTCATAAAATGTTCACCCCCTTTATCAATGAAAGGGGGATATGCACATCTATTCCGCCTCCCAACAATTATTTACACTGGGTTTATTAATAAACAGAAGTGATTTTAATAAATATAACAAGTAGGCTTTAAGTAGTCATAAGAGATAGCAGACAGAGCAGTGTATGTTACTAAACAAAATAAAACATGACTGCTAAACCTAGTAAGAAACTTGTTACATGCAATACCTTACCCCTAACAGTAGTTCTAATCTGTCTTTTTTTCCCACAATCTGGGAAGCCTTTATTGTTTGGCATCCCACCTTTATATAGATTTTGCAAAAGGCAGGAATCCTTTGTATTCAGCTTAAATGTTTCCACTCTTGCAGTGGAAAAGAACAATGTCCAACATGGGTCCCAGCCTCAGGTGACCTAAATACATATCCTTGTGGAGTTTCTGAGCCCCTCCTATTTGTTGTTCATAGGGAAAACATATCTATTTACAGATCATTATCCTCATAAATGAGTCATCAAGTTTCTGAAATACCCTTAGGGTATGTCTGCACTAGCCCCTTAGTTCGAACTAGGGAGGCCAATGTAGGCATTCGAAATTGCAAATGAAGCCCGGGATTTAAATATCCCGGGCTTTATTTGCATCTTCCTGTCCGGGCACCATTTTTAAATCCCCTTAGTCCGAACTAACTGCCTGCGGCTACACGCAGCAGTCAAACGTTAACTCGAACTAAGTCCTTACTACCTCGGTGTAACAGTTAACTCGAACTAAGGACTTAGTTCGAATTAACGTTTGACTGCCGCGTGTAGCCGCAGGCAGTTAGTTCGGACTAAGGGGATTTAAAAATGGCACCCTGACGGGAAGATGCATATAAAGCCTGGGATATTTAAATCCCGGACTTCATTTGCAACTTCAAATGCCTACATTGGCCTCCCTAGTTTGAACTAGGGGGCTAGTGTAGACATATCCTTACTGTCCTTCACTTACCATGTCTTGTTTAGTAAAATAGGTTTATACTTCATATTTCTCATTTCAAATATAGGAATGATACTTGCGCACAAGTTATGCATATTCATATCTTTAATCATATTTCCATAAAGAATATGAAATGCACCATCTCACAATGATGTTGGCTGAGTGTCTTAACATCTCTTAGCTTCAGCTCACCTCTTTTTGGAAGGAAAAAAAAAAGAACATTTGTTATACTTCATGTGTTTAGGGTTTGATTAAGTAATATTAATACTGAATTTAGTATTTAGTTCTACTGAAGTATTAAGTATTAATCATTAAAAATGTAGTATATGTGGAATAGCATTGGAGAGCTGGTTAGTGCAGAGGTAAGATCATTTTTCTTAATAGTGCACTTTTGTAGCATCTTTCATCAAAGTGGTTTTATAAACACAAATCTAGCTTTACAGTATACCAATGAGGCAGGTGATATAACTGCAGCAGAGAGACCAGGTAGGGTGGGTTTTTTTTCTCCACGTCTTTCTTTTTTCAGTATTTGGCTATATTAGCGCTAAACCCCATGAGTCTTCAATTCTTGTTCTTTGCTCTAAATGGTACATAACTTGCATTCTAACTTTCTATTAATAGAATATAAATGGGAGATTTTTGGAGATAGAAAACAGGATTTATGGTCAGAGGTTGATAGACTTGAAACTTTGTTGGGAGCGCTAACATTACGATACTGATAGGGCAACTGATGTCCCTTACAAAGTTTTCAATTAAATGTAACAGAAAAGCCTATTACAGTTCAGATTGAATACCTCAAACGGAGTCAAGAACTGGTTTGAAGACAGGACAGCATAGGAAAAACTTTACCTTCTAAGGAGAAATTTTAGTTTATTTAGCTGTTTGACATTAGGATAAAGGATTTCCCTTTAGAGAGCCTTATAAAGTCAGCTCTCCAGTAAATACTTGGGTCCATATCTCCAGATTTGACTTTCCTGTGACACTTTTTTCTCTTAAGTACAAAGGGAACTAGTCTCCTTTTCTGCTATAGTTCCAAGACTTTAATTAAGTGCCTTAGCTTCAAACAGGTAATTTGTTCTGAATCAGCACAAATGAAACTCCATTTTTCAGACAAGCTGAAGTGTTATACACGCAGTCGGAATGAATGAAGAGCAACCAATTTTGTGTGTGAGTTTGAGATATTGCCATTGTAGAAAGAGAGTTTTTCTTAAGAATTAAAGGGGAAGTGGATCATTCAACACATTTATTTTAAGCTCAGGAGTCAGAAGTTGCATAATAAGTTCAGTTTCCTGGTAGACATAATTAAAAAGGGGGTAAAAATTAATTAGTAGTATAGGTTGAATCTCTCTAATCCGACACTCTCTGGTCCAGCAGCATCCATGGTCCGTCATGATTTTAGTTAGCCGGATGTCCACTTATCATGGGTGTGACACATTTTCCTGCTGTCCTATAAGTTTTGTTTACAGCCACCAGTCCTGGTTCTAGGCGTCCTTTGCTGACATTTAGGGGTAGATTAGAGCTAAATAATTTCTAAGAGCCCAGTAAGCAATTGAAGTATTGGTAATGCTGCTAGACAATACTGACCTCCTGTGGTCTAGCAAAATCTAGTTTAGTTCCGGCTAGGTCCCAGGGGTGCTGGACTAGAGAGGTCCAGCCTGTAGTCAGTGAGAGTACTAGTCTTCTAAATTCTGCTCTTTTCTTCTCTAGACTTCCTTGCCTTCAGAAGAACAGGTGGGGGACCACTCCACGGGAACCCATGTTGTAGCAGGTCAGATCTTTCTTGAGTCCGAAGACTCAGATTCTCATACTGAAGATGAAGAGAGCTTTAGGAATCAAGAAGAGAAAGAGAGCATGTTGGAGGAGTTTAACTCTCTTGAAATGTCAAACCTATTAAATAAGAATTTGGAAGACATAGAAACACAGAAACCAGGTAACTTTGCTTGAATTCTGCCGGTTTCATGAACCAGCAGAAGCAAAATGGATCTGGAAAAGTTTGGGAGATTAGTGGGATCCAGGAATAATCTTCATTTGTCTCTCTTGTGTAATTAAATAGTGGTGTTAAGAATGTAATAATTATTGCAGCCTTAATTTTCTCTATCATAATGTTGACCGATCATTTCAAAATAAATAATCCTGAAAATCTAGATCTTCTACTTTAGATGCTTTTTAAAATGTTTTCCACCTTATCTGTAACAATTCTTTTCATATACCTTTTTCACAAATGCAGATTAGAGGGGTGATAGGAAGCAGCAATTTTGTAGAATTATCTCCAATAACATCTGCTAATCTCCACCAGCACTATGCGCTTTAAAAAAAAGGTAGTTTCCTATAAAACATCGGTAGTCTTGCTAATACAAAATGTTGTACACTCTTTTTGAGCACTTGCATATGTTGCTGTAGATGAGCATGACATGTTACAGAGATGAAAGGCATTAATAAAGTGAAAAAGTGAGTAACAATACATTTTTAGTAGCATGAGCAATTGTTAGTCTTCAGATTCATGTTTCATCAGCCAGGTCTCTGAATTGAAGGTGAAGTTTTATTATTTTATTTATTTAAAATATTTTTACCCCACCTCTCTATTTAAAATATTCTTTAATCAAGATGCTTTTATCTTTCCATTATAATGTCATGAAAAAGTTTTGTCTACACATTGTTCAAATATGAGGATTTAATGAAACTATTAAAATGCTTAAACTGGTCCCCTGGACCATTCCCTACTATAGCGAGACAAGTGAATCCCAGACTAGACTATGTGCAGCTACTTCGATTGTCCCCTAAGTAAATATGCTTATTAGCCCATATGTGATATTTTAATATTTATAAGTTTATAAATCACTTCATCTTATACTTGCCTCTCATGCAAACTTAGTGCTATTATAGGAGTAAAATAGAGCCACAATCACAATGTATGAATTGTGTAGCATTTTCCATTGTTTTGAATGTTAGTGAAAATACTGTGGGAGAAGAAACAAACATTATGCCTGGATTTAAAATAAAAACCGGATGGGTGGGAAAAGGAAATTGGATATGGTTATCTTACTGTTTGACTATTAATATCGTAGCTGTGCAGTAAGGTAAGAGCGAGGTAGTTGTAAACTAATGTCACCATCTAGAGCACTGCATGATTTGCTTGGTGTGTTTATTTGCCTTCCTTTGAAGCATCCAGTATTTTCCACTGCTAGAGACAAGGAACCAGACTTGATGGAAAACCAGTAGTTTGATTTGATATGGCAAATCCTATATTCTTTAAATTCTAGTTATGGCCTGTAAAAAGCTGTTGAGTTTCAAGAAGGTGAGCTGCTAAGTGGAGGAGGGGAAATTGTTAATTACTATTGGTTCATATGAAACCTCATTTATCTATTTATGCAGCTTTGAGATAGAGAACTTCTCTACCAAAGTTTCAGTTTTACAGTACATTAACTCAGCAGGTGCAGCCTAAGCTGATTTAGTTTTTTCCCCTTCTCTTACTACTATGCCATGTCACTAGTACTTAAAGACCTTTCTAAAGTCAGAGACTTTAGAATAGTATTCTGTGAAACTAGGTTAGGGGGATAATGCTAAGTACATTAAGAGTAAATAAATGTTCTTCTACAGCTTTTTGACTAACATAGGAGCGGGACTTTTTGACTAACATGACTAAAAGGGGGAGAAACCAAAAAAGTAACTTTTAAAACTTCCTATTTGTCATGGAAAAAATTGACAGGCATTCCAAAGCAATAACTGAAATATACAGACAAAATCCAAGGTTTCAGCAGGGCTCATGCACAGGTGCTAAATTTGCTGGTCACTGTTTGTGGATATTGTTTTATTCAGTACTTGATCAGGTGACAGTTGAATATACACATAGTCATTTTTTTATTATGCAGACTTCTCCAGGATTGGCAATTGCTCATGACTGTTGAACTGAGCCCCTGATGATAGTTGTTGGGGTGGCCAATAATTGTGTGCATATTGCCTTCTGAAAAAAAATAATTCTGCTGCTAGCTAGGGTGTGTGTAGACTACAGGTTTTTTTTCGAAAAAAAAGTGGCCTTTTTTCGAAAAAACTTCCCCTATGTCTAGACTGCCGCTGCATTCTTTCGAAATTAAGTCGAAAGAACGCAGCGTTTTTTTTTTTTACCGTGGTAAACCTCATTTTACAAGGAAGAACGCCTTTTTTCGAAAGTGCTCTTTTGAAAAAGGGCATTCTTGAATGCAAATAGGGCTTTTTTGAAAGAGAGCATCCAGACTGCCTTGGTGTTCTCTTTCGAAAAAGTGGCTCGCTTTTTTGAAAGAAGTGGTTTCAGTCTAGACACTCTCTTTTGAAAGAGGCTTGTAGGCTAGACGTAGCCTTAATGTGTATCATTGGGCAAGCAACTAACTTGCTCGCACATCATTCTCTTCCCAAAAATGAAATAATTGGAACTCTCAAGCGTAGCAGTGTTCCTAGTTATTCTGGAAGATGGATTGTATGTAAACAACTTTATTTTTTCCAGGTATTGTTTAAATCTCCCCTATAACGTATCTTTAAAATATTATTGACACAACCAAGCATTCAAAAATTATAGGTTGAGCTCAATTTAAAAAACCCCCACAAAATTTAAAGGCTTTTTAAAAATAGATTTCTAATTTTTTAGCTTTTAGGGGTTCATGTTTTCAAGCTTTTCTGTGTAATGCTGAGAACTGAAAGCTTACTCTCTAACTTGACTTTAAACCAACCTGTCTCTTATTCACATGACTCTAGAAATTGGAGCTTGATGAAAATACCAAATTATGAGACTCACGATTAAATTGTGCCAGTTGGCAATGCTTATAAAATTAGAAGCTTTTATGAAAACTATTGAAATGGCATCCATATTTTAAAAAATCCATAAAAATTGACTGAGATTTAGATCTAAATGTTTCCTGTGAATTTAGAGTGTCAAATTGACATATTGTACAAATTAGTTGAGAATTAACACATCAAACTGCCTGTAAACAAATGTGAATCTAACCAGTCTTTATAGAGTGTAGTACAGGAGTAAGTTATACATGGGCGCTGGAGACTCTTAGATTTTCTGATTCTAGCTTTGATATGTTAAGACTTCTAATAATCTAAAACTGCTTGTTGTAAAGTAAGGATAACCTTAAAATGTGAGATGTATTTGACAAATGTCCCTTTTAATTCATTTATCTGTAGTGTTGCATAAATAATGATACTGAGGATTAATGAGTTTGTTTAAACAAAACTCAGAAACCTGGCATGCTGGGAACAGTCCCCCGTGGTGGTGAACAGTTTGTTTGCTACATACGTATGAGAAAAATCATGGAAGAGATCTCATTTCTGGGTTTCTTTTCAGTTTTGACAGCTATTGGAGGCACTGCAGACAATGAGCCCTGCCACTTTCCCTTCCTGTTCCTGGAGAAGGAGTATGTAGAATGTACAGCTGATGGAAGGGAAGATGGCAGGCTTTGGTGTGCAACAACCTATGATTACAAGAGAGATCAAAAGTGGGGCTTTTGTGAAAGTAAGTAGCCAGATACATTTCTGTTTTCTTTCATTGAAGAATATTTACTGAAATGAATGGTTTCCTTATCCCTCGTGGGTGTTTCCATAAACATAACGTTTGCACAGTAGAAGTAATGGAAAAAGGAGAGCCACTTTAGTGGTTTAGATTCCTGTTCTTTCAACATCATGTGGTACGCCCATTTCCTCGGCTCATGGAATCTGAAAGTGACCTTAATAGACACAGTTTGAAAGTTACATGGGGAATTCACTGTATGCATCCCATTGAAGTCAGTGCTTGCTGCACAAATATGACCCTTTGTCTTTCACAGAAATGAAGCCAAACATGTCTCTGAGCAGCAGTTCTCAACCGCCAGTCCGCGGATCGTACTGATCTGTGAACTGATTATTGCTGGGGCACAGCATCTGTCAGAGCTGAAGCCGGTCATTGGCAGCAGCTCAGCTCCAACAGCGGTGGTGGTTTTTTTTAAATTTTTTTATTTGCTCTGAGACTGAGGCGGTGGCAGGAGGAGGCAGAGCAGGAGGCACCTCCCTCCCCCTTCCATTCTCAATAATGGTGGCCCAGCCGGGGCTCTGTGCTCTCCCCACACACCAAGATGTGCTTGGTGAGGGAAGGGGCACAAAGGAGAAGGAAGCATGTGCACCGCCAATAGCTGCTCCCTCTTCCCACTCAGTAGTAACAGTCACGTTCCCTAGGGGAGCAGCCTTGCTCTGAGTGGGGTGGAGGCAAAGGGGTGTTGGGTGAGGGTGTGTGGTGTCATGGGGCAAGAGGGTGTTGGCTTGAGCTGCAGAGGTCAGAGGTTAAATAGTCAAGGGGCATGGAGCATAGGGGTGTGGGTCAAAGGGTGTTAGGCACTGGGTTGGGCTTTCGTGGACAGGTAACATTTTGTTTGCATATTCATTATTTGCATAATAAATATGCAAATAAAATGATGCCAGTCCACCAAAAGTTTGTGAATGGGTTTATTGGTCTGTGGTATTAAAAAGGCTGGGAACCACTGTCTCTGAGAATGTTTTATTCCTTTCATCCTCAACTTCCAATAGGATGATTTTGAGGAGCATGGTGATAGCAAAAAATAAATGAAAGAATAGGCACAAAAAAGGTTGCTATAAAAAACCCTACAGCCCATTGAGACAGTTTTCTCCCTCACTGCCTGCACAACTTCTGTATCTTGGCAAGCATTAACAAGATCATGTGGCCAAAGAAGAATCTGCCATGAAGAGAAGCAGAAACAGAAAATGTTAAGACAACAACCTCTTCCATTTGATTTAAACTGCTTTTCTCTTTTCTTGTTTTAGCTGAAGAGCAGTCGAATAAGAGAAGACAAATGCAAGAAGCAGAGGATGTTTACCAGACTGGGATGAAAATCCTTAATGAGAGCAGTAAAAAGGCACAGAAGAAAGAGTAAGTCCATGCTTGAACATGAACATAAGTCTTTCTTGGGAGAAACAGTTGACTTGTTTTGGTATGATGGCTTGTAACCAGGACACAGCTTAATGAGATGCTGGGTTTTAGACTTAAATGGGCTATATAAAATTATATGGGCTATATAAAATTAAATCAGTTATGTAATATGGAGAATAAATGGTAATTGAAGAATTTTCACAGTAGCAGAAACTCATGACAGCTTTCTTTGAGTATATCCATAAAAGGTAGCCAGACTTTTTCTTGCATAGCAAGTGTGCAGATGAGTCTCTTCGTTGTGCTGCTAAGCAATGCAATTCTCTACTTAAGCACAACCATTGATTTATTTCCCTCTAGCAATGTAACAAGAGCAAGGCAGGAATCTTTTTCCCACAAATGTTCAAGATTTTAAAAAAAATACATCCTATTGCTGGCCAAACAAGCTTTTGTAATCTTTCACAAAAAATGAGACCTACCTCCCAACAACCCAAATAGCCAATACTCTGGTGGTTAATGTGCTCACATGAGATGTGAGAGACCCAGGTCTAAGTACATGCTCTGTCTGATGAGTGCTTAGCTTTAATGAAACCACAGACAAGTGGTTAATATGGTTCCATTAAAAGTTTTTTGACAAGTTAGCTTTTTTTAGTTAAAAACAAAATGTCAAAAATGTCTTGACCCTCTCTATACCTAACCTATACTGAGAGAAGGAACTGTAGACTTTTTTGTTGTCATTGTAACATGGTACCTACTTTTGCAGCAGAGAGGAATATCTTCAAACAGCCTCGGCAGGATATAACTTCTGCCCTGATGTGAATTCTAAAAAGCTCATATCTGGCTTTATTGACATTTGAGATATCCAGTGTCTATTTGGCACCCTTTACTCTCCTCAAATCTTTTTCTTTCTCACTTCTTTAAGGATTAGTTTAAGAAGATTCAGTAGGACCTTCTCTCCTGTTGCTTAGTTACCATGCAAGCACTATATATAATTGCAAAATATTGATTATATTATCTGCTCTAGTTAGTTAACTCATTTAATTTTTATAATATAAATGCAGAAGAGGAAACCAGGAAGAGCAAGGGTGAGATGTAACTCTTGTTCTGCTCAGTCTGGTTTTTTTGTGCTCCATCAGTCTAATAAGTCCAGTTGGCTTTTCAGTTCTATTCGTGACAATTTCTCCTTCAGCAGCAACATCATGTAGTTCTGATTAACTGTAAATATTCTAAATTATGTGTGTTACAGTAGCATCTAGAAAACACATTTTGAGATCAGAGCCTTTTCTTCTAAGGCCTTCTAAAAGACACAGTAAGAGACAAAGACCCACCCTCATAAGTTTAGTATGGGCAAGACAGACATTATTCCTACTTTACACAGGGGAACTGAGGCACAAGAGGCTAAGGTAGTCTACACAGCAGCGTTATTTTGGAATAATTGTTATTTCAAAATAACAGCGTGTGTGTCAAAACAGAAAGCCATTTCAAAATAATGTCAAGATGGCAGACTTCTTACCCCTACTCCTGTAACTCTCTTTTCACGAGGAGTAAGGAAAGTCGAAGGAAGTTGGTCCTTCATTCAACTTCCTTCTGTGTAAACAGCGCCAAAAGCCAAATTAAGCTATTTCGACTTTAGCTATGCAATTGACGTAGCTGAAGTTTGTGTGTTTGTTTGTTTGTTTGTTTGTTTAAAACACTTTTACCCAGCCTCTCTATTTAAAATATTCGAGGCAGCTTAGAAAATTTTTTACAACACAATAAATAAATGTATATAAAGTAAAATACAAGACTCCCAAAGTGGGGAGAACATAAAATCTGCTAAAACACTTCAAGAGGAGGGACACACACACACCTAAACACCAATAAAAGCACAGGTAAAAGTGTGGCCTTGGCTGGGCAGTGAAACATTGCCAATGCTGGTGCCAGGTGAATGTCCCAGGGGAGAGAATTCCATAGCCTGGGGGCAAAGGCTGAGAAGCCCCTGTTCCACGTAGATGTCAGCCTTATCTCCATAAGTGAAGGAACACGGAGCAGAGCCTCCCCAGCAGACCTCAATCCCCGGGCAGGTTTGTATAGGAGGAGACAGTCCTTCAGATACCCTGGTCCCAACCCATTTGGGACTTTGTGTCATAACCAAGACCTTGAATTGTGCTAGGAAACATACTGGAAGTGAGCGCAGCTACTGGAGCACTAGCATAATGTGCTCCATATAACAAGTACTAGTTAAAACTCTAGCAGCCGCATTCGGGACCAGTTGAAGCTTCCAAAGGCTCTTCAAAGGCAGCTCCACATAGAGCACATTACAATAATCCAATAGGGATGTGACAAGAGCATGAATCACTGTAGCCAAGTTAGTATCTTAATTTGACTTTTGCCCTGCTGTGTAGATGAGCGTTCGTGATTTATCAAGGTCATACAGGAAATCATTGAAAAAGCTAGGAATTGGACTCTGAAAATCTGGTTCCAGCCTAATATCTTAGCTGCAAGATCATCCTACCTTTTTTGTGCTTTAAATATTCCAGGAATTAGTAACTGCGGTCTTTTAGTTTCAAGTCACTGTATTCACCTTTCCAAAGATATGAATTATAAAACTACAGGAGAGTTGTGAGATAAATCAGCATGAAGCATAAAAACTTGTTTGCAGAAGAAAAAGGAAAAAGTCCAAAGAATAGTAGAGTAAATGGAAAGCAAACAAATAGGGAAAAAAGGAGGAAGTGAGACAATTTCATTTAAAACCCTTGAGGATAGTTTAAACCAAGGGTGGGCAAAAGGACTTCCACAGGTCAGATCCGGCCCACCAAGCATGTTGATCTGGCCCAAAGAGGTCTGCCTGGCGGTGGAGGGAATCAGGGCCTGGGGGTGGAGGGAAGCACACAGAGTCTCCTCCTGCCATGCCCCTGCCCTGCAAGGAGCACATGGTGCTTAGAAGCACAGCATGTTCCTTGCAGGATGGGGGCAGGACAGGAGGAGACTTTGCACGCACTCCTCGCCCCCAAGCCCTGATTGGTCTGGGGGTGAGGGGGGAGCATGCAATGTTTCCTCCCACCCTGCAAGGGGCTCGGCACTTAGTCAACCACCAGCTGCTGCTCAGCTGGCAGGAGACTAAGTGCAGTGCTCCTTTGCAGGGTGGGGGCAGACTTTGCCTGCTCCTCCCACCCCCAAGTCCTGATTGACCTGGAACGGGGTACAAGAGAGCTGGCAGTTCTCTCTTGGGGAAGCGGGGGCAAAGACTTTACATGCTTACCCATTCAGGGACCAGTCAGGGGCTGCAGGTGGGGAAGCAGGGAAGTATCCCTTCCATCTGAGGCCCTGCTCCTTCCAGGGCAGCTCTGGCCACTTCAAAAATTTCTGATGTGTCCCCTGGTCAAAAATTATTGCCCACTCCTGGCTTAAGCAGGTGAAAGTACACAAAACAATTTTTGTTATACATTAAGCTGTTTAAATGGTATGTTTTCAGGTCACAGTGAAGAGACCATTGATATTTCAACCATGGATGTTGTAAAATCAGCAAAACTAATTTAGCTAAAAAGCCTTTCATCAAAATCTTCTCATGGTTAATCTGGCCACTTCTTTACAACAGCAGCAACCAATACCGTACTCATCTCAACCTAGGATTCATATGGAAGCTATTGGTACTTTTAGTTTTAATTAATTTAACACTTAGCTGAATTAAGTCAAATTCCGTGGTGTCCAACACACATGTGGCTATTTGGCCGGTTGAGTGTGGCTAGTTTGCTATAGCAGTAGCCACTACAGTGGCTAGTGCTTCAGAACTTGTTGGACACCATGGCTCTAACTGATGCTCTCTTCCTTCTCCTATGAAAACACTAAAAAGCAGTGGTGATACACTAAAAAGCTCTGATGAAACTCTTAAAAAGGCTTGCGAATTATATTAAATTATATATATTATATTAGCAATGTATGTGGAGAATTGTGGTGATTTAATTATGAAGTTTTGAATGTTACACCATGTTCAAAAAGGAAAATGCCCACAAATTAGATAGTGATGGATACAGAATGTCAATTAGGACAGAATGAAGGGAGTGAAGATTTTCTCTTATGTCTTTTAGCTTTCCTTATAGTCTTCTTTGGTTTGTTTAAAGGTGACTAAATCTTTAATTACATTCTTCTTTAAGAGCATATCAGTATCTTCTGAAAGCAGCTGACATGAACCATACTAAGGCAATGGAGAAGGTGTCTTATGCTCTGTTGTTTGGGGATTATCTGAAGCAAAACATCCAGTCTGCTAAAGAGTTGTTTGAGAAACTGACTGAGGAAGGATCTCCTAAAGGGCAAACGGTATGTATGCTTTAAAATAGTAGTCTCCAAACTATGGGAAATGACTGCCTAGACGAATACAGAGGTATGATTAGGGAGCGTGAGGGGGGAATGAAGCAGAGCCCAGGCCATGTGGCCCCACTCTCCCCGTACCCCACCCATGGCTCCATTTTTGGCTGCAGCTCCTGGCATGAGCATATTACAATAGTGATAAAAAAGTTTGGGGGTCACAGCTCTACAGAGAGCTGTGTTAACCATTCGTTTTACTAGCTTCAGCAATGGCCAAGGACTGGATTGACCATGAAGACTGATCTCACTTCTAGAATGGGATGAGAAACGTTGATGGAAGAAGCTGGCCCTACTTTTCCTTGGGCTACATCTATTCTGTGGATAAATAGGACTTATGTCTCTTGGGCTGCAATCTAGAACCTTTTTTGCTCCATAATAAATCAATCAATCTGATATCTAGAACTGATCTTTTGACTATAAGACATCTAGAAGAAAATAGATTTTTTTTTCTGTGTGCAAGTATCAAGGTCTGATCTCATCACTTTAACTATCAGCTTGGGTGTAGATCAGAAAGATATAGGTTAGTAGAACATGAAGATTTGAGTCTACCACATTTCTTTTAAACTTCTGAGACAATAACCAGGTGCTATTTGTTTGGCTATGGAATTTATATAAAGATAACTCCTGATCGTTATGTCTCTTTCAAGGATAAAGTCCATTGGGAATTTAACAACTGTTGGATTAAACATAATTGCTGTTTTAGTCACAAACATATATGTTTTAAACATTCTAGAATTTTGGACTTTTGATTTTAAAGGTTGTAGGTATCAACCCGGAGTTTTTGTTAAATATTTGCTAGGGATGTTAAAATGTTTAATTTTGTAAATGTGTTTAACCACTGTAAATTTCAGTGGTTACACATTTACACGCAGAAGAGCAGGTAGAAGCCGGCTTTTAAGCAGCTCCCTGCAAGCACCTGATCTCACCACCCCTTTCCCTTCCCTGCTGTCTCTGTGGAAGGTAGGGTGCCGGGAACCTGCATGAAGCTGACTCCCCACACATACTGGCTCTGCCTGTTTCCCCTCCCTCCTTCCCCCGCTTCTGTATCAGAGATGGCAGGGAGGGGCAGATGGCTCCGCAAGAGCTGGTACCCATGAGGAGCCCGTTTAAAAGCCATCTCCATGTGCACTGGCCACTGTCTGCCCTCTCACCATGCCACACTCTTCTGCCTATGTGAGAGGTTGCAGTCAGCAGTGGTCCCACAGGAGCTGGCACACACAGAGAGCTAGCTTAAAAACCGATTTTCCCGGACATACTAGCTCTTGCCTGCACCCTCCCCTGCTGCCTCTGAACGGGGGACTGTGTGTAATTTAAGATTAACCAATGAGCTCAGGCTCATCAGTTAATTGTGTAAATGGCTACACTTTCACGTCCCTAATATTTGCATATACAGTTTCTACAAGGTACAAATAACTGATTCTAAGAAAAGGCTCATCCTGCTCTCCCTTAATTTTTCTTGTTTCCTGTATGCACTTCTCTATTTCCTCACACACACCTGAATGTCATTGAAGCATTCAATAGGAGGTTGAACAATATTTTTTGTAGCTTTTGTTAAAATGTCTATCATAATAAATATACAAACTTCCAAAAATGGAATGGAACTCAGCTGTTCCTATAAATATAACCATATACATATATTAACTATAGTAAGTGGGGTTTCTTTAATTACAAAAGTGCATATCCTAATCTAAAGGCATTACACAAGCTAAACATATAATCAATAATGTAGTATTTCAAAGATCTCCTGTCACATTAAAATAAATTCCCTTAACCCATTCCATACCTTATTCAGCTCCTCCTTCTGGGAAAAGAATATTCGAGCATGCTATGAAGTTCATTCTCTTAATATCCATGTTCTGTCATACCAATAGAGTGATTCAAAGGCTTATTAGCATTGCTGAGATTTGTTTGTGACTTGTCTAAAGGGTACAACTGATTGTTTTTATTAGTGCTGTGTCAAGCCCTGGCACAAACACAACAGGTTTTTCAGAGTCAGTAGTCAGGCTCTCTGAATTTGGTATCAATGTGATTTGCAGCTGTGTGAAAATCTTGAGCAAATCTCAAGCAATAGAACTCTTTCAGTGTCTGTTATGATGCAGGGCTATTGTGTACTAGAAATACCAACAGAAACACTTTGTACAAGAAGCCCTGGCTATTTGCAGTTATCTTGTTCACCATTTCATATATTCATGGTGCTCTATGTCACACCAGCCCATGCACATGATGCAGTATGCTGACACTTTTCCAGTGCATTCTAAAGTTATTAAAAAAAAAAAAAAAAAAAAAAAAGTACTGCACCAAAAAGAAAAGTGAGTGATACCAATGGTGGTCAAGGGCTAAAAACAGAGAAAAGGTAATGACTTTAAGCTTGAAAGTGGAATTATTGGATTAGCTTGTGAATGGTACAGTGCACCCTTGGTAGCTAGAATGTACAGCATTAAAGAGTCTACCGTGCATTATAATAAGAAAACAGAGAAAAACAGTGCTGCTGCACGTGTACCATCTTATGTGAAAGTTTCATGTGTGTGCCGTGATTCCATAATGGAGAAAATGAAAAAGGCAATAAGCCTTTGAATAGAATACATGGCACAGAAACAAGCACCTGTGAATGGTCCTGTAATTTGAGAAAAGGCTTTGAGTTTGTGGAAGCATTTTGTGCATCAGGTGGTGACAGGGGTAAATATGATCTCAAGCAAAGGGTAGTTTGAGAATTTTAAAAAAGAGCCACAGTTTACACAGTGTGAAATTAATGGGGGAATCGGCATCAGCAGACCATAGATCAGTGCAGGATTATTCCCCACAGCTTCTTAAAATTATTCAGTAAAAGGGTTATGTGCCCCAACAAGTTTTCAACACAGACAAAATTGCCTTGTTTTAGAAAAGGATGCCTGCAAACACATCTTTCCAAGGAGGAAAGGACAGCTTTGGGCTTCCAGGTAGCACAGAACAGGCTAACCCTTATCTTCTGCGTTAATGCTGTGGAAGACTGCATGGTGAACCCTATGGTGCTGTACCGCACATTAAACCTCAAGGCAGTAAAGGTAAAGAATAAGCACGGCCAGCTGGCTTTTTGGAGGTCAAGTAAGGGTCTGGGTCATGGATGATTTATTTTTAGACTGATTCCACAACTGTATTGTCCATGAAATAGAAAATACCAAGGATTCAAAGGGCTTCCCTTAAAGTGTTACTCATTTTGGACAGTGCACCAGGTTACCTGCAAATCAGTCTGCAGTTTGCCCTTCCTGACATTGGAAGTGGTTTTCCTGCTACCCTATACAACTTCCCTCATCCAGCCTCTTGACCAGAATGTGATTTTTTTTTTTTAACCTCCCGAATGGCGAGGGCTTCCTGTATCTCTTTTCTTTTACTAAATACTAACTACAACAAAGAATTCTTGAGGGAGAGAGCTAATGGATAAGTCCTTCGTTCACCTAGCAGAATTCATATTGCAGCACAAGTTGAATCTCTCTCATCCAGCACACTCTGATCTATCAACATCCATGGTCCAGCATGATTTTAGTTAGCCCAGATAAGTGGACATCTGGCTAACTAAATCCACATATCACAGGCTATGTTTCCTGTGGTCCCATAAAGTTTGTTTCCCGCCACTCTCAGTGTTCTGTTCTATTATTTAGCTCTAATTTACCCCTAAATGTCTTCTATGAGCCCAGTAAACAGTGGAAGTGTTGCTAGTGCTGGTAATATTGATCTCCTATGGTTCAGCAAATTCTCTGTTTCGGCACTGGTCGGGTCCTGAGGGTGTCATACTAGAGAGGTTAAACCTGCACCATCACTATCATACCGTAAGCCTGTTTGTTCTCTTTAGATACATCTACACTAGAGGTTAAGACGAACTACATATTAGTCTTCATTCCACGGCATAAATGTTTGATTGTGGTTACAAATGTCTATAGATTAGTATTTATAATACTTGTTGGCTATCAATTCATTGTAATTAAAAACTGTACTATAAATAAATGTTCTGAAATCCTCTCTCCAGAAGTTCAGGCAGTGAAGTCCAGATCAAGATTGATTGCATGATTCACTGCTTCTTCTTAGCAATATCAGTTTCTGAAATGTGGCCAGTCCCATTTACTATTGTTTTAAACGTTTCCCCTTTTGTTCGTAATTTACAAAATTGATCCTAAAACTTCCAAATATTTATTGACTTATTTTTAATTTTAGGCTCTTGGATTTCTCTATGCATCTGGTCTTGGTGTCAATTCCAGTCAAGCTAAGGTAACTCTGTAAAATCTTTACTTGTACATTTATTTCTCTTCAGATGCAAATGGTTAACTATCTTCTGTTCTTATTTTAGGCTCTGGTTTATTACACTTTTGGAGCTCTTGGAGGAAATCTGATAGCGCATATGATTTTAGTAAGTGAGATTTCATAGCTAATTCACAGAATGAAAATTAATAGAAATGGTCCATTTTCATTTAATTTTATATCTTAGGGTATGTCTTCACTACAGGACAAGGTCAAAGTAAGATATGCAATTTCAGCTACATTAATTGCATAACTGAAGTAGAAGTACCTTAACATGACTTTTGGTTGTGTCCATGCTGCAGGAAGTTGAAGGGAGAACATTTCACCTTCAACTTTTCTTACTCCTTGTGGAAACAGGACTACTGGCATCAACCAGAGTGCCCCTCTCAGTTTGAATTAGCTGTCTTACCTAGACTTGCTAATTCGAACCTTGGAAGATCAGCGGGTGGCAACTTCAAGTATCAGAGGGGTAGCCGTGTTAGTCTGAATCCGCAAAAGCGGCGAGGAGTCGTGTGGCACCTTATAGACTAACTGTAGTGTTGGAGCATAAGCTTTCATGGGCAAAGACCCACTTCATCAGATGCATGTAGTGGAAATTTCCAGAGGCAGGTACAAATATGCAGGCCAGAATCAGGCTGGAGATGACAAGGTGGATCCAATCAGGGAGGATAAGGCCCACTTCTAGTAGCTAATCTGGAGGTGTGAATTCCAAGAAAGGAGAAGCTGCTTTTGTAGTTAAATAGCCATTCAGTCTTTGTTTAATCCTGAGTTGATTGTGTCAAATTTGAAGATGAACTGTAGCTCAGCAGTTTCTCTTTGAAGTCTGGTCCTGAAGTTTTTTTGCTGCAGGATGGCTACCTTTAGATCTGCAATTGTGTGTCCAGAGAGATTGAAGTGTTCCCCTACAGGTTTTTGTATGTTGCCATTCCTAATATCTGATTCGTGTCCATTGATTCTTTTACGTAGGGACTGTCCAGTTTGGCCGATGTATATAGCAGTGGGGCATTGTTGGCACATGATGGCATATATTACATTAGCAGATGTGCAGGAGAATGACCAGTGACTGTATGGCTGATCTGGTTAGTTCCTGTGATGGTGTTGCTGGTGTATATATGTGGGCAGAGTTGGCACCGAGGTTTGTTGCATGGATTGGTTCCTGAGTTAGAGTTATTATGGTGCAGTGTGTAATTGCTGGTGAGAATATGCTTCAGGTTGGTGGGTTGTCTGTGGGCAAGGACTGGCCTGCCTCCCAAGGCCTGTGAAAGTGAGGGATCATTGTCCAGGATGGATTGTAGATCACTAATGATACAATGCAAATTCAGTCTTCTTTGTAGTATAGATACACCCTTAATTATTAAAATCACGAATGATTCTGAAAGTGTAGATGTTCATGATTTAATGTTTAAAAACTGTATCTGGTGTTTCTTATTGACTACCCATGTCAGTACTACTTATTACAGAAACCTTCCATGGCATGTAGAAACCAACACTTAAGACTCAAGTCTCCATTCACAACTGTTTTGAATGTATTTATCTGTATGGATTTCAATGAACTTACTCCAGGCTTAACTAGGATAAATGAAAGGAGAGTCAGGCCCTTAAAAATTAAACACTCCTAAACAAGACTTTGTTTTCCCCAACAGAAAGTATAAAACGCAGATGGAGAATATGGTATACAAGATGCAATGCTTTTAAATAGAATGTGTTAACTTGTTGCTCCTGAAGCATCAAAAGTTGTTTAGTTGTTTGATTTAAAACACAAAGCTCATTGGTTACTCTTGCATTCATTTGTGTTAGAAATAAGAGGTTGATGTCCAGAAATCCTTCTGACCTAGCATTTAACAGTATGTCTAATTTCAAGCACTTCTGCTGCTGTAAAAAGTTGATGAAAGTAGCACAAGTGCATCCGTGAATAAATGGCTGTATAATAATGGATGTTTCTTTTTTTTTAATCTTTGCAGGGTTACCGATATTGGGGTGGGATAGGAGTCCTTCAGAGTTGTGAATCTGCTCTCACTCACTATCGGCTTGTGGCTAATCATGGTAATTTTTTTTCTTATTTACAAAGGAGCTAGTCTAGAATTACCTACAATAGTTGTCTGGGCATACTTGAAAATATTTAGAATTTTATATTCTTATATTTCCATTTGTTGAACACACTGGTAGTTTAACCCTCTCCTCCATGAACTTATCTAGTTCTTTTTTGAACTCTGTTACAACATTGACCTTCACAACATCACCAATTAATGATACATTCTTCCATGTATATCCTTTAATGTTAAACTTTTAATTCCAAAGAATGCCAGAATACTTTACAAATTGACATTCCTAGGCAAGATTTCTAGAAAAACTTAATAGATTTTTCTTGTATTTATTTCAAAAACATACTTTGAATTCTGGAAATTCAGAGTTAATGTTGGTTGTGAAATCTGAACTCTAATTCTACACTGTCTTGCACTAAGCATCCAGGTAAAGCAGAATCTCAACCAAAATTGTCTACACTCCTTTATCACCTACTTATATTACACAAAATCATAGCATAATTAGTTTGTTCTTGAGAACTACTTGTGCTAATATACAGCCTTATGTGCCCAGTGTATAGGATTTGGTGGACGTTTGATTTCAGTAAAATCAGTCTTTTTGGTGGTGGTGTGCCAATAATGTAGCTCTCCATTGAAAATTGTCTTCAAATGGCTTGCTTTATATGTCATTGTAGATTAAGTTCATATTGCTTTCCTTGTTCTTTTCATATTCTTGTTGTCAGTGGCTAGCGACATATCTCTGACAGGAGGCACAGTAGTGCAGAGAATTCGCCTGGCAGATGAAGTGGAAAATCCAGGAATGGCCAGTGGGATGCTGGAGGAAGATTTGATTCAGTATTATCAATTTCTAGCAGAGAAAGGAGATGTACAAGCACAGGTACAATCATTGTGACATGATAGTGGGACTCTTCCAGAAGCTGTTGGAGCAGTGGCAGATATGCAAATAATGTGAAGCTCTCAAAACTTCATTCTTCTTTCTCCCAAACTAACATGACTACTAGAGCGGATTAGAAATTTTTTGCTGAAACATCTTTTGATGGAAAATTGCTTCCTAATTATATGATTTTTGTTTTGTTCAAATTTTAAGATTTTTTGTTAAGATACAAAACTTGGTTGTCAAACTTAAAAATTCCGTCAATAAAAATGCTCTTTTTTTTTTCTTTTTGGGGGTAGGTGCATGTGCTAGGAAATACAATTTTTCTTTTTGACCAACATGCTAATGATTGATTTCCTCGCAACCTGAGGAAGAGAGAGCATTGCAACACCCTAACTCCTCGGGCCAGTTTAGGAGCAGAATTGGCTGTCCTGGAGGGAGCATTGGTCATAAGAACTATCATGGTGCAGGGCCTTCAGGAGGCGTAAAGGACTGCTGAAAGCTTTGGAGAGACCAGTATTTCCATAGTTTGGTATCTTATGAGTAGTTGTAAGACTTAACTGGAACTGCTTCTTTAACCATGAATATTCTCATTTCCTTTTGTTGCTGTGGTCTGCCTCTGTTTGGTAGAACCCAAAAGAATTCTACATAGCCCTAATGTTACATTAGAAATGTTCACCTTAAGGAATAAACATGGCACAACTCTGGAATGGTCTTTGGACCAACCACATATTATCCATATACTGCAGTGATGACACGGTTAACTAGAAGTCAGTGGTCTTTGGTGCAGTTCAGAAGTTGTTATAAAGAAATGTACAGTATAGTCATTTAAATAAAGTGTTTGCCAGCAATAATCTTGAAATGCTATCTGAGATGTTGCAGTTAACTCTTGTTGTAAATATATGGAAATAATCAATTCCTTATTGCTTTGTTATTGATGGCAAATAATTTAAAAATCCATTGCAATGTAAAACTAATTGTTTTCAGTCAACTTACCAGTGGTCAAGTGTCCATATTCCAACTGTTTTTGACTTCTTTTAGCATGCTCAGCTTGCCTTGATTTTTCATGTTTGGAGCACACTGATAGAGCCAGGTGGAGGAAGCTTGGCCTGCTACTGCCCACATTGTATCTATTCTCTGAGTAGAGGGTTTTGCTGTCTGCATAGTGTAAACATGATTCCCTTCCACTATATTTAATCCACATTAATAGAATGAATCAAAAGAACTGAGAGAGATGCCTGAACATAGCAAACAGAATGGAGAAGGTATCATTTTAAAAACTAGAATGAACATCCTTGAATCTTTTATATCATAACAAGAATAATAAACCTGGGAATCAACTCATTTGCTTTAGTCATCCTTGTGCCTCAAATAATTGTGGCTAATGAAGCAGAATAATTTTGTTTTCAAGCTCATTTCCTTTTATTTTATCTCTGATAAACAATTTGGTATGCTGTTTGCTGTGAAAGTGATTAATTTATTCAATTTGTAATTGTATGCTTCTGTATATGGGGTTACCCTATTCTTTAGGTCTTTGTTTCATTTTTCAGGTTGGTCTTGGACAGTTACATTTACACGGTGGAAGAGGAGTGGAGCAAAATCACCAGGTACCCATTTTACATCATTGCTGGCATTTATGGCGTAGTGATCAATACAGTGATTTACAGGAGAGTGAATTGTCTAGGCGTCCAGAAAAACTAAAACTGTTTAAATGCTGGCTTGATACAGCAGTTGTGACTGGCTTTCTTAGTTAGTTATAGGCACTAGTTTGATTTGTAGAAGGAGCAGATTCTCTCTCTGCCTCCCATTAGTTGACATTGAAGATGAAGTCAAAACACATGGCACCAGATTCCTGTACTTAACAGACTTCATTGCATATCTCAATGGCTGAGTTTTTTGCATGCATGAGAGGCTTTTCATGGTGTGCAGAGGCATGCATTTGCAATGAGAATCTGGCCCATGTTTACAAGAACTGTTGCCATACAATCAGTATACTCTTTCATGGCTAAATTAGCAGCAAATGGATGTGTGGTTTTCAGTACTGCAGGTGTTCACAATTCCCAGCTCAGTGCTGGGTTGGCTTATGCAATAGGAAGAAATTGACTTCCTGCAAAGACAGAATTTTTTAAAAGCTTCTATGGTAGGAAGAGCTTGTATAAACACAGATGTAAGGGGAGTATGTCATGAATATTATTATTCCAAATTAATTCTTAGGAAGAGAGTGAATGAACTTTGCAGTTGTCTTTAAATCAGCTTAAAACAAAACATCTTTTGTTTCAGCATTATATTTAGAGTTTAGTATGATGTTTGATACAATCTTGCATGACTTTCTAGAGAAATAGGAGCTAAATGTGAGCTACTATAAGGTGAGTGCATAACTGGTTGGATAATCATGCCCTTGTAGCATGACTATGAACCATTGATAATGATGAGCTCCAAAGGGATCAGTTCTGTTCAATATATTCAGCAATGATTTAGATAATGGCATAAAGAGTACACATATGAAGTTTGCAGATAACAAGGTGGTAGGAGTTGCAAAGCTTTGGAGGACAGGATTATAATTCAAAATGGTTTAGACAAACTGGAGAAATGGTCTGAGGTTAATAGGATGAAATTCAATAAGAAGAAATGCATAGTACTCCATCTAGGAAGGAACAGTCAGTTGCACACATTCAAAATGGGAAATGTCTGTCTAGAAAAAGGAGTATTGCAGAAAGGAATCTAGGGGTCATAGTGGATTACAAGTTAAGTATGAGTCAACTGTGTAACACAGTTGCAAAAAAGAGCAAACTTAATTCTGGGATGTATTAGCAGGAGTGTTGTAAACAACACTCAAGAAGTTATTCCTCTGCTCTACTATGCACTGATTGGGCCTCACTGAAGTATTGTGTCCTGTTCTGGATGCCACATGTCAGGAAAGAGCTGGACAAAATGGATAAAGTCCAGAGAAGAGCAACAAAAATGATGAAAGGTCTAGAAAACATGACCTATTAGGGAAGACTGAAAACATTGGGTTTGTTTTGTCTGGAAATGAGAAGACTGAAATGGGATATTATAAAGTGTTCAAGTACCTAAAAAGATGTTACAGTCAGGGAAAAGAATAATTATTCTCCTTAACCTCTGATCATTCTACAAGAAGCAATGGGCTTAAAGCAGCATTGGAGATTTAGGTTGACATTGGGGGAAACTTCTCAACTGTTAAAATGGTTAACTACTGGAATAAATTGTCTAGAGGTTGTGGTTGGAGATTTTTAAGAGCAGGTTAGACAAACCTGTCAGGGATGGTATAAAATGATGCTTGGTCCTTCCATGAGTACTGGGGACTTGACCCTCTCAAGGTTCCTTCCAGTCTTCTGATTCGATGATCCTTTTTCATCAAAGTGTATTATGCAGGCTGGACATATCCACAGACTGTGCACTGAAGATGGAGGCAATCTGAAATACTTAACAAATTTTTTGACTCCTTAGTGATAAAGTGTTCCCACTCACCTCTCAAGTATCAATCAAGCATTCAAAATCAGGGATGCCTCTTAGAGCCAGTAACTAATTCTGATGAAACTAAACTTTAAAATTAACCAACTTAAATTATCTTTCCCAGTTGACATCAAGCAGCCCTGAGCATTCAGCTCAGAATAGCACAAAATTGGATCTAAATATCCACCCAGACTGGAAAACATTCTGTACACATGTCCCTGCAATTAAGTTTATTGTGATGAGTTAGACTTCACTAGTAGGGCTCATCTGTTGATATGCATTTTAGTAGTTAAATTCTTGTACTGATACTGCTCATTAAAAGTGCTGTCATATGGATGGAACTCGGGTAAATATTGAATTTTATTAATATAATCAGAACTGACTTAAATGGGGCCTGTGTGTTGTGTAGTCTTGCATTAATCTTTGTATTCATGCCCATCAGTGTGACAGAAGCTATTTGCTTATATATTTGCATGTCTATGCAACCACACTTAAGTTGTGGCCCTCGACATATTCTGTGAGTATCATTGTGGCTCCTAGGGCTTCCAAAGTTGAGTAGCCCTGGTCTAGACCATCCCTGATAAATGTCTATCTAAACCGCTCTTAAATATCTCCAGAGATGGAGTTTCTACAACTTCCCTAGGCAACTTATTCCAGAGTTTAACCACCCTGACAGTTAGGAAGTTTTTTCTAATGTCCAACCTAAATGTACCTTGCAGCAGTTTGTGCCCATTGCTTCTTGTCCTATCCTCTGAGGCCAAGGAGAACAATTTTTCTCCTTCTTCCTTGTGACATCTGAAAACTGCTTTCATGTTCCCTCTCCATCTTCTCCTTTCCAAACTAAACAAGCTCAATTCTTTCAGTCTTCCTTCATAGATCATGTTCTCGAGACCTTTAATCATTCTTGTTGCTCTTCTCTGGACCTTCTCCAATTTCTCCACATCTTTCTAGAAATGTGGTGCTCAGAACTGGACACAATACTCCAATTGAGGCCTGATCAGAGTAGAGCGGAAGAAAGACTTCTCATGTCTTACTCTCAACACTCCTGTTACTGCATCCCAGAATTGTGTTTGCTTTTTTTGTAACAGTGTCACACTGTTGACTCATATTTAGCTTGTGGTCCATTATGACCCCGAGATCCTTTTCTACAGTACTCCATCCTAGACAATCACTTCCCATTCTGTATGTGTGAAACGGATTGTTCCTTCCTAAGTGGAGTATTTTGCATTTGTCCTTATTAAACTTCATCCTAATTACCTCAGACCATTTCTCCAGTTTGTCCAGATCCTTTTGAATTCTGACCCTATCCTCCAAAGTAGTTGCAACTCCTCCCGGCTTGGTATCATCTGCAAACTTAATAAGCATATTCTCTAGGCCAATATCTAAATCGTTGATGAAGATATTGAACAAAACTGGTCCCAAAACAGACCCCTGTAGAACCCCACTTGTTATGCCCTTCTAGCAGGATTGTGAACCGTTGAGAATGTTTAGTGCAAATTGGAAAGTTATGCAGGGCAACCTCCTACTATGTACATGTAAACATTCAGAGGACTTGGGAAAACTGTCTAATTAAATGCTATTCTCATAACCTACAGAATATAGCTCTTATATCCCAGTAGTAACACTTACCGTTGTGTTAGAATCTTGGTCATAATTTTGGCTGTTCTTTAAAGTGCTACATAGTTCTGTCTTCTGTTTCTGTGTTTAATAGTGAGCCATTCTGGAGCTAGATGAAGGACAAGTAGGTTTCATGCATGAGAGGTTGTCATCAGATGTGCTTAGCCTTTTCCATGGCAGTGGGAGGGAAACGCACCTGGGGGCAGGACTCTTGAAATGGATTATGGAAAGAGTTGTAACTTCAGAGTGGATTTTTCTTATGCAAGTGCCTAAAGAAGTCATCTTCTGAGACAGGTTGATATGAAGCTCCTTTGAAATTGAAATGAATTGCATTATTTCTGACTCCATTTCCTAAATCATGGCATACCAAGGGATGTTCATCTTCCTCTTGGAACCTTTACTGTATTTCACAAGCAATACTTGATAACATACCTGTTACCAGTGGAGAGTAATATAGAATCTATAAACACTATTTATTTATGGAGAGGAAATGCTTTTATTGACTAAAATACTTTTCAACTCTTTTTTTTTTTTTCTCACAGAGAGCATTTGAATACTTCAACCAAGCAGCTAATGCTGGTAACTCACATGCCATGGCTTTTCTAGGAAAGGTAAGATATAAATATTTTCCAGAGGATGCAAATGTGGATATCTGTTTCCTTGGGCAGCTACTGTGTTCTCTGCTGTTTGAAAACCAGGATGATTATTTAGTTGCTTAATTAAAGACTTAAACTTCTCAATCAGGCATTCATTTTAAAACAAAATAGGCCAAGAGAGTGAGGTAATGTCTTACTGGATCAACTTCTGTTTATTAAAGAGAGACACTTTTGAGCTACATAGAGCTCTTCTTCAGTGTTTTAGAGGAAAATGCAAGAAACTCCCTAAGCAGACACAGTAATGCCAGAGTTCTAGCTCTGGCTTATGAATTCCTAAAACTGCAGCATATTAGATCTATATGTATATGGTATACACTACTGCTAATGGATCAATATGCTAGCTCAACTCTTTTCAGGATGCCAATTGATTAAATAAAATAATTTCCCAAGAAGTCTCCTAATCAACATCATCTTATTGGTTAATGAACCATTTATTTTTATAGATGTGTATTTGTATCTTTGAGTCAGCTATTTAGCACTTAGTCTTCTTTTTTGAGGCCTGTCCCTGTGAGTGCTCCACCTTAGGTGTTTTGGCGCCTCAGCACTCCTGACTGGAAGATTTTTCTAGAAGGATTTTTTTTTTTGGACAGCTAGCTTGCACATGCACAGAAGCACTACATGTGCTAGGCAGTTAATGTGTATGCGCGAGATACGATCACCTCAGTTCCTTCTCTGCTGCAGCCGGCGTTGGTCAGAACCTGCAGTGCGCTCTGCAGATTTCTCCTCAAAGAGACAGCTACTCTTTTCCTTTACTTAGTTAGCCTTTCCATTATATTTTTATTACATTTTTACTAACCTTAAAAAAAAAAAAAAAAAAAAAAAAAAAAAAAAAAAAAAAAAAAAAAAAAGAAGCCCGAGTGTCTCCCTCAAACACATAGACCGGCATGGGCTCTGTGCCCCGCACGTCTCCTCAGAGGACTCTTCTCTCCTGCGCTGAGGAGTTTATTTTCCCTCAGCTTCAGCTCGTCTCCTCACATAAGACTGAGAGATTTTTTTTTTTTTTTCACGGATTTAAAAAAATATTTGTAGTCTTTTTCACAGCGTTCGCCTAAGTGGGGGCTCTGCTTTAAATGCTGTTTTCTCCTCACAGGCTGTCAATCATGCTGCCACACTAGCACTTTCAGTGCATAAGTTGTCTGGACAATTACAATGCAGTTTATTGCCCTCAGTGAAAATTTGGCAGCTGGGTCCAGGAGAGCCAGAGTGTTTTTCAGCTCAACCTGATTTCCCTCAAACACTCCCTCAGACCAGCGTCAGACCCTGGTCACCCCGCATCCCTGCTATTACTATCACCAGCAGCGATGTCCGATAAGGCAGTTCCCCCTGCCGCAGCTATGAGATCTGCCTCTTCCAAACAGAAGAGAGCACATATTTCAGCAAACAGGGAATCCCCTTCCCATAAGAAAGGATGATCCCTGAATCCTAAGATAGCTCCATCCCCCGCTGGGGTTCCAGACAAGCGCTTACCAGGGCAGCGTTCACTGACAGCATCCTGAGGGTCTAAGGACCTGGTCAGTGTGCTTAAACATGCTGGTAAGCCCAAGCCTGTCACAGCTGAAGAGCACAGGACTACAGTAGCAGCATCAGTCCTACCAGCACGAAGCAGTGCTGTACATAAGCAGTGCTGTACACAGACTTCTCTTACGCCCTCAGCACCTATGCCATCCCCTCTGCTCACGAAGCCAAAGCATACACTGGCACAATATTCTTTACCACCAGTGCCTCTCTTTTGCCGTTTTACGTCCACAGATGATTCTGTTATCTCTTCAGTGCCTGCGACACCCTTGTTTGGCACTGATTCCTCCCCCCATTCAGAGAGGTTTTCAATTTCTATGCCTGGCACTTCCATACCTCCGTTATCTGATGAGGAGGATCAGGCTTCTATCATGACCTCAGCTCCTCCCAGACACTCTATGCTGAGGCACAAATTTCCTCGCTTACAACTGACCTTACCACACTGGCAACCTGCGCATTGGCTACCACCACCTATGCCAGTGCCCCCCACGTGGCCCTACTGGGACTCCTGGGAACCTTACAGGGCTCAGTAGCAACAGCATCACCATGTTGCTCAGCGTTGCTCCAGGCCTACCTCTGTGTCCCTTGACGCTTCAAGGGACCAGATAAACTTCAATCAGCCACTAAGTGATGAGGAATCCACCTCTTACTCTCGCCCACTTACACAGATATCTCCTCCCTCCCCAAGGGATACACTTATGCCTCCACAAGCCCTGTCTGAGGATGATTTCAAGACTTTCCAAGACCTTTTCAAGAGGGTAGCTGAGATCCTCGAGGTCTCATTAATCACACTGCCAGAGACCCAGCATAAACTTACGGGTATCCTCCATACCTCTCCATCCATGAGGCTAGCTCTCCCCATGGACCCCGTCCTCATGGATCCAGCCAAGCAATCTTGGCAAACACCTTCCACCATTCACCCAGTGGGAAAGAAGGTGGATAGGAAACATTACGTGGCTCCTTAGGGTGACGAGTGTTTATTCTCACGTCCTTCCCCTAACTCCCTAGTTTTTGAGGCAGTGAATCAGAGGAGCAAGCAAAACATTGCCAAATCCACCCCTCCCGATAAGGAGTGGAAACATCTAGACATAATGGGCAGACGGTCATATTCCTCTGCCTCCTACAGCTATGTATCACTAATTACACCACGATGCTGGCAAAATACACTCATATATTTGAGCAAATCACAGATTTTATTCAATTCCTCTCAGAGGAAAAAATAGAATAAATGAGAGCTAACACTAATGAGGGTCTTCTGATAGCCAAAACAGCCCTCCAAGCTGCTTTGGACTCAGCTGACACAGCTTCACAAGCTCTTGCTATCTCTGTAGTGACGAGAAGAGCCTCCTGGCTCCACCTCTCTGATTTCCCAAAGGAGGTCCAGACGAAGGTAGAAGACCTTCCGTTCGAGGGCCCAAAGCTCTTCACTCATGGCACGGATGCTTTTTTACATTCCCTGAAAGACTTCAGGGGCACACTTAAAATGCTAGGCATCCAGAATGCACCAAAACGCAAACAAAACAAACTTTACGATCAGAGATACAGACCTTTCCTCTTTGGTCATTCTCAAAGGCAATATGACCCTAGAAAGTGCCAACGTCAAGGGAGAAGACGACAGCCAGCCAATCAACCCACTTCATCTCAGTCCTCTAACTCTAGGCAAACATTTTGAAGGTCTGGTCAAGAGCCGTCAGATTCGTCTTCCCTCACCCGAGCCTCCTATCACGCTACTATCCAACCACAGATTAGCACCATTTTACTATCAGTGGTGCCTCATAACTACAGACAAATGGGGCCATCTCACAAGACTATTCTACGTCAAGAGATCGACCACTTTCTCCTTATCAATTCAGTGGAAAGAGGTCCACAACAATATCAAAATACCAGCTTCTACTCCCAATATTTTCTCACAGAGAAGAAGTCAGGAGGCTGGAGACCCATTCTTGATCTCAGAGCTCTCAACAGTTCTCGACAGATCCTGTACCAATGCTTCAAGATGGTTACCCTCTCCACCATCATACTCTCCCTCAACAAAGATGACTGGCTGGCGACTCTCGACCTCCAAGACACCCGTACATCCTTCATATAGGAGGTACCTAAGATTCACAGCAGGGAGACGTCATTTCCAGTATACAGTACTACCTTTCAGCCTATCCATGGCGCCGAGGGTCTTTTCCAAGGTCTCAGCAGTTGTGGCGGCCCACTTGCAAAGACAAGGAGTGTCAATTTATCCATATCTCGATGACTGCCTTATAAGGGGCAAGTCGTTCCAGGAATCTCAGGACTCAGTCATGACCACCATATCGCTGTTCCATTCACTTGGCCTCCAAATCAACCTCTCCAAATGCCAGCTCCAACCAACCAAAGTACTAGAGTGTATAGGAGCTCAACTTGATTTCATCCGTGCTGTCGCATCCTTACCCCATTAGAGGTTACTCGCGGTAGGGCTGGGGAGCTCACCTGGGTACTCTCACCACACAAGCACAGTGGACCCCCTCGGAGACCACAGTGCACATCAATTGCTCGAGCTTCGGGCAATATACTACACCTGCCGGCATTTTGTGAACCATATTTCCAACTCCACAGTGCAGATCTTTACGGACAACCAAGCTGCAGTGTTCTACAGGTAGGGGCGAGGTCCTACCCCCTCTGCAGAGAGGCAGTCCGGTTATGGACTTGGTGCATCGCTCACAACATAATGTTTATTGCCTCACATCTCCCCGGCAAAGACAACATAACCGCAGACAGCCTCAGCAGGAACTTTCCAGTGAGCCATGAATGGGAATTAAACCCCATCATTCTGCATCACATCTTTACACAATGGGGCTCCCCACAGATCGACTTGTTTGCCAACAGTGCCAACAAAAAGTATCCATGCTACTGTTCGTATGTGGACGTTGGAACACAATCCCTAGGTGACGCATTCACTATACACTGGAGGACAACCTTACTATACGCCTTTTCCCTGTCCCCCTCCCCCATACCGCTTCTCCATCAAGTAGTCACCAAGTTGCACTTAGACAACGCCAATGTCCTGCTGATAGCACCAGACTGGCCAAGACAAACCTGGTATATGTACCTACAGAAAATGTCAGCCAACTGCCCACAGCGTCTCCCATGGCTCTCACATCTCACCCAATGTCGCGGTCATCTTCAGCATCCCCATCTCCACACCCTGAACCGTCAGGCCTGGCTCCTCAGTGACTTACTTCACTAGAAGCAGAATATACAGACGCAGTCCAACAGATCCTCCTTAGCAGTCGGAGAACATCCACTCACAAAACTTACCTGTACAAGTGGCGTCAATTCTCCACCTGTCTCATCTCCACAATCTTGACCCATCTTCCACTCCATTACTCACGGTCCTGCAATACATAACTGAACTAAAAAACTCAGGGCTTTCACTCAGTTCCCTGAAGGTTCATCTTTCCACCATAACCGCTTTACACCAGCCAAAAGACAGCAAGTCGCTATTTACACATCCCACGACCAAAAGTTCCTCAAAGGATTGCAGAACATTTATCCACCAATCAAACATCTGGCTCCGGCCTCGGACCACAATTTGGTTCTGAGGGCTTTAACTCGTAAACCGTTAGAGCCTATGGCGACCTGCACGAGGCTCCACCTTTCTATGAAGGTGGCCTTACTAGTGGCAATAACATGTGCCAGGAGAGTCCGTGAAATTGCGTCTCTCAGGGCAGACCCTCCTTTCACCATCTTCCATAAGGACAAGGTAGTCCTCTGACCTCACCCTAGGTTCCTGCCGAAGGTGCCCTCTTCTTTCCACTCTAATGAACCTATTAACTTACCAGTCTTTTTTCCTAAACCCCATGCCAACCAGACAGAGGCCACACTCCACACACTTGATTTACGGAGGGCCACTGAGTTCTACCTAGAAAGAATCAAGCAAATTAGGAAAACCTACAGGTTATTCATATCAACCACCGAACGATCCCAGGGTCTCCCCATCTCCTCCCAGAGAATCTCAAAATGGATAGTGGAATGCATAAGAATAGCATATTCAATCTTTGGTAAAGAACCAGCTGCACAACTTCGTGCACATTTGACCAGGGCCATGGCAGCATCAACAGCCTATGTACAGGTCATCTCCCTGTCCGATTATATGCAAATCGGCCACCTGGTCCTCTACTCATATATTTGCTGCTCACTATGCTCTGGATTCATACGTGTCCAGAGAAACTGCATTCGGACATACAATCCTTACCATAGTCCAAAAGGACACTACACCATCCAAAGCTCCCATCTCCAGTGGATAAACTGCTTGTAGTCATCTAAGGTGGAGCACCCACAGGGACACTCCTCAAGAAGAAGGAGAGGGTTGCTCACCCTCTGCAGTAATGGATGTTCTTCTAGATGGGTGTCCCTGTGGGTGCTCCACCACCCACCCTTCTTCCCCTCTGCTTCAATTTTATTTCCAGATTTTCCCGGGGCAGAGAAGGAACTGAGGTGACCGTATCTCGCTCATGCGCATTAGCCGCCTAGCACATGCGCATGTGCGAGCTAGCAGTCAAAGCCACTGCTAGTAAAATCTTCCGGCCAGGCACGCTGCGGCGCCAAAACACCTAAGATGGAGCATCCACAGAGACACCCATCCTGAAGAATGTCAGTTACTGCAGAGGATGAGTAACCCTCTTTTTTTTATTTATATATACTATTATTTGCACTAAACAATAACTTTTTCGTGTATTCCAAAGACAGCCCATAAAAAAGATGATTTGCACATGGAAAGTTGGTCAAGGTTCTTCACTTCTCCCACCTAAAACTAATCTATGCCCCTTTATTAATTAACTGTTAGATGTGCTTTTGTTTCCCAGATGTATTCAGAAGGAAGTGATATTATACCTCAGAGCAATGAGACTGCTCTTCAATATTTCAAGAAAGCTGCTGATATGGTATGTTTTCTTCATTCATGAGTTAGAAATATAAAGGTCATATCTTCTCAAAGTACTCGTTTCACAAAAGTCTCCCTTTGATTTTATTTTTTGTAACTTAAATAGCTAAAAAATCATACGTAAATACTTTACAAACACAGACTATTTCACAGTAATAGAGATGTAGCCGTGTTAGTCTGGTCTTGCTGCAACAAAAGGCAGGACTATGCAGTACTTTAAAGACTAACAAGATGGTTTATTAGGTGATGAGCTTTCGTGGGCTAGACCCACTTGATCTGAGGAAGTGGGTCTGGCCCACGAAAGCTCATCACCTAATAAACCATCTTGTTAGTCTATGCAGCACTTTAAAGACTATTTCATGAGACCTAAACTTTAGCTCCTGACCACAGTGCTTCGTGGAGTCTGTTCAGCTCAACAGATGCAATGCTTCTCTTATGACCTGCAACTATTGAATCTGTTTTAGATGTTTAAATACATCTCTAAATTTCCCTTGCAATTTGTGCTTATGTGTGTGGTATTCTTCATATACTCCCCTACATGGTTGTGTAGCATAGCTATAAATTGAACTTCTATGGTGTTCTGTCATGGGCTGCAGATTGTCTCTTGTCCATGCACTTTAAAAACAACTATTAAAAAATGAGTGGTCCTGTGACACCTTAGAGACTATCAAAAATATATGTATAGTATCATGAGCTTTTGTGGGCAAAAACCCACTACTTCTGGCTATTCTAGAGAGGTTGTTGTAACTTAAGGCCCCAAGGCTGTTCCTGCACTGGGGCTCCTCCAGCCTTCAGAGCTACTTGGACTTCAGAGCACACAAATGACTGAAAGCAACTTTAGTAACACCTGCCCTTGGCCTACAAATTCTATGCTGTATCAGAGAGGCATAGCACAGGATCTTGCTTCTAATGAAATCAATGAGGTGATAACAGAATAAAGGTAGCATAATAGGCACCAAGGGGAGACCAGCACCATACTACTTAAATTGGGACTGTGATACTTTAACAGACATTTTAATAAACCCTGTAATCTTCAACAGTATCTATTCTAGAGGGCATTAAAGGGCATATAAAAGAAAATGGTAAAATTTGTAGCCAGCCCCAAATTTTTCCCCTCCTTAAGTGTTTTTCCCTTTGTTGTCAGGGTAATCCTGTTGGGCAGAGTGGGCTAGGAATGGCTTATCTGTATGGAAGAGGAGTTCCTGTGGTAAGTCTGAATAGTATCTTGTCAGTCCTGATTGCCTAGTGGAAAAACCAGTCAATTTCTAAAATACCTGGTTGGCGGTAGGCAGATATAAGTATTAGGTTACATAACCTTCTTTGCTGACTTTTCCTTGACAGATAGTCATTTTTAGTGCCATGCAATATTGCAGTTGTTCAAATCCTATTGATATAAGTCATGAAAGTAAAACTCAATTTCTGAGAAACATAATACCCCAATATTTTCAAATAACTTGAACTACCAGTGTCTATTAAAGATGTTACCAGTCACAGGACTGAAAAACATTCTTAAAATACAAAATCTAGTATAAAATCCACCTTTATTTTGTCTTGCAATTAGACACAATATTCCTCTTTATTTCTTGGTTCAAGTACACACAAGTCTATGTATAGATTCTTGTGGAAATTTACAGGGACAAATATTTACATCTGTTGGCTTAATAGTAAGATATATGTGCAAGATATATCTTCTTGGAGCTCTAGGTAGTCAGCTTTATAAACAGATATAGTCAAATTTCAAGGTATGTCTATACATTGAGCTGAAATATTTGAAAGCTAAATAGTGCAGCTAAGAGATTCAAGAGCTGTTTTCTCTTGAAATGGTATAGTGTATTGATTCCATTTAGCTAAACAAAATGTCTATGCACAGCACTGCAATCAGCTGTTGCAGTCTCAGAACTTTGTGAATACCCATTTTATAGCTACTGGCATAGGTTTTTGAAGCAGAGGTTTGTTGGAGAACCTATGAAGTATTTTTGGTGATTTCTTGAGTGTCCTAAAAGACTGAGTTAATATATCCATGTTCTTCACATGCCAACTAGTACTAGGGAATATTCTACCATGAGGAGTACATGAAAATTGTAGAAATATAGGCTGGAATGTCATCTAGTCAAGAAGTCCCATGCACTGAGGCAGGACCTAGTATACTTAGTCCACCCCCAACAGCCATTTGTCTAACCTGTTCTTAGAAACCTTCAGTGACAGGGATTATGAAACTCCCTTGAAAGACAGTTCCAGAATTTAACTACCCTTATAGTTAGAATTTTTTCCCTAAATCTCCCTTGCTGAAGATTAAATGGAGTACTTCTTATGCTGCCATTAGTGGACACCAAAAAAACTGAACCCCCAACTTTCTGTAACAGCTGTTAACAATTTGAAGACAGTTAACCTCATAGATCAGGTTTTCTGTAGCTTTTTTGTAGCTCTCCTCTGAATTCTGTCCAGTTAGACCACATCTTTCCTGAAGTATGACCCCCAGAACTGGCTACATACTCCTGCTGAGGTCTCACCATTGCCAAGTAAAGAGGGACAGTTACCTTCAGTCTCATACCTGCAACACTCCCAGAATGATAGTAACCTTATCACAACTTCATCATATTGTTGTCTTGCACAACAGAACTGTTCTTTGTGTTTTATATGTACCTCTTCTACGTAGCTGAATAAAAAGCATAATGTGTTTATTCTCCTGTTGTCAGCAAAAATATATCCTATCAGATTTTATGGGGCATATAGTCTATTTTGATTAGGATATAGCTTCTTAGTGTGCCACCTTGCTCAGTTCTATAATGACTGGATCTGTCTTCCTGCAGAATTATGAACTGGCATTAAAGTATTTCCAGAAGGCTGCAGAGCAAGGATGGGTAGATGGACAGCTTCAACTGGGCTCCATGTATTATAGTAAGTGGCTTCAGAATGTTGCATTGAGTATTCATTAGATAGTGCTGGGACAATAGGAATGTGTTTTAACATCTGTGAATCAATATTCTCTTTTTATTACAGGAATTTACATCACCTAGCACAATATATAGTAAAACAGTTTTTGTGTTCCTTCAGTTTGAATATTGTAGATCTTACCTGATGGTGTTTTTCTTAACAAACTGGCTTTAGCTACTGTTACTTAACTGCTTATATTAAAAAATGCAAATACTTTATCCTTCATTTTGATTGCAATGCTGCCTTTTTAGGATATTGATTTGCAGTGTCTGAATAGTGTTGACCACTGATGTGACTTCTTTCTTTGTAGATGGCATTGGAGTGAAGAGAGATTATAAACAGGCTTTGAAATATTTTAATTTGGCCTCCCAGGGTGGTCATATTCTGGCTTTCTATAACCTGGCACAGATGCATGCCACTGGTACTGGGGTAATGAGATCTTGCCATACTGCTGTTGAGGTGAGGCCTTCTCTTTATAAATTTACAACCCAGACTAATTTGTAGAGCTGCTTAGGAATTTTTTGATGAGATTATTTTTGTGGAAAGTAGTGATTTGTCAAAACAAAACTGTTCATGAGAAAAGGTCAGTTTTAGTCTTAAAAAATGAAAAACATCTTGCCTTGATATTTTTGAAATACAAATTCCAGGGCTTGTTGTTTGAAATTGTGTTTTGTTTTTAAATTTATGCTAAGTAAAAGTTGGGGCAAACTGAAGCAGTATTTTAATGACTCCAACCAATTTTTTGAACTTCTTGTGAAAATCTTCAAGATGTTTACTTTGTACCCATACAGGCTAAGTGAATTTTCAAATTCTTAAACATTCTTGGGACAGAAAAGGGTTTCCCATCCAGTTCTACTAATTTGCGTAACTGAGTGAAATGTATTGTGTAAGTAGGCTGCAACTCAAGTTTAAAATCTGTAGAGTTGTACACTTCTCCCCTCCCCCACTAATGTTGAATTTTGCCTGTTGTTTTTAGACCCTTTGTCACAACATAACTGGATAAATTAACAAGCACCTATATATTCAATGGCACGATCGCTAGCTTCTATGTCACTCTGGAAGGGAAGGCTGAAAGTGTTGCAATAGCATCACTTAAATTGGGGGGAAGGGAGAAATGAGGTAATGTTTAATATCAGAGCAAACAATAAAGATGGTAGTCCTCATTTTTTTTTAAAATGAGTTTTCCATTAGGGAAGGGCTTCAAGATTATTTTAGAAACAGAGAGCTAGAAACAGCTTAAAAAATAAAGCTGAGATTCTGAAGTAGCATATGGATTCTGACACAGATTTTTGTGGAATATGTGGGTCCTATGCAGAAACACATGCAATACAGATAATTTTGAATTCTAAACAGCTCTTTATTAAAAGAAACAAGGAATCTGGTAACAATGAAGTTGTAATTTGTCCTTGTGCTGCCTTGCCTGGGACTTGTATTCACTTTGCTTGGGTTAGCCACTTATTCGTCACACTGGCTGAGATATGGACCTCCTAGAACAGAGACTGCCTTTTGGAGCTAGAGTTAAACTCGAAGAAACCTAGTGTTTTAGTGTTTTATTTTGAGGCTGTTGTGTTCCTGCTGTAATTTCATTGTTAAGGTGTGCTGTTAAGCCTGTTAAGCCATTTAGGTCTGTCTTCTATGTTTCCTTCTCTTTCCACAATCCTTACTGTCCATTTAAATAAACTTTTATCTCTTCATATCCTTTAAACTATAAGCTTCTGAAGACAGCCATGATAATTGTGTGTTCTCTTTTTTCCTACAGTTATTTAAGAATGTGTGTGAACGAGGGCGCTGGTCTGAGAGACTCATGACTGCCTACAATAGTTATAAAGATGGTGATTCAAATGCTGCTGTGGTTCAATATCTTCTCTTGGCAGAACAAGGCTACGAAGTGGCACAGAGCAATGCTGCCTTCATACTTGATCAGAGTAAGGAGCTGTGCTAATCTGTGTTAAACAGTAGCTCATTGTGGGTTAGTACTGACTGCCTATTTAACATGCAAAGCATCGTCACTAAGCAAGACATACTTGGGTTAAATAGCTGGTCTGAGCTAATAACATTTCTGAAAAAGCAAGAATTCTCCCCCCATCGTACCTGCCTCCTACACTCAGAAGTTATTACTTCTGTTTCTCTTTTCTTATATAGATATAAGATGTTCATTAACACTCAGAAGTTGGACATACCTCTGTTATGGAAGGAGAGGATAGTTCAGTGAGGCCTAGTTCTTTACTTCTTGTGAACCGTTCTTATTTTCTAGTCAAGGATAACTGGGTATGATAAGGATAACTGGGTATGATAAGCAGCTGGATGGCTGAGTTCTTTTGTTACACTTAAGAGAACTGCTTAATGATTAAATGATCAGTCTTTTTGCTAAAAATGAGTGACCAGAGTAAAGTCAGTTGCAATCAGTAGGGATGTAAAAGGTTAACTGGGAAGCCTCACCCGTTAAGGTTCCGGTTAACTGGTACGAGCTGGAGCAACTCTCTGCCCGGCCCTTTCCCTCTGCACTCTGCTGCAGGTTACACACTGGCAGCTGGCTGCAGAGCCCGCAATGAAGCCTCCCTGGGAGCAGGGCTGGCAGCAGAGCTGCCTCCCCAGGAGCAGAGTTGGTAGAGGCCCCTGCAGGTCCCGTTCCCGAGGAGGTGGCTTTAAGCTTTATGCTGCAGAGTCCACAGCGTGTGAAACTGCTAGAATTTTTAGCTGTTACACCAGGGGTGGGCAATAATTTTTTTATGGGGGTGCACTCCGAGGGCCAAATAATATCTTCCATTATATTAATGGAGAAGGTGCGGAATCTGGGATGGAGGTTAGGTGTAGAAGAGAACCTGGGGTAAGGGAGGGAGTTTGGGCGAAGGAGGTGGTTGTGACCTTGGGCACTGGACTGGGGTGTAGGGGGTTAGATTGTGACCTAGGGCAGGGAATTGGGATACAGTAGAGGGGACAGGGGATTATGGGGCAGGGTTTTGGGTTGTGAGCTAGGGCAGGAGGGAGCTGTGATCTGGGAGGGGATATGGGTGCAGAAGGCAGGTAGAGGATTTAGGTTTGTGGAGTTGGGGGCAGAGAGTTAGGAGAGGTAGGGGTTGGGGTACCAGAGGCAGGCTCTGATCAGGAGACTTACCAGCCAGCAGCCTAGCATTTTCCTGAAGCAGCCTCCCTTGCTTGTCTGTCCCTGCATAGGCTACAACCATGTGCTCTGTGAATAATTACCAGCCCCAAGGGGAGGGGCCATGACACTTCTTGGCTTCCTGTTCTTGAAACAAGCAGCTCCCATTGGCCAGTTTCTGGCCAAAAACCAGCCAATGAGATTGTGTTGGGGGCAGGAGTCGCTCCTAAAGCCTTTCCCCCTCCCCTCAGGACTCACAGATTTTAAAGTGAAACTGCCTGGCAGCCATGTTGCTGAGCGACATGTGAGTGGGTCAAGGCAAGCAGAAGGCCTGCCTGGGGCTCTCTGCAGCATCCACAGGCCGTATCCAGTGGCTTGGCTGGCTGGATTCAGCCCGTGGGCCATATTTTGCCCAGGCCTGGGTTACACAGTTACATTTTTAACCACATTTTTACATCCCTAGTTATCAGTGCGTATTAGAAGTACAGAGAGGCTGCTCTTTTTTTTTTTTTTTTTTTTTAATCTAGACATTTACCAGATAGCACAAGAACCCAACATTTAAGTTTTGGATCTCAAATACAACTTCTTTGGGCTTTGTGTAACTAATTTACTAAGTAAGCAAGCCAGTTGGCTACTAGTAGACTTCATAGTTCCTGTATTTTTCAGAGTCCATTTTAATGTTGCTAAAAAGTGCCATACTGAGTACCTTGATGGCTGTAATATCAAGAAAGAATACAGTAGTAGCAGAGCAATTAGGAAGCTTGTTTTGGCAGTGTGTACCAATCTTTTTCTAAAAGACAACCCCTCAGAGTTAAAGGGCAAGTTTCCATGGACTCTGAGGCACATGTCCATTAGGGACTAGATTGATGCTAATTCATTTTATATGGGGTATCAATTGCTGCCACATAATATTTCAAATTTGAAATCAATAAGTTGAAAGAATTGGAAATCAAAAGATTAATATTCTAACTATGCAGTACTTCCACAGTGTGATGCTGTGTCAACAAAAATGCAAAATTTCCACACAGATCTGATATGGATTCTAGCACTGCAGTCTGTGTGTAATTTGTTTAGATCCTATCTTGCCAGCCATGCTTGGAGGTTACACGCTTTTGAAACTTGTACCCTGAATTAAAATAATAAAAAATATTCAATTCCTGTGTTCAAAAACAGTGCTTCTTGAGGCCATATTTTTAAATCTGCCCTACTTCCACTGAAATCAATAGGAATTATTGAGTACTAAGATGTTGGGGGTGGAAATAATCTGACTTCTATATTTATGCCTACATGGGAGCTAAGATTTTGATATCTAGTTTCATTAAAGTACTCTGGAAAATCTGGCTCCTAAATAATCTGGTTCCTGCATCACACTATTCCAGCCCCTATTAGAGTAACAGCATCTCTTATTAGTAACACAAAATGTCTACAAGAGAAATAAACTTCTGCAAAGGAATTATAGTGCTATTGTAGTTTTTAAAAGGGCAGATTTAGTTGAATTGATAAGAGCACAGAAAGTCTGTGCAGTTGCCTGTCATATACTGTAATAAGAACAGGCTGCTAATGAAGCCTCATTGTTGCCATTGCTTGTGGCATTCTGAAGTGAATAGTGAAATTTCTTATAGTTTGGGCAGGAGGTGTTCGTAAGGATTTTTGGAGTGCTTTAACAGTTTCTATAAAATATTTATATAACAACTTAAAAACTACAGTTAATATTCTTGGCACATCAACTGGCGTATTCCTCTGGAATTTTACTTTGTTTTGTAGTTGGACACAGATGGTTACATAAAAGAATAGTTTTATTGTCTGTGTGAATATAGTTATGCAGTAATCACTTGGGTGTTCCTTGTAAAGTGGGTTTTAGCAGCATGTAAGTGCTATTTGCAGAGCACTGTGAGCTAGATCACCATATCCAGATGAGATGTGTTCAACACAAGATCTGGGGTGTGGCATATGTCTGCTTCCCTTATCCAAGAATTGAACTGGCCTAAATTACTCCAGCTAGAGGAATCTAGAGAATGTTGTTCCATTCATGGATTGTTCCTTTGTACCTCAGGTCTACATGGGAACTTTGAAAAGGGCATGGAAAGGGAGGGATAGAGGAAGCTACAGCACCTTTACATCATGCAAGAATGCTGACCCCTTTGCACCACAAGAGCAGCACAGAAAGGAAAGAACCAGAGATCAGAATCTGATTCATGATCTCTGATGCACAGCACTTAATCCAGCTCAGCAAAGGATTTTGTAAATGGTGAACATGGACGCTGACATGCGTGCAGTCAGGAAGACAGTATGGAGGTTCTGTGCCCTGTTCCTGAATGACTTAATTAGTTCCTTTGTTTTCCTGCAGAAGAGGCCAGCATAGTAGGAGAGAATGAGACTTATCCCCAAGCCTTGCTGCATTGGAATAGAGCAGCCTCCCAAGGTGAGTCATCTTCAATGACAGCAATTTTATTTTGAGCGCCTAGTTTGGTTTCATTATTTTTAGGATATTAATTCTTTCCTTTGGAATAAAACAAGTGCAGTATCCACAGAACAGTTACAATCTGGGTCATTTCTAGACCAAAGTATTTTGCTGTCTGTTCAGGACTTACTCTTTATCTAGTTTGATATATACCAAGTAGCTCACAGATTACTTGACTCTTGTGGGGATTAAAAGACATTCAGTGACTTGCAGCTCAGTAGTCTTACACTTGTCACCTACTTTATAGCCATTCCTATTAGGAAGGCTACTACTCCCAGTGATTTCCCTTCTAAATCTCTTCTTGGAAGGATTTATAATTATTTGACAATAATCAAAGTATTCTAATATGTCTCAAATCTGTTCAATAGTGCTTTATTTGAATGCACATAAAAGCTCACTGGTTTGGAGTACATCTCTTGAGGGTCATGTTTTCCTACAGCTAAAAGAACAGATTTAATTTCCACAAATCTGTTTTACTGGCCAGTGGCCAAGATTAGAGTAAATCCTGGTGCTGAGAGAGAGAGACTGCGTGAGAAGGAAAAGGCAAGGATTAAAGATTATTTTAGATGGCACATTCTATCAAGCATATATTAGTTTAACTATCTATGAACTGATCCTTGGAGTTCATAATTTATTGTTGTATAAGCATTAACAGTGAAATATGTAGGCTCGCTGGAATTCCAGATTGAAATCCCTACAAGCTTGAGTCAGCCTTCCATTCTTCCAAGGTAGAATACCACGCAGTTAACTATGATGACAATCTTTGGAGAGGGCCCTTTTAAACTGAAGCACTGTCTGCACAGTGTAGTCACTGACCATCCCAAGAGATTTACTTGTGTGTGCTTGGGGAAACTTTCCTCTCCACATCAAATATGCTCTGTAGTGCTTACCTAGAATCATAGAATACTAGGACTGGAAGGGACCTCGAGAGGTCATTGAGTCCAGTCTCCTGCCCCCCTGGTGCCCTTCATTCCCAAAATAGATGTTCTTCAAAATAGGTGTTCTTAGAGAGACAAGGTGGGTGAGGTAAAATACCTTTTTGTGAACTAACTGCTATTGGTGAAAGACAAGCTTTTGCGCTTCAGTAAAATACTGCCTCAACCACTTTGTTTCTCCAATATCCTGAGACTGACACAGTAAAAATACACAACATATGATGATACCATTGGTGGTTCCATTTGTGAGGCATTTGGGGAGCCTTCAGGATGAAAGGCCTTGTATAAATATACTTTTTTTTCTGGATAAAAACTTCAGTTACCACTCAAACTCCCATTGCAAAGTATGAAATTATACCTGGGGCTTAACAACTTAATACTGAAGTGGCACTTCCAAATGATCTGTCTCAATATTGACTTCTTTTTTTAAGACTAGCTGGAAGCATCCTCTACAGGTTTATCAGTTGTTATAACAATGCACTTCTATTTGACTACTTAGACCTTTGGCCTTTGGCAATGTGCCCCAATTACAGCCATCAGTGGCCAACCACCAGCATAGTTGCAAATGCCTGGCACAAAAGTTAAATCACAGTTAAAATATGACTAAACTGTGTTGCTACAACATATTCTAATTCAAACAGGAGTAAGCTCCACCATTGCAAATTGCCTTTTCTGAATAAGGGTTTGCACTGATGCAGCTTATGTCACAAATGAGTCAAACAGACAAGCTTGCAGAGTAGACATAGCCTATGTTGACTTAGTTAAGTAGAGGCTGTGAAAAATTTCACCCCTTATGCTATGTACTTAGCTGCATCTACCATAAAGGTGAGGTTGACCTATGTTGATGAAGAATTCTTCCATTGGCCTAGCTGTTGGCTCTGGGAGAAGTGCATTTACTACAGCAATGGAAATCACCTTCTGTTGCTGTAGGTAGTATTTAGGTTACAGTGGTACAAAAGTGTAGTTGCATCTGTGCTGCAGTAGCATTTCTAGTGTAGACATGCCAAAAGTCTTTAAGCATGTGGCACAGCTCTACATTGTTGGCTCCAACAAAACACTGGAAATGTGGAAAAATCGATGTATGAAAAGGACTAACACATCAGTCTATTTGGCAGTTATTTTTTTGAGAAAACTGAAACTGTAACGAGCTCAAACTAAAGGGTAATAAGAAAACTTTATATAAATGTATTAGAAGCAAGAGGAAGACCAAGGACAGGATAGGCCCATTGCTCAGTGAGGAAACAGTAACTAGAAATTTGGAAATGGCAGAGGTGCTTAATGACTTCTTTGTTTCGGTCTTCACCAAGAAGTCTGATGAAGGAATGCCTAACATAATGAATACTAGTGGGAATGAGGTAGGTTTACAAGATAAAATTAAAAAAAGAAAAGTTAAAAATCACTTAGAAAAGTTAGAGATCTGTAAGTCACCAGTGCCTGATGAAATGCATTCTAGAATACTCAAGGAGCTGATAGAGGAGGTATCTGAGCCTTTAGCTATCATCTTTGAAAAATCATGGAAGACAGGAGAGATTCCAGAAGACTGGAGAAGGGCAAATATACTGCTCATCTATACAAAGGGAAATAAGACCAACCCAGGAAACTACAGACCAATAGTTTAACTTCTGTGCCAGGAAAGATAATAGAGCAAGTAATTAAGGAATTCATC
>CM057848.1:34985067-34998540 GCA_030068395.1 Apalone spinifera
TTTGCGCAAAAGTGGCTGATTTTCCGCAAAAACTGGCCAGTCTAGACGCAGCCTAAGGGTGTAGATGTTCAGGGTCAGAAACCCACTTTCTTCTATGTGCTTCAGAGTCCGAGCTGGAGCATCTACACCACTATTTTTAGAATCACAAAGCAAGCCTGCATCTGTAGACCTGGGCTCTGAGAATTGCTGCTGTATTTTTATTACCATTTATTGCCATTTAGACATATCCTTAGGGACAAAACATCAATGGTAGAAGACTGTTCTAGGGTCCAGTTTTCAGGGAGATTATGGACAGTCACAACTCCAATTAAATTCAAGTGAGGTTGCAAGTGCTTGTACTTCTAAAAGGCAGGCCCATGCAGCTCTCGTAAGTGACTATTATAGTGGCCATTTTAAATGGAATACAGAGGCACAGAAATTAAGCAATAGGCCCTGACCTTGGTATGTGGAGTTGTGCAGAGCTGGCATTAGAATCCAAGTTTGCCAACTTCCAGTGCCCTACCATCACTGACTCACTGAATTAGCAGATGCAATGCCTGTGTGTGTCTTCAGGGCAGCATTTGGAGTTAAAATGCAAAGAAAGAAGAATTTATATATGGTTTGAAACCTATGTTTAGAACCCTTTATCAGAACCACAGTATCTTTACAGCATGCAGGCTAACCACAGGCGGTAATTTTATTTCACAGGATTAAAGATACAGTACAAAAATGAATCTGTACATCTTTCTATTAACATAATTTGTTTACACAATTATATTACACTTTACCAGCATTTATACTGCATTTCCTTAAATACAAAATAAATTTTAAATTTCCCTACAATACCCTCTTAGCAACTGCAGCTGATAAAGTCAAAAAGGACTTTTGCCAGTAGCCCTTGCCTCCCCATATGCACCTGGAGTATTTCTTACATCATACTAAGCCTTTTCATTGTTGTATAATTTTTGAATATTTTCTGGAACTCAAAACATAAAAATCATCTTATGATTTTCTAGTTAAAAAGGAAAGGATTGGTGAAGTTGAACTTCCCCCTGCTAATAACAATGCACCACACATAATTTGTATATTGATGGCAACAAGACTGGTACATAATATTTTTGAACACTATAAATCCTCTAACCATACATTTAATCTTCTTGAAAAGTCACATGGACAGACCGTTTGAGTTTTACCTCAGCAAGTTTATTGTAACAGCAGAAGTCTGATGGAAAACTTCAAAAAGTTTCAATTCTATGTTTTAAAAAAACATTTCTAAAGATATTTGTATCAAAGCAAGCTCCTTTTTTCTACTACTTATTCCCCACTTGAAATTATTAGCTATAGCATCCAATATTTCCAAATAAACAATGAAAACTGATGTAACCAGACTCTTGGACAAATATCACCAAGGAAAAGGTAAATTAAGAATCCTAATTATCAACTTGGATAATCAACTATTTAAGACTCATTTTCAAATTACAAATTTCAAATTACAAGCAACATTAAGTTGACAGATACATAAGGTTAATAATCTGGGGTCACTAGCATAAAATTCTCTTCCCATATCTTCATCTTCCTAATTTCAAAGTTCATATGTAGAACTCCCACTGATGGCATTTGGGTGCTCTACTATTCATTAAAGTAAGAACTGGGAGGATCAGATAGGTAAATTTTGCACTTAAAACACTGCCCCGTGTGTGTGTGTGTGTGTGTGTGTGTGTGTGTGTGTGTGTGTGTGTGTGTAAAATTATTTCACTCAAAACACACTGTGGTTCACATTCAGAAACTCTGTTCTCATTCAAGCTTCCATAATAAAGAAAGAGAGAAAAGAAATTAAGAGGGAAAATTGAGCAGAATTTAGAGTCAGTAGATCTTTAACCACTCTCATATTACCACTTATTTTTGACTGAAGTTAACTTAACTTTCCAGTGGTGAAGTAGTCAAAACTCGCACATTAGCCTTCAAAGTTACACAGGTGCATACTCACTTATCAACATAACTACACTGAACTAAAAATGGAGTTTGAATGAACTACCACAGTAAGTTAGCAACTGAATGCAAGTTTTATTTTTAACCCAATCTCCTTTCAAACTGCTCTTGCACACAACTAGAAAAACAAGGTGCACCACTAAAACTGAAAAGGTTCTCTATAAAAAACAAATACCATCAAGAAAAATTAAAAACCCACTACAACTTACTTAGGAGATTGAAATAATTGGCTGATAAACTCTGTGCACAACCTAAAAGAATTAAATATTAAGTCATTTTTTAAGAAGCAAAAATATGCTGCAAAGTTTGGAGCAGACCAGTAAGGGATTATCAGAAAAACTAAACCATACTGTAGGGAGCTGACCTAGAAAATCCATTAATATTTCTTTAATCCCTGAGTTAGTTTGATGTTTCATATTACCTAGTTTCTGCTATTATCACTTTATTCAAATGGATGCCATTTGACAAGATTAAGCGATGTTCAACAGTAGGGGGAAAAACTTCCTTATTGCTTATACTGTACTTCTCAAAAGGCAATTCTATAAAAACAAAAAATATTTTGATTATATATTTCCTTTTGTTGATTTCTTTAAATGTAAAATGTTTCAGCACAGGGCAAAACCAGCTACAAAAGACTGCTGTTATAGACCATTAGGTGGGAATAGATTCCTACACAGATATGATTCAGCTGTTAGAATTTAGCTCTATTAGATGAAGAGAGATTAGCAAATGACAGAATTGTTAAAACAAACAAAACAAAAATAAAAACAGACACACAATGCATTCAGTGATGGTAAATTGGAAAATGTGTTCCACCCAGCCGTTAACTACTTCGTGGAGAGCTAAAGAGATCTACAAAATCAAGTGAAGAGGTAAAATATTGCAGAGGGAAAAGGGAAGGTCAATAATTTTTTTTAAATAATGTAGTTATTGGCCTGCTTTACACCATGTAGAAATGCAATACTATTCACTCTGAAACAAATTTGAAACATCTCCCTTACCCATGCAGACCCAGTGAGATTCTGACTCCACACTCTTGAAGTACCTTAATGTTTTTTCTGTATTCATAATACTGCAGTCAGCCACAAAACATTAACTTCCAGAAAAGAATATTTAGCCCTTCTCCCAAAATGCAACAAGTTAACTGCAAAGAGACCTTGCACATTCAACTCTTTATCATGTATTATATACAAAACGTACAAGCTCTTACAGTTTTGAAGTCTCTTCATATAGGTGATTCGAACTTAAATGCCAGTTTACTTAACAAAAGCCTTTATGAAGGAAAGAGTTAACTTTTAGATGGACAAGGTCTGATCTAGAGGAAGCATAAAGGTCTTGAACATTCAAATTTCATTTTGCTTTAAAATAGTATCTCCAAAGGGTACAGTGTTAATATGGAAACAGATATCTGCTTGGGGGGGTGGGGGGGTGGGGGGGAAAGAGTACATAGTTTTGCCTTCTTGCCCCCAAAAGCTACTTTTTTATATATTTACTTTGTGTATTTAACTTCCAAATGATTATGATCAGTTAAAACAACTATCAAGAATCTTACAAAACAAGAAGCTTGAGTTCATGGGTCAAAAGATTCTCTACCCCAGTATGGCACCATTAGGACCTCCTACACTCTGAAGTTCACCAATGCTGATGAAAATCCAGCTCCAAGAGTAGGGAGCTGGAATTCACCTCTTTGTACCCCTTCATTTAAGTGTTTCCAGCAGACAGAGGCAAATTTTACGCCACACCCACTATATATGTAGCAAGATATGTAGATTTTAGTTGTATAAAGATCTTATGATATATGTCATTTCTATTGTACTTACTGACTGGACTGCTGAAGTTGTAAGACTAGTTGGAGAAACACAGGAGTCCCATCTTTTAATAAAAGACAGTGGAAAAATGTATAACTGAGCTGAAAAGGCTTCTGGATTTGTGTCCCCATCAGAGACTTTTCTTAATACTATTTTTTTTTCTGCATTCTACAGTTAGTCCCTCTCTCAGATTACTATTGAGGCAAGAATGAAAAAAACAAACAAACAAACAAACCAGCCCCAGGAAGACTAACCAATTGCCCTTTTACTCTTGTGCTCAGAAATCCCACAATTTACACACAGACTACATGAAAATATTCATCACTTTTCCAAATGTTTGTGGAGGACATTCGGTGGAGAATTGGTAAATTATTCTTTTATTTACAAATGCAATCTATTCCTATCCACCTTCTGGAACAGAGATTGGCCATTAGCAAAAATGTATGCTAAAAGGAAAAGACAAATCCCCAAAAGTGCAAATCACAGAGAACAAGAAATTTGCTAACTAGTTACAGATTTTGCTTTTGTTTTTGTTTCTTCTGAATGGAACATCCAGATTAAACCATCTAAAGTAAATAATGAGATTATGTGAACTGTGAAACTATTATTAAGAATAATTAAAATAAGATCTGTAGGACCACTTGGGATGCGGATCAGGAAAACACATTCTCCCACAGTTCTAGAGGATCTCTTTGTTCAAAAGAGCAAAGTTCAGGTTTTCAGCTTTCCAACATTTTCTTTTTCTACATAGGCCATCTCCTATGAGTCAATGTTTTCCACGCACTTTAAGAGATGATGAAAAAGAACGTTGAATAAAGAGAGATTGGATATAGCAGGCATCACTTTTGTAGTAGCACACTTGTGTTTCACAAAAAAAGCCATTGTGTTATTCCATTGGCACTGAAATAACATTCAAATCAGTCTAGAAAAAGTTACATATCCCTGAAAAAAAGGCATCATTCTAAGCAGCTTTCAGAATTTTATGCTTCTTTGAGCCTCTTTTGAGGGGAAAGGACCACTGATCTGTTGTCCTAAATCACAATGAAAATAGTTTCTGCTGGACAATGTAGTTCTTTTCACTGAGATTCCTGTTACTGCTATTGTGGCGGCTGAGGCTCTGGTGGAGGTTCTTGTTGAGGCATAGCTGGCCGCAGCCCTGCGGGTCTGGGGATAGCCTGATGTTGCCTCTGTCTGTAAGCTATAACTGTTCCTAGAAGCAAGGCGATGATAGTCATAAGGTAAAGGTCCCATTCAGGCCCCAACAGCTGGTCCATGTCAAGATGTGACAATATCTCTCTGATCTAAAAAACAAAACAAAGTCCTCACAATTATGTTCTTCATTATGAGAGTCAGAAATGTCATAGCAGTTTCAGACATCTTTAATTCTGGGGAAAGCCACCTGCATTTTTTTATTTTTAGCAGTTTTCTTTTAATACACTAGTTCCAATATTTGCCTTTATAGATTAACCAAAATCATGTTCCAGTTTCGACAGCTACAACAGAAAATACAACAAGAAGTATTATAAAATGAACACCTGAAACTTCTTATGCATTTACATATCTTTTATTTGAGTAAACTCTTAAAATGTGTAGTAAGGCCTTTAACCCACCAATCTGAAGCCTTAGGCAAGAATAACCCATGCTGCCACATTAACTACTAGAAACTGTTCTGCTCCTACCTCATAATGAAGTTTCTTTTCTATCTTACTTCTTCCCTTGGAGTTCAAAACTTAACATTTTTATGAAAACCACAGGGTTTTTGTTTTTTTTTTGCAATAGTTCAGGTCTCATTTGCTTATTTTCTAATGAAGGCTGAAATTTTATTTTATTTTTTTCCCTTTCTTTCTTTTTGGAGCTTGGCAAATATCCTGAACTAAAGTTCGGAAGTAGAAACAAGAAAGGGAGAAACAGAGAGGAGGGTCTGATGATCTTATGCATACAACACTGAACCAGGGCTCAGGAAACCAAACTCTTGCCTCCTACTGTGCTCAGATTTCCTGTTTGACCATCAGCAAGTCAATCTCTCTGTACCTCAGCTCCCTTTCTGCAAAATGGGGATGATCATTGCTCTCACCCTTTTCTTTAAGGTCCTTAGAGGTACTGAAGGAATACATTCAATTAATAAACATAGGAGATAGTCAGATAAGATGGGGCCATAAAAATACCCATACAAACATTTCTTTAATGGCCATTACGAAGCACTTTGTGAAGACTGTGCTGAGAAAGCAGCATAATAATTGTACTGATAATTGTTTCTGACTGGGATGGAGTGGAATTGTTATAGTTGCATATAGGGGAGTGTAAATATGGTATGATCAAGTATGAACAAAGAAGGAAATAAAATATACACATTAATGATGGGATGGTAAACTTAATTCTGGGGAAACCTGCTCACATGCACAAGGTTGTCAAATTGTGGGACAGGAATGTTCTTCTGAAGGATGTACTCTTTCTCTGGCACTCTTTCAAGAACACTGACTGGGGGATTAATCATAGCATACTAGAACTGGAAGGAACTTTGAGAGATCGAGTCCAGTTTCCTGCCCTCACGGCAGGACCAAACATTATTTAGATCATTCTTGATAGATGTCTGTATAACTTGTTCTTGTCTGTATAATATCTTCAGTGATGGAGATTCCACAACCTCTCTAGGCTATTTATTCCAGTGTTTAACCATCCTGATTTATTGGAAGTATTTCCAACCTAAACCTCCCTTGCTGCAGTTTAAGCCCATTGCTTCTTCTCCTATCCTCAGAGACTAGAGGAGAACAATTTTCCCCTCCTCCTCCCTGTGACTCCCTTATAGATACCTGAAAACCACTATCATGTCCCCTCTCTGTCATCTCTTTTCCAAACTAAACACGCCCAATTCCTTCAGCCTTCCCTCAAAGCTCATGTTTTCTAGAACTATAATCATTTTTGTTGCTCTTCTCTGGATCTTCCCCAATTTCTCCACATCTTTCTTGAAATGTGATGTCCAGAACTGGACACAATATTCCAGGCCTAATCAATGGCACAGCAAAAGAATGACTTCTCGTGTCTTGCTCATAACATTCCTGTTAATGCATCCCAGAATCATGTTTGCTTTTTTGCAACAGTGTCACACTGTTGTCTCATATTTAGCTTGTGGTTCACTATGACCCCTACATCCCTTTCTGCAGTATTCCTTCCTAGACAATCACTTCTCATTCTGTATGTTTGAAATGGACTGTTCTTTCCTAAGTGGAGTACTTTGCATTTGTCCTTATTAAACTTCATCCTATTTACCCCAGACCATTTCTCCAGTTTGTCCAGATCATTTGAAATTTTGACCCTATTCTCCAAAGTACTTGCAGCCCCTCCCAGCTTGGTATCATCTGCAAACTTAATAAGCATACTCTCTATGCCATCATTTAAATAGCTGATGAAGATATTGAATAGAACCAGTCTCTAAACAGACCCCTGAGGATATCCACTTGTTATGCCCTTCCAGCATGATTGTGAACCATTAATAACCACTCTCTGAAAATGGCTATCCAGCCAGTTATGCACTCACCTTATAGTAGCCCCATCTAAAGTATTTGCTTACTTTATTGATAAGAAGGTCATGTGAGACCATATCAAATGCCTTACTAAAGTCTACGTATATCACGTCCGCTGCTCCTCCCTTATCCACAAGACTTGTTATCCTATCAAAGAAAGTTATCAGATTGGTTTGACATGATTTGTTCTTTACAAATCCATGCTGGCTGTTACCTATCACCTTATTTTCTTCCAGATGTTTGCAGATGAATTCCTTAATTACTTGCTCTGTTATTTTTCCTGGCACAGAAGTTAAACTGACTGGTCTGTAGTTTTCTGGGTTGTTCTTATTTCCCTTTTTATAGATGGGCACTATATTTGCCCTTCTCTAGTCTTCTGGACTCCCTCCCAACTTTCATGATTTTTCAAAAATTATAGCTACAGGCTCAGATACTTCCTCTATCAGCTTGAAGTATTATAGGATGCATTCCATCAGGCCCTGTTGACTCAAAGACATCTATCTTTTCTACGTATTTTTTTAAACTTGCCCTTTTTTATTTTATCTTCTAAACCTACCCATTTCCACTAACATTCACTATCGTAGGCATCCCTTCATCATCAAACTTGTTGGTGAAAACCAAAACAAAGACGTTATTAAGCATCTCTGCCATTTCCAAGTTTCCTGTTATTGTATTTCCTTGGTCTTCCTCTTGCTTCTAATATATTTATAGAATGTCTTCTTGTTACCCTTTATGTCTCTGCTAGCTTGAGCTTGTTTTGTGCCTTTGCCTTTCTAATTATTAGGATAAAATGAGCATATCCTACACAGTTTCAAAAAGCACTGATACTTGTTTCCTTCTATTTAACAAAGGAAATGGAAAGGACTAAAGACAGTGTAGAAAAGCTTATTCTAAAAAGGTACAGCGTTCGGGTCATGCTTTGCTTCCACTTCTAAGGAAGTTCCAGAGTTACGGATCACTTCTTAAGTATCTGCATTACTTACATTGGTTTCTTGTACATACTGCAAGGAATATACAATCCCGAGTTTACAGAGTGCTAGGAAGACAGGAACTTGAGCATCTGGGCTGGCTTCGGCTGCCATGTCATAGAAGCGTTTTGCAAGGTGAATATCCTGTAATTAATATACAATACATTGTAAGCTATTTCTGAAGAAACCCAAACAAAATGAAGGTATTTAAGTTGGCAGTTACTTCAAGGCTAGGAGCTTCTGATACCAAAAGGAGTTTTTATGCTATAAACTAATGAGACACAACTTTGCCTGCTAGATTAAGACCCAATAATGCTCATAATTAAAAACCACTCTTCAAAGGAAGAACTGTTTTGTGGGAAGCTTTGTTTCTTCATTAAGATCTGTGCTACTCCATTGCCTTCATACTAGGTTTATAACTGTGCGAGAGTAAAACTGTTTAAATTGATGTAAAAGTGGCTGTTCAATCAGTGTGTTTTAATACACCCAGAGAAATTTGCAAAGTAGCATGGAAGTCTTAATTCTAAAATATCCTTTCACAGACTCTTCTATAGCAGACTGACCTCATGGAATCCTCATTCTTGTTGACTCATTTGGCTGAAATTTTCCACAGAGCAGTCAGCTTGAGGGACACACCAAACATGAAAAAGTTCTCCATGAATGGTTACACTAGCATAAAGTTACAAGCAACTCAAAACAGCATTTTATAATGGGAAATATTGGGCCACTTTCATAACAGGTATTTCTCTCTTCAGCCCCCCCCCCCCCCCCCCCCCCCCAACCCTCACTGTCATACCCCCTATATCCGCAGCCCCCTGCCTTGAGCCCCTGCTCAGCTCCCTCACCATGATTCCTGTACTCCCCACACTGCCAGCCCCCTGCCCTGAAGGACCTGGGCAATGCTGGATAAGTCTTCTAGTAATGCATATGCAGAAGGTGGGAGAATGAAAATAGCACAGACAATCGCTAATCTGGCATTTCTTAACTTTCAATGGCTTGACTTGCCAACCTAAACAACAGGTTTTTGCATATAATTTCCTGGCTGTGTGTGTGTATGTTAAAGAAAGATTAAGAAAAAGTGTACATCTAGATCAATCTGCGATTCACCCCCTTCTCCCATCATCATAGTTTGAACTCTGAATCTTTAGCATTGCACCACAGATTTCTATTAGAGTTACAGGACTAAGGATACTAGCTTACAAAAGGAGACTGCTGCCATCAAAGGGAAGGGATTTTTTTTGGGTGGCTGATGGTGATACAGGTCTATACAGCCATGTGCTAGGGGTGATGAGATGGAGTGTGGCGTGGCTCCCTTCTTTCCCCCCTGCAGAAGTAGGGGTCCCCTGCTCTATGCAATGTTCCCATCGTGGGAAACAGGACTGCTAAGGACATGGCCTGGTTCCTTCCCACCCAGGTGTTCTGTATATTGTCTGCTGCTGTTTTGGCAATAGCACGAGTGCAGCATTTTTATGATGAATTATTTTGGCCATCTGCCAAAAGTTTTATGATGAATCCAAGAAAGAGAAGAGAAAGTGATTTTTAAAGTTTTCTCCCGAAGAAATTTGAGCAGATTTCACTGAGATTGGGAGGACAGGGGGCTGCAAAACAAAAGAAAAAAAATCAATCACTTCTGCTTGAGTGTACACTGGATTTCAAAGACCTGCCGCAAACAAAGGAGATGACAGCTTCTTAAATAAAAGTTCTCAAGAATCCTTTCTAGATGAAAAATATTAGGCAACACAGAGAAAAATTGCTACTAATGCTCCTATAATGATGCATGTGAATTCTGAGCAGTATTTACATATGCGTATTCTTTATTACGCATTACATAAAATAGAGAAAGGGGCTGATGTTTACTAGACCAAAAAAGATCTGATTTCCACATTCCTTTAGATCAGGAGTGGGCAATAATTTTTGGCGGGGGAGAGCCACTCCAAGATTTTGGAAAGTGGTCAAGGGCTGCACTACTCTGTAAAGGAGATGCGGTGTGTAAGATGGAGGTTGGGTGCAAAAGGGCGCATGGGGTAAGGCACTGGGGTGCAGGAGATGGTGTGAGGTCTGAGAGGGAGTTTGGGTAAGGGAGGGGGTTGTGACTAAGGATGTTAAAATGCAATTATCTAGCTAACTGTATAGTCGATACAATTTGTATCAACTGTATGATTAGCTGGTAAGTGTCTCTGCAGAGTCGCAGTGGGGGTAGTTTCAGAGGAGCTGACTCGAGCCAGGACTGAGCACTCCTGGCTCATGCGGGCTCCAGAGCCACCCACGCTGTGGCTCTGCATTTTAAATGTAGTAAGAGCCACTGGGTTCTTGTATATTTCAAAGTGGAAGTGCCTGCATGAAGCCCGGGGTCAGCAGGGAACTCCAGGTTGGCCCCGGGCTCCACACAGCATTTCAATCTTTGAAATGTATAAGAGCCTCTTGTACATTTCAAAGAGGAAGTTCGCTGCTGCACCTCTGCCCCATCCCATGGAACTGGAGGGAACTAGCTTAAGTTGGCTCACCCCAGCACCCTTTCCTCTTCCCATCTTGCTGCCTCTTTGTGATATAGGCAGAAAAGGGGGGAGTGACTAGTTGACTAATGTGTTGACTATCCAATAAGCTTTTGTTTATCAGATAGTTGATTAGTCATACAATCATAGAACCATAGAGCTGGAAGAGACCTCAGAAGGCCATCAAGTAGAGCCCCCTGCTCTAGGCAGGACCAATCCCAACCAAATCAATCCAGCCAGGGCTTTGTCAAGCCGAGACTTAAACACCTCTAGGGATGGAGACGCCACTACTTCCCTAGGTAACCCATTCCAGTGCTTTACCACTTTCCTAATTAAACAGTTTTTCCTAATATCCAACCTGGACCTCTCCCACCACAACTTGAGACCATTGCTCCTTGGTCTGCCAACTGTTACTACTGAGAACAGCCTTTTCCCATCCTCTTTGGAACCTCCCTTCAGGAAGTTGAAGGCTGCTATCAAATCCCCCTTCACTCTTCACTTCTGCAGACTAAACAGACCCAACTCCCTCAGCCTCTCCTCGTAGGTCATATGCTCCAGCCCCCTAATCATTTTGGTTGCCCTCCACTGGACCCTCTCTAATATGACCACATCCTTTTTGTAGTAGGGGGCCCAGATCTGGACACAAATACTCCAGATGTAGCCTCATCAGAGATGAATAAAGGGGAATAATGACATCTCTGGATCTGCTGGCAATGCTCCTCTTAATGCAACCTAATATGCCATTAGCCTTCTTGGCTACAAGGGCACACTGGTGACTCATATCTAGCTTCTTATCCACTGTAACCCTTAGGTCCTCTTCTGCAGAACTGCTACTTAGCTGGTTGGTCCCCAGCCTGTAACAATGCTTGGAATTCTTCCGTCCCAAGAGCAGAACTCGGCACTTGTCCTTGTTGAACCTCATCAGATTTCTTGTGATCCAATCCTCCAATTTGTCTAAGTCACTCTGGACCCTATCTCTGCCCTCAACCGTATCTACCTCTCCCCCTAGCTTAGTGTCATCTGCAAACTTGCTGAGGGTGCAATCTATCCCCTCATCCAGATCATTAATAAAGATATTGAACAAAACCGGTCCTAGAACCGAACCTTGGAGCACTCTGCTAGAAATTGACCGCCATCCTGACACCAAGCCGTTGATCACTACCCGCTGGGCCTTCTATCCAGCTTTCTATCCATTTTACCATTCATTTATCCAATCCACATTCCCTTAACTTGCTGGCGAGAATATTGTGGGAGACCGTATCAAAAGACTTGCTAAAGTCAAGGTATATCACATCCGCTGACTTTCCCATGTCCAAAAAGCCAGTTACCTCATCATAGAAGCTAATCAGATTGGTCAGGCATGACTTGCCCTTTGTGAATCCATGCTGACTATACCTGATCGCTTTCCTCTCTTCCAAGTGCCTCAAAATGGATTCCTTAAAGATCCCTTCCATGATTTTTCCAGGAACTGAGGTAAGACTGACCGGCCTATAGTTCCTTAGATCGCCCTTCTTCCCTTTTTTTGAAGCTGGGCATTACATTTGCCTTTTTGCAATCATCTGGGATCTCTCCCGATCTCCATGACTTTTCAAAGATAATGGTCAAAGGCTGCTCAATGACATTTGCCAACTCCCGCTGTACCCTTGGATGCATTAAGTCCGGACCCATGGATTTGTGTACGTTTAGCTTTTCTAAATAGTTCCTAACCTGTTCTTTACCCACCAAGGGCTGTCCATCTTCATCCCATCTTGTGTCACTTAGCGCATTAGTCCGGGAGCCGACCTTGTCCGTGAATACAAGGCAAAGAAAGCATTGAGTACTTCAGCTTTCCCCACATCATCTGTCACTAGGTTACCTCCTTATCCAGTAGGGGCCCCATACTCTGTCTGATCACCTTATTCTTGTTAACACAGCTGTAGAAACTTTTCTTGTTATCCTTCACATCCTTTGCCAGTCGCAATTCCAAATGCGCTTTCGCCTTCCTGATAACCCCCTGGCATTCTTGAACTGTACATTTATACCCCTTCCTGGTCATTTGTCCAAGTTGCCACATTTTGTAAGCTTCCTTTTTGTGATTAAGTTCACCAAGGATTTCCCCTGTAAGCCAATCTGGTCTCCTACCATGTTTGCCTCTCTTGCTATGCATTGGGATGGTTTCTTTCTGTGCCTTCAATAAGGCTTCTTTAAAATACTACCAGCTCTCCTGGACTCCTTTCCCCTTCATGTTAGAATCCCAGGGGATTCTGCCTATCAGGTCTCTGAGGGAGTCAAAATCTGCTTGTCTAAAGTCCAAGGTGTGTATTTAACTACTCTCTTTTCTTCCTTTGGTCAGGATCCTGAAATCTACCATCTCATGATCACGGCTTCCCAGGTTGTCACCTACCTCTACTTCCCCTATTAGTTCCTCCCTGTTTGTGAGCAGAAGGTCAAGCTGCGCATGGCCCCTGGTTGGATCCTTCAGCACTTGTACCAAGAAGTTATCCCCAATATTCTCCAAAAACATCTTGGATTGCCTGTGTACTGCCGTATTGGTTTCCCAACAGATGTCAGGGTGATTAAAGTCCCCCACTAGAACCAGGGCCTGCAATCTGGAAGTTTCTCTCAGTTGTCCGAAGAAAGCCTCATCTACCTCATCCACCTGATTCGGTCGCTTGTAGTACACACCAACCACAACATCACTGCTGTTGTTTGCACCTCTAAATTTAACCCATAGACT
>CM057848.1:35001946-35026817 GCA_030068395.1 Apalone spinifera
AAACTTTTCAGTTAAAAGTATTGCCGCAAAATCATGCCAGTCTAGACGTAGCCTTAGATTTTGTTCTGAAGCACAAACTTGAGTCTGTAGCTCCGGACTCTGAGACTAACAGCTGTGGGATATTTTTGGCATGTATACTTTATGGCTTCATCTTCACAGTGGCCACCTTGGTTTATAGACCTGTGCTAACCAAACTCAGTGGAATGTTTGCTAAAGAAATGTTGCTGTCTGGTTGTGGGCATGGTAATTCAACTTTCACCTTTGTTGCCAATTAAACTCTTTCCTATAACTGTTTGTTTGGATGCAGGCTGAATTTGTCAGGTCCATGGGAGCACAGCAATATGCTGGTAGCTGAGGAGAGGTAAGGCTGGCAAACATGAGTCATTTTTGCTTGACTTTCATCTGGTGTTAGTGTTAGTGTTTTGAGCTGTGCATCTAACACATGTCCCTCCTAGTTGGTTAAGGCCCATAAGGGAGTACAGGATTTATTACTGCTGGAGACTGTTATTACCTTCAGAATCACAGCAGAGTATGATCAGTTTGGAAGGAGACTTGAATGTAGTGTTTACTCAATAGATTGATGTTGACAATATGGCCTATTATCAACCAGTTTCCAATCTTTCCCTTTATTTCCTTCCTAAGAAATGTGATTATAGAAGAAAATAAAAACACTCGTGTACATGCCCCAAAACTAACCAAACAAAAGCACCATGGCCTTTAAAATCCAGGGATTTTTTCTTGGAGGTCTTACAAGAATAGGGAAGGGAAATTTAACTTAGGAAATCCTCTCAGTAGAAGTTACAGGAGCTTTTCCCTGAAAACTACCATTTCCTGGAGTTGCTCCTTACTCTCAAGCAGAGCAAAGGTACCCATAGTTCTTTAAGGGGCTCAGCTCACATTTTAGACCATCTGAAATGGAGAGAATGGTATTAGTAACTGAGGCAGACGTAACCACTTGTTTTAAAAGCAGCCATGTGCATCTTTGTGGAAGCAGAAGGATGCTTTGGAGGTTGTTCTGGCTTTGAACTGGTTACTTGTAGAGCGATGCTCAGAGAAGGCTGTGGCAGACAGCTGCCTGTCCTCTTATTTGGCTGGCTTCTTAATCTTAGGTTTGTCTACTACTTTTCTAGCACCTGGGCCATTGCCAGGGAAGAGTGTGGCAGCAGCTTTGGAATTTAAACCCTTAAGGCAATTTTGAATGCCAGCCTTGATTAGGAGCCTTAAATGGGCTTTGAAAGGGATCTTCAGAGAAAACATTTTTAGCCTAAAAGGCACCAAAGCTTTGAGGAGTTTGGAACTGAATGGACGCTATCTCGCAATTAAGCTGTGATTACTGTGCACTGAGTGGCCACCAGGGCACCTATGCTTTTTCCTCTTTCCTCTTCTTTCGAAAGAACTCCCTCTTCCCCATCCACACATGCCTTTTTCCAAAAGGGCTCTTTTGCAAAAAGGCTTCTTCGTAGAAAGGTTTACGAATGTCAGAAAAACCCCTCTGTTCTTTTGATTTTTTTTTCCAAAAATGCAATTGCAATGTGGACGTAAGTGTCTGAATAGCTGTAACTTCCGTTGTATAACCTTCTGCAGTAGGTTCTCTTTCGGCTGTATCTTCCTATATAATTCCTCGTTGGTGACCTTCTGCATCCATCGTATTCTCAGGATCTTTCTATAACAACTCCTCTTGAACGCCAATATCCTTCTCTTTGAATCTTTCGTTATCACCTATGTCTCACAACTGTACAACATGCTGCTAAATACACATGTTTTCAAGATGCTCAGCTTCCTTCCTAAACTAATAGCTTTACTTTTCCAGATCTTATCCATCGCCTTCAAACTCACTCTTGCTTTTGCTATTCTAGTCACTATTTCCTTCTTACAGTCTAGATCAGTTTCCCAATTATATAAATACCTACACTAAATTATTTTTGTTGTATACAGCATCAGACACAGCATTTCTATGCATAAAAGTCTATGTTCTGCATATAAACAATATTCTTTGGGAAGAGAGAAGTAGCTCTATAATTAGGCCTCTAGCAACTTAGGGCTTTATTAAAACCTACATCTAGAACTCCAGCCAGAGACAGTCATGGCAGATCTCAAACTAATGGTGTCATGTGTTGACTGTGTGACGCATCATTTAATAAGTAGCTAGATGTATTCTGCACTAGCTTCATTTTCTGAAAAGTTCTCAGAACATTCTGTGTGTTTACAGTATTGGAGGCAGATCCTGGGGCAGGAGCAAGGTGTGCATTTGTTTCCCCTCTGCCCACGCACCTGCTATGATGAAAGTGGGATGTGTTGAAGACGTTTGTGCATTCAGCCAGCAGAGGGCACCTGATACCTAGTGTTCACACACTTGAACAATGGTACTTTGAAAGTTTAGGAATTAGAGGGGCTCACAAGAAAATCTGCATGGTAAAAAACTCCCAGTTACCTTCTCCCACAAAACTCTATCCTGCATCACATCTGCCTGGGGCTATCATCTGGCATGCCCTGAGAGGGAGTTTTCTGCTCCTCTCAATGGTCACTAGAGTAGATAACAAAAATCCTAACAGACCATGTTGATACTGTTAGGTCTTGTCAGCTACAAAGATTTTCAATAGCCTGTAAACAAGATAGCACAGCCAGAGCTTGGAATTCCCATTTATCCAGTAAAAATTGGGAGATGAAGCTACTTTCCATAAACATTGAGGGATTGATTTAAGTCTTGAAATAGACTCCAATTCCCACTAAAATTATTCTCCATGCCTAGAAGTGCAGCTAGGAACATATTCTCTTTTTTCACTTCTGAGTCCTCTGTCTGCCTCCCAATGACACATTCTGTTAAGATCACCATGGAAGCCAGGTGGCCACCAGCAAGCACATAGATTCACAGAAGTATTTAGACTCCTCACTTCTATTGAATTCTGTGGAGCTGGGCCCTACTGCCTGCTATGCTCTTTCTTGTACAACACTCGCTTATTGCTTTCTCATCTTGGGATGCAGGTCTCGTGAATGCTGCCTGAGATTGTTTCAGACACCATTATCTCCTGTCCTCAATCAGTAGGGCCTGATTATGATCTGCTATTTCTACAATATATCAGAAATTTAGTTTCTAGTGCTGGGAGAAGCTCAGCTAACACCCCATGTTCTAATGCCTCCCTGAACTCTGGGGTCTGCAAAATCAGGGTGGAACTTTATCATGAGTTGCCTTTCTTCGGAGATTTTAGGTAACAGCTGCATCTGTTTATGCTATGAAGACATCGAAGAAGATGAGGGGGAAATAAATTATATTTTCTCTCTTTTTAAGTGGGTTTAATTTGTGCATGTCATAGCCCTGAGAGAGTGAAACCGTATACAAGCTATAAATAAATAGAGTGTCCCTTGGCTGTCTATGTGGGTATCTTTCACACAGTAAGCAAGGGAGAGGTGGCGTTTTTTTTAATACAAATGATTATAAATTCACAAAAAGGGGTGGAGGACAAAGTACCTGATGCTAATGTTAACTTAATAAAGTAGCTGAGTGTGCTTGTATTTGAAAACAAGTAGCTTTCAAAGTTGAGGATATCCCTTTAAACAAAGCTAATTCAAACAATCATTTAAAAAAAATCCTTCCTTTTTATACCCTGAAATAAACTTTGTTTGCTCTCTGGGAACCCTTTGCTTCCTCTCCCATCCTTCCTAATGTACCCTTCTTCTACCTTTAACTGATCTTCACTTTGTCTCTTTTCTCTCCCCCTCTCAATACTGATAAGGTGAAATGATCCTTCGTTCTGTGCTTGCAATCTGTCTGTTCTCACAGTTGTTTCAACATCCACACATAATGCCCCTGCCATACTCCCAAACATTTTAAGTTAGAACACCATTATAATCTGCTAAATACTCCAGTCAGAAGGCCCTTGCAGCACTGCCCTCTAAGGGTATGTCTACACTACAGGACAAAGTTGAATTAAGATACACAACTTCAGCTACATTAATTAGGTAGCTGAAGTCATAGTAGCTTAACTCAGCTTTTCGCACTGTCTATGCTGCAGGAAGTTGAGGAAAGAACATTCTTCCTTCAACTTCCCATCCTCCTTGTGAAAGCAGGGTTACTAGCATCAACCGAAGTGCCTCCCTCACTTTGAATTAGTGTACCATCACTAGACTGCTAATTCGAACTTTGGAAGATGGACAGTGGCAGCTTCGATCTTCCTATGTAGTGTAGACGTACCCTAAATGACTTCAATGGAATATCAGACCTATGGGAAACATAGCAAGTGAAATAGGACCAGCACCTAAGAGGAAAATAACAATGATTAAAAATCTTATATTGGACACTAATTCATTAGTGTTAGGAAGAAACTTTTCCTATAGACTGATCTTTCCATAATTGTCCACTGTTGAGTTTCTTGCACCTGTCGCTGGTGTATTTGATAGTAGCCACTATCAGAGATAGGATCCTGGGTTAGATGGACTACTGGCCTGACACTGTGTGGCAATTCTTAAATCAGCACAAATTTGCTGAGCTGTTTCTCATTAAAACAGATCAAAATGCCATGTCTCATGTCAGACTCAGTAAACTGGAATGGAGATTCAGAAAATACCACTTAGTTATACAGCTAATGGGAACATCTTATTCCTTATAGGGCATGAACCTTCATGCTGCAGGGCTATGTCTACATTGTGCATTCTTGTGCAAGAAGATAGGCAAATGAGGCATGGCGATGAATATCGCCATGCCTCATTTGCATATCTAATGAATCGCCATTTTTGCGCAAGGGGCTTTTGCGCAAAAAGGAGCAGTCTACACTGCTCCTTCTTGTGCAAAAACCCCTTCTTGTGCAAGAGCCATTCTGCCTGAAAATAAGTGGCAGAATGGCTCTTGCGCAAGAGGGAGTTTTTGCACAAGAAGGAGCAGTGTTGACTGCTCCGTGTGCAAAAGCCTGGTGCACAAAAATGGTGACTCATTAGATATGCAAATCAGGTACAGTGATATTCACCGCCACACCTCATTTGCAGATCATCTTGTGCAAGAATGCACAATGTAGATGTAGCCCAGGTGTTCCCATTTCACTTATAATTGCTCAATCCTTGTTTGAAGCCACTTTGTTCTTAGCCTTGCTATCTACTGGTAATGAATTCCTGAGGTTAAATATGCATTCTGGGTTTTTAAAGCAGTCTTTATCACTTCTGGTATTGAAGGGACCCTTGTCAAATTAAAATCATACATAGATTCATAGGCTGCAGGCTGAAGGAATTACTGTGATCATCTAATCCAGAGGTTCTCAACCTGTGGCTCAGCACACCACTGCAGCCAGTGTGACACCCTCAGAGCTATACAGATAGTATATATATATATATTGTGTGACTGCATAATTCCAGCCCACATAACACAGGGAGAGCTGCATAGGTGGCCCACAGTCGTAATTAGACTGAGAGCCCCGCTCTAGTCTGACCTCCTGCACATTACAGCCCAGAGAACTCACCCATCCACTCCTATCGTAGGCTAACAACTGCCAGATAGGTTAGTGAAGTCCTCAAATCTTGATTCAAAGATTTAGAGTTCCAGAGAATCCACCTTTTACTCTAGTTCAAACCAGCACATGACCTGTGCTCCACAATGCCAAGGAAGGTAGAAAACACCTATGATCTCTGCCAATCTGTTTAAGATAAAAATCTTAGAAAACTGCCTTTAGGTTATTGAAAATGAACATTTAAAAAAATCTAAGTAATGTTTCATAGTAATAGATTTTAAGATTCTGAAGGATAATTACACTCATCTATTCTGACCTCCTGTTTAACACAGGCCAAAGGATTTCACCAAATGATCCCTGCTTCAAGCCCATAGCTTCTGGTTCAGTGAAAGTGTTATCTCTGGGAAAGACATCCAATCTTGATTTAAAGACTTCAAGCCAGAGAAAATCCACAATATCTTGGGGTAAGTTGTCCCAAAGGTTGATTACCCTCACTTATTGATGCAATCTATTTTCCTTTTTTCCTTTTCCCTCAGAGCAAGCCCATGAGATGTTTTGTTCGATTCCCTTGAAGTTTGTACTTTAGTTTCATTCTCTTGTTCTCATTTGACTCTCAGCAATCCAAGTCTGTTCAACTGAAGCTCCCTGAACTACAAAGGATTTTTTTTCACTGTTTTTTTTATTGAATTTGGAAAAGCCATTAAAACATTTGTCTGTAGGTAGGTTGGCTTTTTTTTTTGGAGGGGGAAGATTTGATCGATTTAAAAGCAAAGTTTCTTAAAATTATTTTGGGCCTAAACTGTTTTTGCCCCTTTAACTCTGATAATTAGGGGAAAGGCTGCACAGGAGGGAGGTGGCTAAAATAAGAAAATCCAAATAGTGACATAAATGTGATCTCACTGTATGCAGCTGTGTTGAACTTTTTCTGCCACTCTGATAACCAGTCAGGCAGGGTGGGGTTTCTATGGTCCACCTAATTGTTTGTCAAATTCAGGGTGGTAAAGTGTGCATTCAGGTGAAAGTTTAAAGAACTTGTGGTACTTTTTTTTTATTATTATTTAGGAGATAAATTCCAGTGTCTTGGTCAATCTTCCTTCTCTCAATTAGACAGATTCTGCTGGTAATACTGCCTGTATATTTGCCTTACAAAAAGCAGTTTAGTGGTTTTGCAGATAACCTTGGTGAATTCTCTCTGTTTTATTATTATTTACTGTGCTAGAGTTGAGGGACTCCAGAAATTCAGTGATTCACTTACACACCTGTAGCAGAAACTTCTTGTTCTCTAGTTGTCATTTTATAAGTTTTCTGCTCCAAAAGTTACTATAATGTAATTATAATTATGTGAGTAATTTAGGTTGCCCAACATACACCACAAGTAACAAGTATTCACAGATAAATTTGGTCTGTTTGTGTATTTATGCTTATCCCCATGGAATGTGACTTCTATGGTTTTATAGTCCAAGCAAATGTAACCCACACACCTTCTGGGTGTGGTTCACTGTCCCATGTAGTGACACTTAGACCACTTATTGCACAGCCAGTTAACAGGTTTCTCAAGTTATTTCACAGACCACTTTGAGAAACACTGCTCTGGGCCTTAGCTGAGAGGCAGTCCGCTTTTAGCTTAAGCTGTCAAAGCTCAGGCACTCAGCTCTAGAGGTCCCAGGTTTGGTTCTGCCTGTAGCATTGCACAAACAATTTGTACATTATCCATTTGCTGAAAACTATGCAAACAAACCATTCAACAAATATCTCTGAATAATGAAAATGGTAAGAACACGATTATTTCATGAAGAAAAAACAGGATTCCCTTCAGAGCAGTTCTACTCCTTACCCTTCCAGTATATTACTAGTATATCTTCTATAAAGCCCTTTGGAACACAGGAACTGTGAAAGATGCTAGCTAAATACACGGGGTTTGCATCAGTCTTTCTTGCTCCTTTGAAATGTTATTGTTCCATATTTCCATACAGAAAACAGTATAAGTGAATATTGTATTTTCACAGACTGTACACATGCCAAGAGATTTCTGGCAGCTGGAGAAGAGAAGGTTTTCAAATGATATACTCAAGCACATTTGTCAAGCCTCTAACTCTCTCTGACCTTCTCAACTAAATTAACCCTTGCAACACTGGCATTGTACACATTTGCAGATAAATTATGGCTCAAGCCTACAACATGTTGGTGTCCTCAATTCCCACTGAAGTAGTGAGTGCTGGGTCCTGCACAATAGAGGTGAAATTTATCTCTACTGCATAAAGCCTGAGTAACTGAATTCTAGGCAGGTAGAAATGCAGAGTGGCTGGAATGTGAATTCTCTCTTTCGCTCACCCCCCTCTACTTACCTACCTCTCCCTCTGCTATTCCAGCCTATGGGCTGAAAAAGTGGTTATGACTCTTTAAAGGTTATCCTCGAACTTGGGGTAATTACTATGCTGATGCCTGTTCTGCCACAGATTCTCTGCTCTAGTATGCATGCTAGTTAAATCAAAACTAGGTTGGGATATGTCTATGTGAGTTTCAGTTGCAACCTATGACTGCAGTGTTGACAAACCAGGAGATGGCTGTGTGCAATACCAAGACCATTGGATGCACATAAACACAACTCAGTGGCTCCTTTCCCTAGACGAGGGGTCTATGACCTATGATTCGGGAGCCAAATATGGTTCATTATGGAACCAAATATGGTTCTTTTGTCATTCCCAAAACACATGCAACTTTTGAATTCATTTTTCATTTTAATTTTAAAAGTTTATAAATGTGTAGCTTGAATGTGGGCATGAACCTGAATTTGAGTAGTTATGATGTAAACTTCAAAGAAATATGTGAAAAAATAGAGCAGCAGAAGTCCCATTAAATAAAGTCTGTGAGTTACAGTGTTTCATTTATGCTATTATTAATCATGTTCGTTATCAATAACATTAAGTTGTATATTTTCAGTCATGCAAATGAGCATTTTTATACTGGCTCTTTGTTGATCATGTAGTTTGGCTCTTTGGTATGAAAAGGTAGCCAACCCCTGCCCTAGACTGACTCTGGCCTGTCCCCAATAAATGAGTGTTAGGCACCCAGATATTTTAGTGGGGGGGGGGGGCATTTAAGCACCGAGAGAGACTGAGTGGTCTTCCATACTAGCCTGCATGGGCTGGAGCAGAAACCATTCCTCCACACATACAAGATGAGCAGAGCAGCCCACTGTAGCTGCTAAGCAACCAGAGTCCTCTTACATGGTCCTTCTGTAGGGCTTACATGGTGCTGAGAGCCTGGAGATGTCCCTCTGTGGGTGCAGGTGTGAAAATGCTGAGGAGCATGTTTGGCTGTAAACTCCATATGTGATGTACACTATGATGTATAAATAATTGTGACCTACAAATCAAATTAGCATGTGTAAAATTAAGCACATTTACTTCTACTGCTCACACACTTACAGTTATGCATGTTCTTTGCTGGAGCATGACCTTAATGTGGATGTAGTCTCAAGAGAGTTAAATTATTATTCTCCTGGCAAGCAGACACTCCATTGCCACTGCAATGCCTCACTTTTCTCAATATGGTGAAACATTCCACTATTCTGCTAACTAACCTAATTCAATTAGGCATAAAGTGAAATCTGTTTGAGAACCACCCATGTTTTGGATTGAAACTAATTAGGAAATCCCAAAGTCTCCCAAAATAGCCTGGATTATTAGTATAACTTTTGTAATTAAGTTTTCATATACAAAATTAAACAGTTTAAACAGACAAATTAGATGAATGAAAACAGGGTTTATGTATATTCATACTAGACTAAAGTGAAGGGAATTTAGATCTTTTGGTTTTGCTGAATAGTGCAGTCAATATCCACTCACAGGGATCAGCTGAGAGATACTTGAGTCCTATATTAAATAAAACGTAGAATGCAGATCAACTGGAAATTCACGGGAACAGACCAGTGTGCCATGGTCAATATGCAGTGTTAGCTTGCGTGTGTCTTTGTTGTCCTAGTTTAGAAAACAGCAGGGTGAAAATGTCTTTATTCTTCAATCACAAATATTCAGAGTGGGCAAACCCATATTTCATACAAATGTATTTAGTTTATTTGCTTAGTCCTCAGCTCAGAGAAGCTCTTTCCTAAATACTGAAGTCTGTCCATTTTCAGACCAGCATTTCAACAAGTGGTTAACTTTAAAATTTCACTTTTGCACTTTCCTCAGTCAGAATTGTAATGACTGGTTCAGCAATTTAAGGTAATTTTGGATACAAGTTCTCTGTGGAGAGATGGATTTAACAATCTAAAGGGTGACTGCTAATTTTTATCCTTTCTAAAAAGTTAGCTATATGCTATCCCCACCATTTCCATAACCCAGCAGGAAAGGAACAGGAATAAATGGTCTGAGCCTCTTAAATCTAAATAGAAGAGTAGTAGTTGAGAACTGAACCTTCCAATAGTAAAGTAGTCTGATAGACAATGAAAAAGGGGGCACTAGTAGGGGCACCACCTAGATTGATTCTAACTAAGTTATGTTCAGTAAGATTTTCTTATTTGTGGCTAAATGTCATCAAAACATTCCATTTTTACATAATTATTAAAGGTGACTGATTATGTAACTTGACATTATTGGTGTAATTTTCTTCAGATTTTAGTTTCCTAAATCCCTTTTCACTGCCTTTGACAAAATGGCATAACTTTTCATCTAGCATTGCACACAGTAAGAAACAATTCTGAAATTGAATTGTCTGGATTTTCTGTTCAATGTGACTCCCGATACCTGTGGCTTGGAAGGATGAAAGGAAATTCTACTTGGACATGTCTTCATTGTAGAGTAAACTGGCATAAACGAAACTTGGGTGTCACCTCTCTTGACTTAGCCTAGCTTGAGTCAGAGCAACCACACAATGAAATTACACTAGGCTAGTGGTGCATTTCCTCATGTAGCACCAATACTTCTTGGGGGATTGTGCAGCAGTTAGCTGAGTCACCCTATGAATTCTTTCCCAGGGCATAAAGGGAGAACTTGCCTGTTTCATCTGGGCACACAGTGGGAACTGAGGGAAGGCATTTGAGGACAGAAAAGCAATCAAGTGAAGCTTGCCTACTTCCATACTCTCCAGCTAGCCAGTTGTGCTAACTCAAGCCAATACTTGCCAATTCAGGTTAAATGCACCATAGGCTTAAGGTAAAGGGGTTTGTGTGTGGATGGAACTCCATGAGAGGCTGAACTGAAGTTATAACTTGAATTAAATTTGCAGGGAAGACAAGCTCCTAGTCTGACAGAGGAAGAGTGAAATCCAGCCCTCATGGAAACCAATAACAATGCTATCATTAATTTCACTGGGGCCAGATTTTATCCAAAGTAAAAGAGCTGCAAGAACATAAACTGGGTTATTCTCTTCCCTAGAATTTTTGTATAGAAAGTAAGAAGGAGATAAATTAGCTACCTTGCAGACAATGCTAAATAGTTATAAGCCAATGAGAAATCCAGGGTTGGATGCTCACCTGGTGTAAATAATTGCAGTTTATAGATTTCAGTGGTTAGGAGCATATGCACCACACAAGGATCTGTCACCCATTCTTTAAAACATTTATGTATTTGTAGCTAGCAATGAATGTACCAATTAAAGTACTGGGTGCTATGTGGAGGAGTTACCAAGATTCTTCAATTTTATTCCAGTCTGGAAGTGGTGTGGTAGTTTGGTTTGCTTAACGATGGAAGCCCGTTTAGGTGATGCGCACATTCTGAGATCAAAGAAATGCTTCATGTATTCCTTGCAGAAGCAAGACTGAAGAATGAAGGAACCAGGCTGTAGTCTGAATAAAAACAAAAAGGCTTGGGTCCAAATCCACAAAAGGAATTAGGCACCTAAACCCCAGCTTTAGGTGCCTATGTCCCAGATTAAGGCACTACCATGATCTGCAAAACCCCATTCAGCTGCTGCCTAGCACTGTAGGCACCTAAACCCATTTTGCAGTGCACCTAACCCTTCAGTGTAAAAGTTTCCTAGAAGCTTAAATTTCTGCTTCTGCACATGCACTATACTTCGCTCTAGGAGTCTGGACACATATCTGATGTCTAAGAACCTCCCTCCCCACACACCATCAGACCTGTTGAAGGTGGTTGTTGCCCCAGATGGAGCTTGATGCAGCAGCTGTGCCCAGAACATGCCTAATTGCACATATATCAGCCAGTGGGAGAAACTAGCTCCTTTATAACCGTTAGCCTGGCAGTTAGCTACTCACCTGGAATGCTGGAGACCCTGGTTTAATTCCCTCATTGATGGATGAGAGAGGATTTGAACAGGGGCTTCCGATCTCTTAACTGAGTGCTCTATAACAGACAATGGGATAGTCTGATGTGGGGTGCCATCAGTCTCTCTTAGCAAAGACTTTCCACTTTATAGAAAATAATTACATGTTAAATGAGCCAGACAGAGAGAGAGAGAAACACTACAGTGCAGTGGTCCAGGAACTGAGAGCAGGGGAGATTCCTGTTCAAACCCTTTACCACATTGGTCAGAGGGGGGAACTGAACTGAGGTCACCACATCCTGGATGAGTACCCTAACAATTAGACAGTATAAAGGAGTCATTCTCCTCCCCATATATCCCAGCCTTTCGTGTGCAGTTAGGCAGGTGCCTAAACCATTCTTGCAGAAAGAGCTGGAGCACTTATGGTGCCTGACTCCAGAAGAGGGCTTGCAAGTGGAGGTAGATACTTTCCTTCAACTCAGACTGAGGCTATATCTATACTAGGGGGTTTCTGGGATAAAAGAGGTATCCTGGAAAAATTCCGTCATGTCCAGGGAACACATCTGCGCTTTTTTTTTTTTTTTTGGAAGCCCTGTCTTCTTCATTCCATGTGCAAGAAGGGCTCTTCTGATAGAGGAGGTTTTTCTGAAATGTGGCCCAGTGTGGATGGGCCAAATTTTAGAAAAGCCCCTTCCAAAAACACTATCAGAAAAAGGTACATAAATTGCAGAGCACAATTTGCGTACCTTTTTCCAATGAATCAGTGTAGTCTAGACATAGCCTGGGGTGCTTAATTCCCAGAAGGAGTGGAGCTTACAGCAGCCCACTCTCATCTGTATCTACTAAGTAAGGAGGCTTAGGCACCCTGCTAGCTTTTGTGGATCCCATTTTACAGGTCCTTTTCTCTCTTCATGCATTGGACAAGGAAGCGAGGTGCCTAACCAAGGGTTATGGATTCCAATAATTTTCACGAGATCTAAAAGTTAGGTATTGCAATGCTCAGTGTTGCAATACTTAAGTCCCTTCTTTGATTTAGTCCTTGTCCTCTCAAGTTTTTAAACGTCACTCTACAATTGGAGTCCCTTGTTTTATTCTGTGCTTGCACCTCTTGTGCTGCTGGAATCGCAGATGGGAATTGCTGTTCCCATGTGGATAAATATTTAAGATTAATCAATAACGAGCCCGGTGGCACTTTAAAGACCATTTATTTGTACCTCTGGGACCTCTTGCTCCATTCATCTGAAGAAGTGGTTGTGCCCATGAAAGCTCATGATACTATCTACATGATTTGTTAGTCTCTAAGGTGTTGCAGGAGCATTTGTTGGTTTTTAAATATTAGAGCATAAGCTTTCGTGAGCTACAACTCACTTCTTCAGATGATGAAAAGAAAAAGACGACTGATGAATCTTCACAAATATTAGTGAGTTATTTGCTGTTATGACCTGATCTGGATTGCCCAACCAGAGCAAGAAGGTTATATCTTATGGACAGGATGCTGAAAGGGGCACAGCAGGGAAAATAAGGCTTACATGGAAAATCTGACTTTGCATATCATGTGTAAATCAAAAGTTCAGAGGACCCTTCTCAGTTTGTCTCCTAACTGCCTGATTGTGCACCATGCTGAGCACGCATGTCCTAGGGAAGCCAGTGTGAATGAGGGAATTCAGCACCATGCAGGAGGCACACAGCACATGGTAGGTTTGGACCCTAATTCTGCATTTGAAAAATAAGTGTTTACATATGCAGAATGAGTAACTGTGCACAACTGTTTGTTTGTTTGCACAGATTTGCAGGCACAATTAAAAAGGCTCCTCTGGAAATAAGATTCCAGTTGTCAAATTGAATGCCGTAGGAAAGTCTGCAAAGATCTTTTATCCATCTATAGGGTTAAACTAGTACTCTAAATTTTTCATGACCTTTGGGCAGTGTATTAATCGGACATTAGTTTTGTCAGCTTGTATTCCTCTTCCTCTCCTAAGAAAACAGACATGTATTTTGCTGGAGTGCTTACATACCCTTAAACTGAGTTATGAAACTAAGCAGTGTAGTAATACCTCGTTGCCACTAGTTGGCACCTATGTGTCAATTTTTTCATGCAAAGAAAATTTTTCTTTTATAATATACTGGAAGGTTTACCTGGCATTGCTGAGGTCCTTCAGGGCAGGGGTTTGGGAGTGTCAGGGTTATAGGAATCAGGGTTGGGTGATGAATAGGGGCTTAGGGCAGGGGCTGGAGGTGCAGAAGTCAGGGCAGGGGATTGGGAAGTGTGTGAGGAGTACTCAAAGGAGGCAGTGGAGGGCTCAGGGTGGAGGGTGGGGGCAACCGCAGCTGCTCCCTGGGGTTGGCCCAGAGCAGTTGTGCCTGTGCCACCTTGCCACCAGCTGCTCCATGGCTCTCTGAATGGCAGGTATCTCTCCTCTGGGCCCGCCAGGGCAGTGGGGGCCATGCTGCCCATCTGACATCTGCTCCGTGGTTCTCTGGGGCTGTTGAGGAAGCAGAGGATGCGCTTGCTTGCTGCCTCCCTTTGGTCATTCTGGAGTATAACCACCCCTGCTATCACAGCCCTGCCTTTCCATTTCATGAGAAATAATTGCATTCCACACACATCCCATTCTCCTGGCACAATCAAACTCTTACCTGGCTTTAGTTATGCTAAGAGGAAGCTGCATACCAAATTAGGTGTCCCTAGCTCTTACCATTTAGTAGAAGTTCTTGAACAAACAGACTCATGGATGAACCAACAGACAGACTCTCAAACTCTCTCAAATATATAGTAGAACTAGATGGGAATGATCATATCTGTCATAGCATGCACACCGGAAGCCTTGAGTAGTTTTGACAATCTCTGTGAAGGGCAGAGACAAGAAGCACTGAAATTGTCTCACCTGGATTTAATAATAATAATAATAATAATGGTGCACTTAATGTTGTGCTTTTCACATCTGTGACAGTGGTGAGAATGTTAGAAAAGTTGAGATTAGATGATAAGAAGAGTGAAAGGTCATTATGAGAAAGAAAGAGCATGGGTTGGTGTGGAAGGAGAGAGCAGAAAACAGAAAATATAGCTCACATTTGTTCGGAACCACATTTGAAAAGAGATCAGAGATCAGATGTGGCATTAGCAAATGATCTAAAGGTATACAGTCACTCAGTACCATCACTGTCCCCTTTTGTTTTCATGTTTTATATCTCTTCTGACAAAGAGATAGATTCATGGGTTTTGTACAGCACCAGGATTCAGCTGTTTTGGTTTTTCTCCTAGCTCTACCACTGCTTAGCATGGTCTTGAATAAGTCATGTAACCTCTCTGCCTCAGTTTCCCATCTATAACATGAAAATGCTCTCTTCATCCCAGTATTAGGTTGTTCTGCTTACATGCGCAGGATAGTACCAGACACTGTACAAATGCAAGAAGAGGCCCAGTCCTTGCCCCCAAAAAGTTTACTTTAAGAAGGCCTCATAAAGTACTCTGGGACCATCTGTTGGAAGATTGTTTTATGGGTGGGATCCTGTTCTCGTTGAAGTTATAAGTTTTTCATCATGTAGAATTGGACCTTTAAATGTGACAAGCCAGTCAGTCAAACATTCAGAAGCAATTTTGCACTAACCAGTGTGCATGTGTCTAAATCTGAACACATATAGTGAGGGCTGTAATAAATAGCTTTTAGATCCAAAATGTAGGATTTGGTTTTTTATTGGGTTTTTTTTGTTTGTTTTCTTAAAAACAAAAAATATATATATTATGAGTGAGGGAATAAAAATCTGATTTCAGATCTCTCGACAATGTCATTTAAACACTGACTCACTCACTTTTAACCACCTGTTTGTGTTGCTTGCACAATGGTAAGTGATATTTTTAGCTACCATATTTTACTAACAGTGTAACTTCTTATATTGAACATTCAGACAGTGATGGGGGAGGGGTGTAAACAAGAAATCTGGAGATGCATTAAACACTGATGATCTTATTTTATGATTTATAGAAAGGCTTTGCCATTTACTGTGAAACAGACTACCTGCCGCTTTCTCCTTCCCATCCCCCACGACTTCTCCAGGTAAGAGGCTGTACATTCCCTGCCTGCATTAGAAGCAACTTGATAAACGGGAGGTGAGCTCTAAGCCCTGCTCAATGCAAATCCAGGAGTTCACGGACTGTCAGGGAAGGAGCAGCGAGCCCTGGAGGTGAGAACCTAGGCACCGCACCAGAGCCGGCCAGCAGCAGTTTTGGGTGAGAGAGGAGAGGGGGCACCCCCTCCCCTCTCCTCCCATCCCCCCTCCAGCCAATCCCCATTGTCCCTGCCTCTCCTCCTCAGGCAGGATGCTGCCCAATCAGGCGGTGCTCTTGCACTGCTCCCTTCCTCCGAGGAGAGGGGAGGAGGAGAGATCTGGAGCCCTCACTAGGGGACCGCTCAGGGGCAGCGGCTCTGTGCCTCGCTCTCGGGGTTGTTGCTGCTGGTGCTGACCTGAGAGCCTGCGGCTCAGCTTCCCCCCTCCTGCCGCTGCTTGCGCTTTGATTCGCCTGTTCCCCTGTGGTGGCTGAGGACTCTCCAGCCGGTTTCCAAGGTAATGTGACCTCTCCTCCCCACAGCGTGTCTCTGGCTTTATTCACAGCAAGTGCCCTACAGCAGGCAGGGCAGGTGGAGGCTGGGGGGCAAGGGGAAGGCGTCTCCTGGGTAATCCTTACTCCTCTTAGCTCTCCTCCGAAAGCACTGTTCATGACGGACCTACTAGCGTTCCCAAGAGTGTGTGTCCACACACACACACACCAGTCCTTTACAACACACACACACATACCAGCCCTTTACTACACACAGGGAAAAGTCCTTTACAACTCACACACATACCAGTCACACATACACACAGAGAGCAGTCCTTTACAATACACAAACACACCCCAACTCTTTACCACACATACACCAGCACTTTACCACACACAGAGAGCAGTCCTTTACAACACAGGCACATTGGCCCTTTACCACACACACCAGATCTTTACCACACATACGGGCGCCAGCTTTCTACCACACATACACACACAGAGAGAGCAGTCCTTTAGAACACACACACAGCAGCCCTTCACCACACACACCAGCCCTTTACTACCCCCCTACACTCAATCATTGTTACAGACTAGCAAGGTATGTTTGTCAATATATTTGAGTTTAGAATGCACTATGTGTTGTCTCTGCCTAGCAAATTAGCCAGGAAATATGCTTGGATCTGTGGGGGGGGGAAATGTAAAAAGGGTGGCAATTTCTCCCCCCTAAACAAAGAGCAGCCATTACACTTCATTCTTAATTTAAAGTCACTTGATGGACAAGAAGCAGGGGAGAGAGCAGGGATCAGATTTGCAGTCAGGTTAGAGTGGAGATATGTAAGGGAATCCTAGAAATTAGAGATGAGAAAGATCTTTTAAAATCATCCAGTCATCCTCTGGGGCCAAGGCAAGACTGCTCCCTCCAGCCTTTTATACCTTGTATGTACACTACTCAAATGACAGGGCTTCCACAGCTTCCTTTCCTTTGGAGACTTCTGACAGTCTAATAAATCTAAGTTCTCCCCACATCCATCCTAAATTTCCTGGGCTCAGTTGCATGCCATTATTCCTATCTATACTTTTTTGGACCATTCCTCAACCTCATATACTCTTTTGATACCTGAGTAGCATAATACCTTGACCTACCTGCTACCAAATGAGCTCTTATCTTATAATAATATATGTTATCTCTTTCACATAAACACCAGCGATTTATTGTAGAATATGGAAGGAAGGGTTAATGAATCAGTTATGTAAAGTTGCTCCCAACCACCTCCTTCCCAGCTGCTCTCTGCAATTACTCATGTTTGGGGTTTTTTTCTTTGTGATTCCAGAGAAATGTATTTTAATGATTTCCTGCCACTAGGATTGCTACTGATGTTACTACAGGACATTTAAAATAATTTAGGCATCAGGCAACTTAAAGGAGAAAAAAACTACAAATGCAAAGTCACATGTGTTTGTGTGTATAATGTATATGCACACAGAAACAAAAAGACATTCTGCATTTTTTTCACCTTTAAGTTGTCTGATTCCTGAAATTTCTCATGCATGTGTGTATATACAGTATGTCTGTCTGGCCAGCAGGGAAGTTAGATATTGATTAATTTAATAATTGTGTAACCGCTTCAAATCTTAGTGGTTACACGATTATTCAGTAGTCCCCTGCAGCAGGTCAGCAGCCAGTATACTCCTGGCTCCACTCCAGGGGAGCCCCCTGCCACCCCGCGCTGCTGCCTTTGTAACAGGGGCAGCAGTGAAAGGAGCCCATTTAACTAGCTCCCCTTGCAGGCTGGCTCCCACCTGCCATCCCACTCTGCGGCTTTTGACACAAAGGTAGCAACACAGGGGGCCGAGCTCCCCACAGACAGAGGCTGTGCCAGCATCCCACAGAGCAGCCTCTGTCTGCGTGGAGCTTGGGCCCACCAAGGACAGAAGCTGCTCCATGGCAGCATCCCTCCCCCAGCTGTGGGGAGGGACAGGTGGCTCCTCCCTGCCCCCCTTCCCTCCACTGCCTCTGTGGGAGGCAGTATGAGGGGGAGCAGGAGGCTCCACAGAGTCAATACGTGTGGAGAGCTAGCTTAAAAACTGGCTCCCCATGTGTATCGGCTCCCTCCTGCCCCTACACCCCCACACTGGTGCCTCTGATAGAGAGTCAGTAGCGCAGCAGGGCAAGTGATTCCGTACCAGCCGATACATGCAGAGGGTGGCGGGGGCAGACAGTTCCTTGGGATTTGGTGCTCATGGGGAGCCAGATTAAAAGCTGGCTCTCCACTGACACTGGCTCCCACCTCTCCCCTGTCTTGCTTGCTCTGATACACTCTCCCTCTTACTGCCTCTGTCTGTAGTTGATAGGATTAACCGACAAACTCAGGCTTATCAGTTAATTGTGTAGTTGACTACACGTTGACATCCCTCCTAGACAGAAGGTAAAATCTTTACCTTGTCCATTCCATTGCCCCCACATCCTTACGTTAATGTCAGTTTTACACTAAAGTTTGCATTTTCACGTGGTGACTAATGCTAATTAACTTGTTGAGTTTTTAATTTGTCTTAAGACCCTCCCATCCTGGTTGTTTTTTCCCTTGTTTAATTGTGTTAAAAGAGTCTTATTTGTACTAAGCCTGCCATGTATTTTTATTTTATTTTATTATGAAAGCTATAAAATGACCATATGACTCAGTCAGATAATACTTTGCACTTCCTCTCTTCTCAGCATCAGTCAGACTTTTGAATGAATATTATTCCATGAAACAACTTCCATGGATCCAATTTGAAAGCATTTTTATTAATGCTGATAAATGATATTTATTGAAGCAAAAAATAGCAAACATAGGCATTTTTTGGCTTGTAATTCAATTATGATTTATTCCCGGGTACTGCTAATCCTAGAATTGTAAAAAACATAGGGCTGAGAGGAACCTTGAGGAGTCATCAAGTCTAGTACCCTCCACTGAGGCAGACTAAGTACAATTTAGTGTAAATGTAGGCTTTGAATAGATAATAGAGTAGATGAATAACTTTCAAATTATAGGGGTTTTTTTTCAAAATATTAATTAACTAATCATGGCACATGGTTGGTTGCATGGCAGTTCTTTCTCCTGCTCCCTAAAATACAGTTCCACTACATGTACACAAAACTTTTGAGCTTCACAAATACTTTTGGGACCTTTAAAGCTTGTTCCAATATTCACAAGTAATCAATATTATGACCTCAAGAATAGCAGCACATAAATGCGTGTAATTTGCAAATATGTTTGTGAATGTGCTTCCCTCCCCCCCATTATTCCACCAGTGCTAACATTTATTCTATATTGAAATAAATAGCCACATACAAAGTGTATAAAATGCCCCAAATTTCCAAGTGGCTGGATTATTTCTACACTAGCAAATTTGCTTAATTATGACCTTTATGGGTAGTGGTTTCCAGGCTATATTTAATAACCTGTCACAACAAAATGCCTGGCTTGTGCCAGTTATGCTGATTTCATTTACACTAATTTCTAAATAATATTAAAAAGTTTTCATGTTATTCCCATGAAGATCACAAATAAAAATCAAACAGTAATAGTAAGTAGGTGGGACAGCACTGCAGTGTCCACTAACAGGTCATTCTCATTCAAGGTAGTAACTCAAAGAACTACTTAGATACAGGAGAGGAGCTGGAAAATGCACAGCTATAGTGATCACAGCTAGTTTTTAACTGCATTTTTTAACTGAGGAATGTTAGTGCACATAAAAGAAATCCTTGGTAATTAAGCTTAATGATGACACGATTTGTTGAGTTTTCTCTTGCAAGTGTGCCTGTGTACCTGAATCCCTATCTACAGGACCATCAGTTGTTTAAGTCTTCGGTATGTACATTGGTCCTTATCTCCAGAACTTCTTGCTATTCCTATGCTATGCTTCTCTAAAATATAAAAGGCCATTAATACCCAATAGGGTGATGTTTTGGATAAATGCTGAGTAGGCACCAGATAAAGAGAAACAAATTCATCTCATTTGTGACCAAAACCCATGTTTTTGCTAGTTGGTTGATTAATTTGTTAAAAACTAATGGATGATAATGTTTCCATGTGTGGGAAATAAAGTTAGTGGATGAGTTAAATATAGACGGTGAAGGGATTAAATACACTCTGTTTAGATCCCTTGCTTTTCAGCTCTGATGCTATGTGAAATTTGACTTCTACAGAGCATGAGATATAATATACATGCAATATTAATGCTGGGAATCTCAAAATCTTTCACTTTCTAGGTTTGGATAGGAAATTACATGTAGAAAGTGGGTCATTAGATTTAATAGACGTCAGCCTCTAGAATTTTTGATTGGCAATTTGATTTGTCAGAATTGATATGTGTCAGTTTTGACAAACTAGGACTTTCAGACCACCCATTTTGTAGAAAAAATTCTCTGAACCTTTGAAGTGTTTTGAGGTCTTTGGATAGAAGGTGTCATATAAATGCCAAGCTACTATTAATTATTCATGTGTTGGTTAACAGTCTCTGAAACTTGCTTTTATGATTTATGTGTTGTACAATAAAAAGGGTTGCAAAGCATTTGTGGCAAAAAAAGATTTTGGTCCATTAATTTATTTGCACTGCATGTCATCTGACAGTCTGATTCATGACTGTACTCTACCAACTACTCAATCTTCTCCTGGACATGCAGCTAAAAGGTTCAAAAGAGGACTGCCACAGGAAGTGCTGCTCTTTTGACATGCCTATTTAAGTGAACCTATTAACTCTATAGATATACCATGCATGGTGTGTTCTGCTTCAGGTCTATGTGTGTGACCAAATAGATCAGCATCATGAAAAACAGAGACAGAAATGTTTGTGTTGGAATTTTAGATATAGCATGGGATCTTCTGAAAAAGTGTGAACGTTAGGGATGAAGTCATAGCCCCCCTGAAGACAATGAGAGTTTTGCTGTAGAATTCATTAGGACCAGGATTTCACCCAGGTGTCTGCTCTGAAAATGAATGCCTCTAGCTAGGGGGCTATAAAGCTCCCTTTGATTTTAGTAGTTCAAGATTATGCACAAATGTCCTTTTAAAAATTTATAAACAAAAGGAATTGAAATAAAGGCTCAGTTTAACACCCTGGGGAGGGAATTGTCATATTATAACAAATTGAAAGAGTTCTATCTAGTTGGACCTGGGGGACTGGCAGCAGGACTCCTGGATTCCTCACTCTGAGACTATGTGCCCTTGAGCAAGGTATTTACTTGTATTTTAATAGTGAATTTATTGCCATTCTCAGTATATTTTTAACAGAAAAATCACAAGATAAATAGAGGCACTGGGATGGAAGGTTAAAAAGAGATTGCAATAAGAGAAGACATTACCACCTGGATTCCTTAGTGAGCAGTTATGAACCATAATGGTGCTTTGCTAGTATATAAAAAATTATTAGTAGGAAGCCTGGGTATAGAGATATGCAAGCCTTTTAATCATTGTTTTTTTGAGAGTGTAATTAATGAAAGGTAAGCTACATGTTTAAATTGCCACTAGAAGAGTCTCATCCTTGAGTTTGGACATTTTTTTTTTTTACAGTGAAGAGTTCCTGAAATTCTTCAATCTGTTTTCCCCGTGTTGGTGTTGGGGCTTCACTATTATGAAGCCCCAACACCAACACTCCTTTCTCACAGATGTTGTAAACAGTAGATTAAATTTCTTTTGCTTATATTTGCCTAAAGGAGCAAGTAGGGTGGACAGCTTGATTTGTTGTCCTATTAGTGTTATTCAGCACGTAGGATGCGTCTACACTGCAGTATTTTTCCGGAATAATGGCCGTTATTCTGGAAAAACAATACTAGAGTCCACACTGCAATTGCGTTATTTTGGCAGAAAGTCAAAATAACGGAGGGCTTTTTCTGATGGTGGTAAACTTCATTCTATGAGGAATAAGCCTTTTTCCGAAAAAGCTTTTTTGGAAAAAGGCATGGGTGGATGCGGAAGAGGAAGTTCTTTTGAAAAAAGAGGCCTCCAGGAAACAACACTGTTGCCCTCCTGGCCATTCTGTCCACACTCATCACAACTGTATAGTTTCTGTTTCCCAGCAGCTCTTAAAGCTACAGACACCAGGGACAGGGCTTGTGGCAGGAAGCCGACCCAAAGAGATGCCACACACCATGCAGCTGCCGGTGCCTGACATGTGGGCACCTATGTCCCAGCCACAAGCCCCCCACAAGCCCGCTGGTCCTCCCAGGAGCAGGCACAGGGCTCCCAGGAGCCTGCCAGGGGCTGGAAAAGGCATGTGCCATCCTCATCTGGAGTGGAGATCCTGGCCCTCCTGGAGGTATGGGGTGAGGAGGGGACCCTCCCGGATCTCCGCTGCAGACAGCATAACACCAACAGCCTGGTCACAAGGGGCCACCACAGGACTCTGGAGCAGGTCTGGAGCAAAGTAAAAGAGCTCTAGCAGGGCTACACAGGGCAAGAGAGCGCAGCTCTCATTCTGGGGCAAGACACTGCCCCTACTATGAAGAACTGCACCACATCCTGGGGAGCAGTGCAGCCCCTTCCCCATCCCTGGTGGAGGACTCGGGGCTGGAAATGCCCGTTGTCTCCCAGCCGGGGATCCCAGCCCATTCGGAGAAGGAGGAGGATGAGGAGCTGGAAGAAAAGGAGGAAACAGTCAGCACAATCAACCTGGAGCCGGTACCCCGGGGCCTGGATGTCTCTCAGGCATCCTCTGAGAGCAGGGAGGGATCATCAAGTGAGTGCTCTTAGTTTCTCATATACACAGAGAGCGGAGGTGTCGGGCGCTGAGGGGCTGTGGTGCAATCATCTCTCAGCCTTCTCGGCCTGGCCCTGGTGCTGCAGTCTGTGCACGTGGATGCATGTGCAGCGCCAGTCTGCGCCAGGCAGCCCCAGAACATCCCTGGGTTCCTGCTCACAAGCTCTGGGGAGGCCAGACACACTTCTGACCCCCTGAGGGTGGGGGGACCCCTCACCTTTCCCCTCCCACCACCAGGCACTGCTGGAAGGAGGCTGGGGACAAGGGCACATGCACACAGACTCTAGAGCAGTGTTTCTTAAACTGTGTTCTGTGACACACCAGTGTGCCGCGGGGCAGTCAGAGGTGTGCCACGGAGAACAACAGAATTCAAAATGGCTGCCCTTTTAGGAGGCAAGGTACTTTTTTTTCTCTCAATAACTTTCCCTCAAACCTTTTTTTCCTCAATAACTTTCCCCTCCAGCCCTTTTTTCCCCCCGACCTTTTTTTTTCCCCCATCAACAAAAAATCCTTGGTGTTTCTTATTAAAAAAAATTGTTTGGTGTTCCTTGGTCTTAAAAAGTTTAAGAAACACTGCTCGAGAGTGCCACACACAGGCATGTTGGCATACTCAAGGCACCATCCGCTCCAGGGAACAGCGCTGCCAGGTGCAGGTGTATGTGTGGCCCGGATGGAAGCCCAGGCATCTCAAGACCCCTCTCCTAGCCATTGGATCCCAGTGTGGCTGGACACTTCCCTTGCCTGCTTGTCCCTGGGACGGGGGATAGGGAGGGGGAGCATAGTACCCTGGGGACCTCTGGGCCCCTGTGAGGCAAGGCCCGCTGTCCAGGCCGCACACGACCTTGCTCCCGGCACATCACCGTTTTCTGCCCGAGAACTGTTGCTCTTGCTGATGACGCAAGGCCTCAGGGACAGTGTCTCCAAGAGTGACTTCTCTTTAATCTTCCCAGCTGGACCAGCCCGACTGTGGGGTGATTACCAGCAGACAAGCCAGCCACCCGACCCCCCAGGGAGCCGCAGGCGTTGAAGGGTACATGAGGACCTGATAAGGGTACACGTGTCCATCCTCTGGGACATGCAGCAGATGCTGGCCCAGAAGGGGATGATGCACAATGGCAGGCCCAGATGTGGACCAAACTGCTGCAGCGGGGCCACAATATGTGTGCAACTGTCCAGGAGATGGTGGCGTACCCAGCACCAGTCCCTGTCTCTGCTCCAGTCCCTGCTCCAGCTTCTGCCCCCTCCCATGTCAGCTCCTGCCCCCACCTCCATGCCTGACCCCACTCCAGCCCCACCTCCTGCCTATCCCCCTGTTCTTCCAGGACCCCCAACCCCTGAAGTTGCTGAGGTCCCCGGACATGAGGTGGAACAAGCACCCGAACCACTCACCAGTCTCAGTCCCAGCTGTGAGTCTCTCCTCCCTGCTCTAAGGGTCTCAGCCCCTCCTCCAGATATCCAGATTCTCAGCCTCCTTCCTGCTCCCTATATCCAGGTTCTCACCCCCTCACTCTTCCACAGTTACTTTTATCTCAAATAAAAAACCAAATAGTTATTTTTTTGAAAACTAGATGGTTGTTTTTATTGGGTCTGCAGGGAAGATGGGTTGTTGTGGGAAAGGCAGAGAGGGGCAAGCCACACAGGACAGGCCCCACCCTGGGGAGAGTTACTGGGGTCCTTGAAAGATACTTTCCCTCAGGGCCTCCCAGATGCGCACCCCCACCTGAGGGCCTGGCAGGTAGCAGCTGTGCTTGGCTGCTCGAAAGCCCATCCGTCCCAGCTGGCCTCTGCTCTCCACCCCGGAAGGAAGGCTTCCCCCTCTGTGATGGTTCCTCGGGGCGGGTAGGCTGGCCCTCCCCCGAGTCCGGCACTTCCCTCTCTGTCCCTTGTCGGGCGCATCTGCCCCGACCAGTGCTGGGCGACATAACTTGACAATTCT
>CM057848.1:35026917-35037475 GCA_030068395.1 Apalone spinifera
GCGCGCCAAAAGGGTACTTACCCCTCTTGGCCCAGTGAGGGGCCTCAGGGCCCCGTCACACCCTTCCTCTCCACAATGTTGTGTGGAACACAACAGGCTGATACCACCTGGGATATGTTGTGCTCCCGCACATTGAGATGGGTCAGGAGGCACCTGTGCCCGAAGGTGCATTCGGCCTAGATACGGTGGGCATTGAAGTGGTCCCTGCTTGGGTCCAGATGGCCGGTGTACGGCTTCATCAGCAGCGGCATGAGGGGGTAGGCCACATCCCACATGATGCACAGTGGCATCTCAACATCTTCCGGCCCCTCCCCCCCCCGACACCCCAGGAGCCACCCAGGTCTGTGTGAGGGCAGGACTGCAGAAGTCCCTGGGGACGGGGGTTCCCCCACGTCTCCAGACCACCCCCCTCACCGCTAAACCCCCCTTCCCCAGGGTCTCCCTTTCCAGTACTTCCCCTCCCCCTTCCGGGGAGTAGCCCAAGAATGTTGTACCTCCATGAGGAGGGCCCGGATGGTGGACTTTCCCACACCAAAGTTGTTGCCCACAGACTAGCAACTGTCAAGCATGGCAAGTTTCCAGACAGCAATGGCGACCCGCTTCTCCAGGGAGATGGTGGGTCGCATCTGGGTATCCCATCATCTGAGGGCAGGGGCGAGCCAGGCACACATGAGAAATGTCTTCTTTTTCATGTGGAAGTTTTGGAGCCACTACTGGTCATCCCACCTCTCCATCACCAGCCGGTCCCACCAGTCAGAACTGGTGTCCAGACTCCAGAACCGTCTCTCCACCATGGGATGTGGTTGCAAGGTCATTGTTCCCACACACAGACAGAGGTTCTAAATGATGAGCTCCTGCAGGACCATTAAGGCAGCCTGCACAAACTGCTGCAGAAACTCCATCATGGCTGTATGGGGCCATCACATGCCCAGAGGCAGCTCTGGCTCCATAGCTAGGAGTGAGCTCTGGTGTCCAAAGGCAGGGCAACCAGAGCACATAGAGGAAATACTTTGCTGTCCATCAGAGAGGTAAGCAAGCAAGCAGAAGAAGCTGAGAAATGGCTATCCAGGGGGATCCCTTTAAGCATGCATCTCAGATAGCCTCAGGCAATAGCACCTGGAAGCAACTGCTGACCTAATGCCCTGCCAGAACTGGTTCTGGGTGGCCTTAGTTGCAAGATAGCATCCCATCACTGTGGACGCTATCTTTCAAAATAGCAAATTGCTATTTCGTTGCACTTTTTGCATGTGGACACTCTATTTCAAAATAAGCTTTCCTGGAAGATCTCTTCCGGAAAAGCTTATTCCAAAAGAAGCTTGCAGGGTAGATGTAGCTTGAGTGACTTAGACCCAAACATCTTATCTTTGAGGCAAAACCAATGTTCTGAGTAGTCAATGTTCAATCTGTGCAGAGTAAGAGGTCATCTGGTAATGACTTTGAAGCTATAAAGTGCAAACTAAAGACCTATTGATGTGTTTCAAAATGGCATGCCTCTTATTTAGAATTTTGAATATGGCTCTGTCCAACTCATGTTTGGTTGTGGATGTTCTCATGTGCTGCTTCTGTGAACAACTGGCAGACCAGGGCTAGAGAAGTAGCATCTGGAAAGAGGCCTGAGAAGGACTGTGGTAAGCAGTTTGGAAGTGACCAGGTTGATGCCTAAAAGCAGGTAAGAGAAGAAAACTCTGGGGACAAGTGGAGTTTCTTTGGTCAAAGATTTCTTGAAAGCCTTGGATTAAGGTGAAAGGATAATGGTGTTTTCTTTTTGCTTTAATTGGACTTTGTTTCACCTAATTCTTGTTTAACCAGAAGGAAAGAGTTTTTATTGGCTTGGGATGGGGCCTAAACTAAACCAACGTCCTGGTGAGAAGGGAAAACTCTGTGGCTGCTCCTAACAAAGAGTGGCAAGTCATTGGGAAAAACGCATCCCTGGTGCAACTCCTTTGCCTTTCACAGAGGATAAATTGGCCCCTATGCTTTAAGATTTTGGAAAGGGGCTTTAGTAGTATGCAACCATTTTCATTCTCTCCTCAGAGCAGGCAGTGGGCTCTGCAACTGAGTCTCAGAACAGGTCTCTTGTGGTCAGTGGACAGCAGACTTGCCTGGTAAGATGGAGAGAACCTCCCCTTTCCTGAATGGGTAGGAGCTGTGCTCAGATTGTCTCCACTGGAAATCATTCTTCTCATGTAATGCAAAGTAATACATAACTGGTATTTATGGCAACAGAGTCTATCCGCCTGTGGGCTCCTGACTGGATTTTAACAGCTGTCAGCATTTGCTCTGAGCTGAAAACACTATCTTCTTCAGTTTACTTTTGAAGATGGAGAAGGGGTGGAAGGATTATGTAATAATTTTGTTCTTCGTCTGTCCAAACCATGGTCCTCTCATGAACAGAAGGCATCACTTTTGCAGAACTCATGGTGGTTTTGTGGTATGTGGATGACTGAGGCACATGGAAACTGTGCTGCTAGGCTGTATGATGGAAAAGAAATGTTACCAGCTACCTGCCAGAATTTGAGCTGGTCAAACTCCAAAGCACAGTTCATTACCAGTATAATGGCTTTAGTTGAGTTATACTAGGAATGAACTGGCCACAGTGTTTGTCTTGGCAGTTTGACTAGCTCATCTCAAGGGTTGCTGACTCTGAAAGATACCACCAAAAGATTTTACTTACCCTTTTCCCTGTCCTGTCATTTGCAATATATTGCAACTGAAAATGTCTCATCTTCATATCTTGGATGCATTTGAACCATTGTAGATAAATGATCCCAAATTACTCCTTTCCAAATTACTGGACGGTAAGTTGCATGAGTGAGGGCTGGGAAGAGATCCTGATGATTGAGGTTGTTGTCTATTCATTGTCAATGCATCTGGGGTGTCATTGCAGAGGGTGGAACTATTGCAAGATACACTCAGCAAGTTTGTACTTTTTTCCCTGTTAACCACAGACCCATCATTGTGACCCCTCCAATCTGACTTAATTGTCCATGTCTCTGAGTGGAGGCAGCTGCCTTGCTCTACCATGCTGTATATATGTGTGTTCAGAGCTTGGCACCAGCCTATCTATACTCACTTTTTTTCCCCCTAAAGCAGATTGTAAAGGCACCCGTCATTTAAACCAGTCTATTGGTTTGAAAGTGTCAGTAGCTAAAACTGATTGAGAGGGGCATAGGCTTTTGGGGTTTACTGCTCCAGGCAGCTGGAATAAGCTCTTCCATGACATTGAAACAGGTACAAACCCTGAACTTTTAATTCTTTGTCTTCAGAAACCTTGTCAGAGTTAAAGGAATTGAAATTGAGACTGCTCGGTGTTGTATGTAATCTGCTGATCTTGGAGGATGTCTTAAATATTTTTTTGTGTCTGCATGTTATATGATGGCATCAGATGTATGATTTCTGGTGAAACAGTGAGTCAGTTGCAGAGATGGGAATAAAACCCCTGATTCCCAAATCTCACCCTGCTGCTCCAACTACTGTGACAGGTTGTTTTTCCCTATCTTTGTTGCTACCTGGAGGATAGAATGTCTAGGAATAAACATCCAGATCAATAAGGTGGATAAAGTAGCAGGAAAAGTAATTTGGAACTTAAATGTTACTGCACTTTGCTTCTCTTCATCTCTGTCAGACTGTGAGAAGTTGGAGTCTATAGTAAAAATTTCAAAGTGCCTTGGCAGCTTAGCAAAAGTCCCATTTTAAAATGTGAGTTAGGCACTTAGAAGTCTAAATATCATTGAAAGTCAGTTGGATTCCAGTGATTTCAAAAACTTCTCATCATGACTGATTTATTGAAGCTATGTAGAGCCCATCACATGATCCATTGTCTACAGCCAAGCCATAAGATACAATCACATTTGATTCAATCCCTCAGACAGACAAATACCTGCAGGATCTCTGTCAATTATTCTTAAAACTGGGCAAGTGAGGAAACAGATTGAGAGAGCTAGATGGGTACCCAGAAGCCACATACTGTAGGACAGACCCAACAGGAAAGAATAGAATGCCACCGGCCATTACTTACAGCCCTCAGCTAAACCTTCTCAACACATCATGAGGGATCTGCAATTGATGTTCGATGATGATCCCTTTCTCTCACAGACCTTGGGGAGGAAGGCTAGTCCTCACTTACAGACAGCCCCCTCCAACCCAAAACAAATACCACCAACTACACATCAGACATCAGAAGCACTAACACAGGAACCAATCCCAGCAACAAACCCCATTCCCAATTCTGTCCACATATTTACCTCAGTGACAACATCACAGGACTTAACCACATCAGTGATGCCATGAGGGGCTCATTCACCTGCACATCTGCTGATGTGATATATGCTATCATGTGCCAACAGCCCCTTTGCCATGTACCGTATATTGGACAAACCTGACTGACTCTACGCAAAAGACACAAATCAAACATCAAGAACAGTAACAATCAAAAACCAATAGGAAAGCGCTCCAGTCTCCCTGGACACTGAGTAAAGTTGCTATACTTGAGCAAGAACATTTCAAAAACAAACTGCAGCATGAAATTGGTGAGCTGGAATTCATATCCAAACTAGACACTACCATCAGAATGGACCTGAATAGGGACTGGAAATGACTAGCTCATTACAAAAATAATTTCCTCTCTTCGGTATTCTCACCTTCTTATCAACTGTTGGACATGGGCCACATCTGTGACAGATAGAACTGCAAAATGCTTTCTCCACAGCTGCTTTTCTTTCCCTCTCATTACTTCAAATCCTCCAAGTATACAGACAGATGTGGAAGGGTTGGTCAATTGGCTTTTTTGTATTCTCAAAATGTGGAATTTTACAAGATGAATTGGCATTCTTGGATCTTCTTTGAAAATTATAATGTCCCCCTTGTCCCCTACAAGAAAGGTTTATCTGAATTTTGGAAGATTTTGTCAGTCCTGTGTGTGTGTGCATGCATGTGTATGCATGCTTTCATAGCATTTGGCTCAAGCCAAGCATAAGACAGTGCTCATATCTAAGTCTTTCTGTGACTTTCAACAGCTCTCTTAACCAAGGGGCTACACCCTTCTATGAGTGCACCTTACCAGCAGAGCATCTCATCCTATTCCACTTCTGGTTCTGGACAGTGATGTGCACAATTGACCAATATCCCCTACTCTGTTATTTTTATTAATTTAATCTTATGACACATGCTGATCTTTCAGACCATGGACAAAACTTAATAGTATTATTTTAGAAGAACAGATTGGCACAGTGCTTACCAGCATGATCTTCCTGTGCCACACACCGAACAACCAAAAATCAGGCCTGAGAGCACTCCCTCACAGGACTAAAACATACATTCTTCCTGACAGTTGGTGAGGGCCACATCTCAATGTTTATGCTACTTGACCTACCTGCCGCATTTGACATAACTGAACACTTAGTGCTGTTGACCTTTCTGTGTGATGTAGGTAGTGCAGCACCACTTTGGCTCTGGTCATTCTCTTCCAACAGGAGACAGTGTGGTAATAGGCAACTGATCCACACACACACACCCCAATCCAAACCTTCAGTTACATAATCTCATGACAAGCTGTTCTGCCATCATTCCCATCCTCTCTCCCATATCTACATACATAGGTGGTAAGACACCAGGCGTACCTTTGTCAGTGGTGCACACCAAGAACACCCAGTTTATATGCTACCTTAATCACAGCCACAACCAACTCCATTACAAAGATATCCTGGTGCCTTAAAGGAGATCAGCATGTGGTAAAGTGTAGCTGGTTCAAACTGAACAGGGGCAAGACCAAAGTGGTGAGGGTCAGAAAGGGAAATGGGTTTAGTCTGTCCCCATTCATCAAAGTAATAAAAGTCTTTGGGTTCTGTTGTTTTCACCACTAAGCCTGGGAAATCAATGGCAAAAAAATCTACCTTCTGCCTCCAGTTTACTAAGAATTTTTCCCTTCTTCCCAACTTGAGGATCTGACAACAGTGGCTGTGTCCACAATAGCCTCTTTTGGAAATATTTTTCTTTGTTATTAACCCCCATGCAGCAGCATGTCCTCCATATGTACTTTGTCTAGGGTTACAGCAACAATCATGCAAAGGATCATGTGCAACAGAGATAAAATGTGTGTTTTTGTTTTCTACTGCATATGAATTTGAGTTTGATTATTTTAAACTGCAAATAAAACATTTTCCATAAGGCTCTCCCTTTAAAAACAGCTTTGCCTCATCTCTTTCATTCAGTTGCTCTTTATTTCCTTGAAATGGCTAAATCCACACCACCATCCAGCCAGATCCTGCTGTTTTTAAACTATCTAAAACAGACTGTAAAAGCAAACAAGTTATTTGCAGATTGCCACTGAAGGGTGGCAATGTACAACTAATTGCCTAAAAGCTGTGTGCCCTCTCAGCAGGCTACTTAGGGTCACAAAAGGGCCTGGAGAGCAGAGAGGCAGGGGGTGAGGTGGGCAGAGAGCAAGTTGGGGCGGTGGCAAGGAGAGGCATTTCTTCCATGGCTCCAGCCCCAGAGCTGCTACTGTCCAGGAGTCACAGGGAGAGAGACTTTCCCTCAGCCCAGGTGCTTCTGTAGAGAGAGAGGGGGCTGGAGGAGTTCTCTTTCTCCCTGCTGCTTCCCCTGGACAGCCTGCACCCCAAACCCTTCATCCTTGGCCCTTCCCTAGAGTCCTCACCCCCTCCAGAAGCCTTTACACCCTGCATCCCAACCCTCTACCCCAGCCCTGAGCCCCCTGCCACACCTCAAGCCCCTCAGCCCCAACCAAAGGCTCCCCCTTTTTCTAGTGCTTTTATCCTGTCTAGATTTAAACAAGTCAAGGAGTAGGGTATCCACGAATTCCCTTGGGAGATCATTCCATTTTCTACAGTCCCATCAGCACATCATTTTCAAATGATTTGTAGCTTCCTTCTAACAAGACTCCTGTTTAAATGTAGCTTTTCTAGGAAGGATGTTAACATGAGTTAAAAGCTGTGTGTATATACAATCTCTCAGATTCAATCAGGGTGTAGTTTCCTTGCTCAGTATTCTAAGCCTTCTTTTACAAATAGCATTCAACCCAAAAAACTATCTTAACTTTAACTCAGGATCATGCTATGAGTGTCCAAGATTTTCTGCTGCCTTCTCTGGCTGTATAAGCTTAGATGGAACTAGAACACAGAGCTGTAGAGCTTAGAAGAGCTGACAGGTCCATATTGTCACTAGGAGAACAGATAGAATGCACTCCAGAAAATACTGTGGAGTTGGAGCATAGTAGGAAATACCACACAAAAGGTCCAGAGGGACAGTACTCTGTGGTGCCAAACACACTATTTAATTCTGGAGGGTGGCCCAGCAAGTTGTCTGGGCACCAGATAATTAGGGTCTTACCAAGTTCTTGGCTGTGAAAAATGCATCACAGATCATGAACTCTGGTCTCTCCCATTAAATCTGATTATTGTAGAAAAGTTGCAGTATTTCCACCCTTACTTCTGTGCTGCCTTTCAAGCTGGGTAGCTGAGAACAGTGGCTTTTGGCCTGGCACCCAGCTCTGACAGCACCAGCAGCACAGAAGTGAGGGTGGCATGATATAGGGGGTCATCATTTTTGTGGCCTTATGGGTGGGTGACAGGGCAACATATTCATGAGGGGTGGGAGTGCTGTGGTTTCCCTCCACCCCCACATATAGCTAGCCGAAGGTTCCTTTAACCCCTGAATGTTGGGGAGGAGTAGAGCTGAAGGAGGGTGACCTGGGGGCTCCTACTTTGTGCCAGGCTCTAGCTGCTAGTACCAGCTAGGCTATGGAAGGACAGGACTTCATCTTCCTCTGTGCAAGCCACTCCTGGGGCTGGGTCAGACACATCTCCAGTGGCAGTGCACACCATGCTGTTCTTACTTCTGCACTGCTGCTGGCAGGGGCAGTGCCTTCAGAGCTGGATGCCCAGCCAAAAGTCACTGCTCTCCAGCTGCCTCTCTTTTGAAGTGAGCACGACTGCCAGCAGCAGTGCAGAAGTAAGAGTGGCAATACTGAGACCCCCTCCTACAATAGTCTTGCGATCCCCCTCCCTCCTCACAGACAACTCCTGTTTGAGTCAGTTATAATATTTGAAATCCTATGGGGAGGGGCATGAAATTTACCAGTCTATCAATAATCTAATTATCTGCAAGAGAGAATGCAGGCAGAAGCTCAGCAGCAGAGTGGGGGTTATCCTGTTTATTGCATCCAATGTAGCATGTATGATTACCTGCCCTATGGACAGGTGGCATATGTGTGCATTTGCTGCAAGGAGCTCCTGGCCCTCAGAGACCTCGTACAGGCTTTGGAGGCCAGGGTGGCTGAATAGGAGGAGTTAAGGAAGGCAGACAGGTACATAGATGAGGCTTTCCGGGACACTGTAGAACTATCCCTCTCGTCAGACAGCCCCTGTGCTGTTAAGGAGGATGAAAGGCTCAAGGAAGGAGAACATTCAACTGGAGCAGAGGGGAACCATCCCACCTCCTTTCATATGATGATCCTCTTGCACTGAGGCTACCTCTCCATGGAAGGGAACTCCAGGCATTAGGAAAAGGCAGATGTTAGTAATGGGGGATTCAATCATTAGAAACAGACAGCTGGGTTTGTGATGACCAGGAGAACTGTATGGTGATTTACCTGCCTGGTGCGCATGTTGTGGATCTCTCAAAACATCTAGATAGATTTATGTGTAGTGCTGGGGAGGAGCCAGTGGTCGTGGTACATATAGATCCCTTCCCTGTGTCATTGGTTAGGAGAGAGGTTCTGGAGGCAAAATTTAGGCTCCTAGGGAAAAGACTGAATCCAGGAACTCTCTGGTAACATTCTCTAGAATGCTTCCAGTTCCACACAGAGCCAGGTAGGCAGGCAGAACTTCAGAGTCTCACTGCTTGGATGGTGTAGAGAGGAGGGGTTTAGATTTATTAGGAACTGGAGAAACTTGTGGGAAAGGGGGAGCCTATACAAGAAGAATGGGCTCCACCTAAAATGGTCTTAGAGTAGTTTTTAAACTAAGGGTTGGGGGAATGTAGATGGGTGCAGAGGAGCACTTGGATCAGACAGACATCTCTTAGGGGAGGGTCTATTAATAGAGATTCTCTGGGTTCTAGTAAGAGAAGAGGATGGAAGATGATAAAGTACTAGTAAGATCAGAAGAGAAACAATCAAATGAAAAAAGAGTCTAACATCAGGAAATGGCAGACAGATAAATACTGACAAATTTTTAAAGTGTTTATACACAAACTCTAGAAGTCTAAATAATAAGATGAATGAACTAGAGTGCCCCATATTAAAGGAGGATATTGATGTAATAGGCATCACAGAAACTTGGTGGAATGAGGAGAATCAATGGGACACATTCATACTAAGGATGTTAAATATTGACTAATTGAATAGTCGATGCATTATGCATCGACTATTCAATTATGCATCGACTATTCAATTAGTCAATAGGGTGCCTCTGCTTTTGAAGTGTAGCAACAGCCTTAGGGCTGTTGCTAGACTTCAAAGATGAAAGCACCTCATGAAACCTAGGGTCAGCTGAGGACCCCCTGCTGATCCTGGGCTCCACATGGAGGTGCCATTTTGAAACACCATGAGGAGCCTGATGCCAGGCTCCCCGCCACTTTTCAAAGCCACATAGCCACAGGGAGCCCAGGGTCAGCAGAGGAGTCCCCAGTTGATCTCGGGCTCCAAGTAGCACTGCTGCCTTGAATGCTGCGTGCAGCCTGGGGACACTCCAGCTGGCCCCAGGCTGCACGGCAGCACTGCATGGAGCCCAGGGTCTGGCCCCAGGCTCCCAGGGGCACTGCTGCTTTGAAGTACCTTCTCCTCGCTCTCCTCTCTCCCCCCACTTGCTGCCTTTTTCTGATAAAGGCAACGGACGGGGAAATGACTAGTCGACAAGCCTAGTATTTGCTTATCAGCTAGTCAACTAGCCATTCACATCCTTTATTCATACCAGGTACAAAATATTTCAGAAGGACAGAACAGGTCATGCTGGTGGGGGAATGGCACTATGTGTGAAAGAAAATGTGGAATCAAATGAAGTAAACATCTTAAATGAACCAAAATGTTTCACAGAATCTCTATGGGTAGTAATTCCATGCTCTAATAATAAGGATATAGCAGTAGGGATATATTATTGACCATCTGACAAGGATAGTAATAGTGACTATGAAATGCTAAGGGAGATTAGAGAGGCTATCAAAATGAAAGACTCAATAATAGTGGTGGATTTCAACTATTCCCATATTGATTCAGGACAAGTTGCAGAGATAAAATTTCTTGATACCTTAAATGACTGCTTCTTGGAGCAGCTGGTCTGGAACCCACAAGGGGAGAGGCAATTCTTGATTTAGTCCTAAGTGGAGCACAGGATCTGGTCCAAGAAGTACATATAATGGACCGCTTGAAAATAGTGGCCATCGTGTAATAAAATGTAACATCCCTGTGGTGGGAAAAACACCTCAGCAGCCAAACACTGTGGTATTTAATTTCAGAAAGGGGAATTACACAAAAATGAGGAGGTTAAAGAGAAATTAAAAGGTACAGTGACAAAAGTAAAATCCCTGCAAGCTGCATGGAAAC
>CM057848.1:35037575-35048465 GCA_030068395.1 Apalone spinifera
GTAAAATCCCTGCAAGCTGCATGGAAACTTTTCAAAGACACGATAATAGAGGCCCAACTTAAACGTGTATCCCAAATTTAAAAAAACCATAGTTAAGAGAACCAAAAAAGTGCCACCATGGTGACATAACAACTAAATAAAAGAAGTAGTGAGAGATAAAAAGGCATAATTTAACAAGTGGAAGTTAAATCCTAGTGAGGAAATAGAAAGGAGCATAAACTCTATCAAATTAAGTCTAAAAATATAATAAGAAAAGCCAAAAAGGAGTTTGAAGAACAGCTAGCCAAAACCTAAAAAATATTTTGCTATTACTTTTTGAAGTACATCTGAAGCAGGTAGCCTGCTAAACAATCAGTGGGGCCACTGGATGATCAAGATGCTAAAAGAGCAGTCAGAGACGATAAGGTCATTGTGGAGAAACTGATTTCTTTGCTTCCAGCTTAACAGCTGAGGATGTTAGGGAGATTACCAAACCTGTGCCATTGTTTTTAGGTGACAAATCTGAGGAATTATCCCGGATTGAGGTGTCAGTTAGGATAGTTTTAAGAACCGGAGTAACCAAATGAAATTTATAGGTAGCAGGTTTACAACAAACAAAAGTGAGTTTTTCTTCATGAGGTGCAGAGTCAACCTGTAGAACTCCTTGACAGAGAATGTTGTGAAAACTGGGACTTTAACACAGTTCAGAAAGAGCTAGATAGAGTCATGGCAGTTAGGTCCATCAATGGCTTTTAGCCAAGATGGGTAGGAATGGTGACTCTGGCTTCTGTTTGTCAGAAGCTGGAAATGGATGACACAAGAGGGATCTTCTGATGATTCTCTGTTCTATTCACTCTCTCTAGGGCATCTGGCACTGGCCACTCTTGGAGACAGGTTACTGGGCTAGATGGACCTTTGGTCTTACCCAGTATGGCCATTATGTTCTTTTGTAAAATGGACTGTGAATTTAGTAGGGCCCATAGGACACAGATTTCTGACCTGCTGTACCTCTCAACTGGAGGGGACAGGGAGGGTGTTCTGACATCAGCTTGACCCTGACTGTCCTCCTGATTTCAGCCTGCTACTACATCTGATTTCTGGTCTGAGATTGGCTCTAGCAATTTCTCCACCCCTGCTCACAGACTGCCATCTTGCAGCCGTCCTTTACGTGTGGACTTTAGCTCAGCTGTGAATGATTTGCCAAACTACTAGATCCCAGACCCTTACAGTCTGCTTCAGTGGTGTTTCTTGTCCCTTCATCTGCTCACACACAGCTCCACCAAATCAATACCCAGACCCTCTACATTTTCATTCCTCTCCTAGTGGAATTCTCTGACTCACAAGGCTCTGCTCCCAACAGACTTCATATATGGCTGCAATTTAAATGGTGGCTCCTGTTATTTTCGCTGTGTTACTCCACAGAATCTTAGCTGCTTCTTACATTTATCCTGAAGGAAGGTCAACTGTTATACCTGCTAGCTTTAACCCAACCCCCCCAGTAAAGGAGCTACTCCAAGCAAAATATCAGTGTGTCTTCCCCTCCTCATAGGCCTAGGGTGGCAGATTTTGCTTGGCTGTTCCTCCATCATGGTGGAGGGGCAGCTGGGCCAAATTTGAGTGGTAGTGTAACCCAGGAGCAGGTCATAATTCACTCAAATTTGGTCTGGCCGTGCCTCTGTTATGATGGAGAGCCAGTTGGGTCATATCTGCCATCCTAAGCAACTGCCCAGAAATAGGCAACCAAGGTAGTTGCCTGTGGTGGCATATAGCTAAAGCAGCACCTGACCTCCACCATGACAACAGCACAAATTTTACTAGTATTCAAAAGATACAGCTCCTTATTCAGCTTGTGCAACTGAAGCCAGTCTTGGAACATGAGATGAATCATGCTGTCTTCCCTGTTTGCTAATGGAGTTGATGTTTCAGCTGCAAATGCACTGCTTAATTTTAGCTTAAAAACCCAAAAGGCGGTAGCTTCTTTTGAGACATAAATGCAGTGTCAGAATGTTAGTGTGTGATAAAAGCAGTGCTGCATTCTAGTTAGAAAAGCAGGGAAATTTTACACTAGGAAGATGCATCTCTTCAGCAACCACAGCCACATTCTTGCAAACATTTATGAGCCCATCATGTTCATTTTCCCATTTCCTGTCTTTTTACTGCTGGTTATGAAGAAATTTGTAAGCATAAAATGCTTCTTGCTTTCTGATCTGCATTCTCCTCCTACCAGCTTTATTTAATGATGCCATCATCTAGTGTCTGACATGCAGACAATTCTGTAGTAACTGCAGTACATCATGCATTGTCTTCTTACTTCACTGAATAGATCAGGGGAGTGAAGGTATCCTATGAAATAGAAAAAGAGGCCTTGATAATCACAATGAGGGCAAGCAAAATACAGGAGTATTTTAGTAGGGTTTAGCAAATGGGACATATCTGGTTAAGTTTGTCTGAGGATGACTTTGGAGATTATCTGTACTTAGGGTTGCCAGATGGTTTCAACAAAAATACTGGACACACTTGATATTACATCACAATCTACATTACATCTTATTGAGAAAATACTGGACATTTATATTCTCATTTATATTTTCTCAATTTGTTTCCCAAACAGAAAGCTCAAATACTGGACTGTCAGTTCAAAATTGGACACCTGGCAACCCTATCTGTACTTCAGGTACATCGACACTGAAAATGTCTCCCCACCTCCACCCCACACAAACGGCAGTGAGTTTTAGACTCTAGATAAATTGACTCAGGTTCACAGTTCAAGGCTTAAAATAGCAATGTAGGTATTCCCACACAGGCTAGAGCTCGGAACCTCAAGTTATGTCTACACTGCAATTAAAAATCCTGACTTTGGTTTGGTGGGGCTCAGGCAAAGGCGCTATTTAATTGTGGTCTGGACATCTGGGCTTGAGCTGGACCTCAGCCGCTGGGACCCTGTGATATGGGAGGGTCCCACAGCCTGGACTGCAGCCTGGGCCCTAATAACTATATGGCAATTAACCCACCCCTCAGTCCAAGTCCTGTGAGCCTGAGTCAGCTGGCACAGGCCAGCCATGGATGTCTAATTGCAGTGTAGACATATCCTAAGATTAGAAAAATTGGGACAGTGCATGGGGAGGTAATTGGAGCCTGTATAAGACAAAGCCCCAAATATCGGGCCAATAAAATCAAGGCCTCAGCAGGAACAATCACCTACACTGCTAGTTTTTGCCCAGTAGCATGAGCCCATGTCAGCTGGACCCAGATACTCACTGCCATGGGGTAGGGAGGGGAAGATTTGCTGGGCAGATATTGTACCCTAAGACACAAGATGTACAATTTTCAGAGTTTGCAGAGATGTAATATAAACTACTTTGAGAATTGCCAAAAACCTGATGCAGAAACTTGGGTGTTCTATTAGAGGCTGCTTTTCAAAAATTAGGCTCTATATGTTTTATAATGTTGTTTTTCCTGATGTTTGATAAGAGAGGCTCCAAGCAATCCCTTTGTAAAGCCAGCTGCCTGCCTGCCCAGATAATAGAACTATTCACAGTTTACCAGAGTAGTTGTATCCTGACATGCTTGCTGCAAACTGACTCATCTTAGCAGGGCAAGCTAGACGCTCTCAATTCACAGTGGTTGCAGAGCCAGAGAACACAGGTTCAGCTTGTAACAATGACGTCTAGAAGACTTGGGTATGGAAACAGATGTAGGATTGTGTCTCATGGTGATCTTGAGAGAATAAGGAAGTGTCAGAGATTACTATATCTCTTGTCCTCTGATAAGTGGAGGTTATTAACCATACTAAAGGTGCATCTACATTGCATGCTTATTTTGAAACTAGCCAATTAGCCCAAACTTGGGCATGCTACCTGAACTTAAAGCCCTAGGAAGCACTGGAGAGTAATTACTTTGAATGGCCCTGGGAAGAGCTATATCAAAATAGCAGCAGTGGAGTGTCCACAATACTGCTATTACAAAATGGCTATTTCAGAATAGGTGTTATTCCTCATGCAATGAGGTTTACAGAAGTTGGAATAGCCATCTGTTATTTCAAATTTATTTCAAAATAACAGAATTGCTATGTAGACACTCGCATTGTTATTTCAGAATAATGGCCATTTTGAGGGGTGTGTTCCCCTCGGCATTGGGGCTGCCTCCCCAGATAATGTCCCCACACGTCAGCCCATCTCTGTCCAGTCTCTGTGACTTTCTGTCAGGGTATATACAGCCTTGAGGATTAGTCACAAAGTCCACATCCCTCTATCAGGGTATATATAGCCCTTGAGGCCTAGTCACCAAAAAAAGCCTCTCCTGGCCAGGGAGTCATTTGTCCAGGCTACGGAAAAGGGTAGTGGGGGACCCAGGCCCTCCCTCTCCAGCAGGTCCCAGCCCAGGGCTCTTTAGGCAGAGACTATTGCTCCTGCCTGCTCGGCGGGGAATCCGGCTGATACACCCCGAGCCACTCTATCAGTCCTTTGCCCTGGGCTGCTTCCTACCATGCCCTGGTTCCCCTGTAGTCTGCTTGCCTCTGGGACTGGTCCTTATCGGGGTCTGGCGCTTGGGTTGCGGGAGCTCCTCCCTCCCAGGTGGCAGGGGCTGCTGGCTTTGCTCCCGGTCAGCTGCAGGCTGTGGCTCTGGCATCAGCTGCTGTAGAAACATGGAGGGGATGCAACCTGACCTACTCCTTCCCCCAGCTGCCTCCCTACCTGCAGGGCTCTCTCTGCTTTTATACTCTGGCTCTTCTGGGAACATGCCCAGCAGAGCTGGATGGGTTGGGCCTTCTCAGCCAGCTGGGCCTGGGCTACTCTCTGCCCTTCAGTGCGGGACCTGTCTGCTCCATCACAGGCCATTATTCCAAAATAATGCAGCTGTGTAGATGCACCCTAAGCTGCTGTTAGCGTATTCAGTCTGCTGGTTGCCTACTATTAACTTCTTGTAAAACCCAGAATGGTTAGGTAGAACAGCAATTTCCCTAGTTTCTCAGTACAAAGGATTCAAAGATAATCTAGCCTGGTGGAATTCTGAACCTTACATGGATGTGGTCTGCAGCCTAACTTACTATATACCACCAGCTGTTATATTTTTTCCTGATCTCTGGCATAGTAAAGAGACTGTTCATAAAACTGGGCTGTTAAGAAATTTAGTCCATTCTCCCCGGACCCTATCAATACAGAATTGTTCCCTACTGTATTTCTTGTAGTGTACCTATCTGAAAAGTGAGGGCAGTAGCATTTGGCCTAAAGAGTGTGATTATCATGTGAATGATAAAATTTAACTCAATTATCCCATTCCAGATGAAGTCTGCAGGGCTAGCAGTTCAGAAAATTATCTTTTTCACTTGTAATGTAGTTATGTAACAGGAGACTACGCTACAGTGGAAAGAATACTGAGAAGCAATAAACATAGGGGACCCCCTCTCCCCCAAGTCACTTTACAAAAACAGTTTCAGAGCAGAATCACACTTTAAATGTCTCAAATATTTTTTTCCACTTCCCTGGGGAACCTGGGAGCAGAACACATCTCACGTTCAAGAATTATTTGTCCTGACATTCATCCTATATTTCCCTTTGTTTTATCCCATCACACTTATTTATACACCTTTGAAGCACCCAAAATAATTTGTCTCCTTCCCTGAAGCTTACACCTTTCAAATATTTGTGGATTGTTTATTCTGCCCTACTTCTAGCATAGATTGCATCTGAAAAAACAGCAAACTTATGCTCAGTTATGCTTGCTTCCTTACTAAGGATAGATAGTCACTCCTCTATTTTCTGACAAGAGATGAAGCCAAAGGGTCTCTCCTGAAAGTTCTTGCCTCCTGAATTTTCTAAATATTACTTATTCCATTTCCTGGAGAGACCCTTTGCTGCATCTCTTGTCAGAAATGGAGACATTTCAGTGGTATATAGAGATGATGTTATGAGTTGGGGGAACAGCAGCTTCTGAGGGTTTTTTTTATCTTGGCTTTGACACAGGTATAATGGAAACCATTATTTATCACTCTCTCTAATCCACATGGCACCTGAAGACTCTCTTCTTACTATCACTCACTAAGATGGAAAAATTCTGAACTCAGGCTCCCACACAAGGTTTAATTGAAAATATTTTCCTGTGGTATAGAGGAATAAGTACTCTCCTGAGAATGAGAAACCCCAGTGTTCCAATGCTGGCTCTGCAACTGATATGCTGTGTGACACTGGATAAATCTCTTCTCCCGTCTGGGTATAACCAAATTGGCCTAGCTCAGCCTGGTGGTGCGAGGATTAGCTCATGTTTGTATAGCAATGTAAAGATGCTGTAACATTCTTTCTATTGTTGTGAGCTAAGTGGCAAACTGAAGTCAATGGGAGTTTTGCAAATAAGTTCCTTCTGTTCATATTGTGCCTTACATCTTCCCTGCACATCACTTCCTTTCACATTAATGGGAGTTCCGTACTTTGAATGAAGATGGTACCTCTTAGGCCTGGGTTCAACGTAGGGAAATTTATGTAACAATGCAGTGCACACGTGAATCAGAGAATGGGTAAAGCTGGAGAGTACCCTGAAGAATTGGTCTGACCAGCAATTGATATGGGGCAGTTGGCTGTAATTAAGTGTGTGTAAATAAATCTTGAGTACAATATTTAGAACAACTGTAAATAGTATAAACAATGTCCATGAAAGCTTATGCACAAATAATTTTGTTAGTGTGTCACAGGACTCCTTGTTCAGCCATGGTTTGCTGAAACAAACATGTCCACCCCTCTGAAACTTTTACATAGTATCGTATTCTTCTCCTCTTCCCTACATATATATCACTTCTAGACATAGATTTTAAGCTTTTCTTAACAGGAACATCGCCTTTCTAGGCATTTGTATGTGCTAAATCCTGAATACAGCTTTCTGAGTGCTACTACAGGATGGATAAATAATGAGAACCTCTAACTCCGTTTTTCTTGTTTTCTCTCAAACATTATTTCTTCCGTTTCTGTTTCACTCCCTATTGAATCATGTTTGTCTTGCTAAGTTGATGCAGTTGGGGAGAGGGTATCAGTTTAATGTTTAGTGTAAATTTCCAAAATGGAGTTTGTTTCATAATCAGGAGGAGGTGATGTACTCAGCTAGTTTTTGGCTCCTGCTGCAGGTCATGGAGGTATGGGTTTGTGCTAAATTGTAGAATTGTCTGAGAGAGTTACCGCTTTACAGTTCACACAATTACACTAGAACTGTTTTGTCCACAAAGGTTTATTAAGGGAAAACAGTCAAGATAAAAATGATTATTTTTCCTGGAGACATCACTGGTGATACTGTGACAGGACATTCTTTATTCTTTATGGGATACACTCATGAATGTGACATAACCGAACCGGGCTTTATGTGAGATACTTCATTGAGATATCATTGGAAAGGTAATCTGCTATGATTACCTTACCTTCAGGGCGTCCCTTATCCCGCCTCTCCCTGGCTATGATTATCCAATTTGTATGCAGCCTTTAGTGCTGTCCAAAGCACACAGCCTGGCATGTCAGTGCAGTGCTCCAGAGGTGATTTAAAAGGCCCAGAGCCAGAGACCCAAGCCCCTTTGATTTACTTGAACATGGGGTAATTGTCTCCTTTGCCCCCACCCCCATCAGCAGGGCTACCTGAACACCTTCTGATGACTAAGTATTACACTTAATTTGAAAGTTTTTCTCAAGAACACTCCACAAGAGGCTCATTCAAATAACAACCCCCCTTAGCATTTCCACTAATGCCATAATTATATGTACGGAATTGCCTAGAGAGCTAGTTATGCTAAAAGCTGTGTTTCCATTTCCTATTATTAAGGCTGTATGAAATAACTGCCTTGCTTTATTCAGACTTCACTGTCTGGAGAAATAGCTAGGATCCATTTGTTCCTCTACTGCTCCTAGATCCACAAAAATATAATAGAATCATAGAAGATCAGGTTTGGAAGAGACCTCAACAGGTCAGCTAGTCCAAACCCCTGCCCAACTAAATCATCCCAGCCAGGGCGCTCTCAAGCAAGGTCTTAAAAACCTCCAGGGGTGGAGATTCCACCACCTGCCTAGGTTACCCATTCCACTCAGGGCTGAATTAACTCCTCTGGGGGCCTGGGGCCATTAGATTTTGTGGGGCCCTCTAGGCTCTGGGGTGGGGCCAAAAATCAGAAGATCAATTTGCAAGAGAGGGCTGCAGTGAGGCAAGGGGATGAGTGCAGTACAAGTGGGTTCTGACTGTGGGTACAAGCATTGGGGTGGGGCTGCGGATGTGGTGTTAGGGTGCAGATGGCTTCAGGCTACAATCAAGGGATTTGGAGTGTGGGGGGGGCTCGGGGATGGAGATTGGGATGAGAATGTGGGGTCTGGGAGAGAGGGTACAGTGCAGGAGTGGACTAAGGCAGAATGTTGAGGTGCAGGTGCTTATCTGAGGCAGTTCCCATTTGGGGGGACAGGTGGCACCACTCCCCACAACTCCTATTGTCTAGGAATCACAGCCAATATGAACTGCAGGGGTTGGAGACTGTAGGCAAGGGCAGCACCGAAGCATTACTTCTCATGGCGATGAGGCTCTGGAAGGGGTTAGGGAGGAGGAGGAATGGCAGTGCATGGAGTTGTGTCTTCCCTTCTCCACTAGGCAGATCCAGCCCAGAACGCAGCACACAAAAGCTTTAGTAACTGCAGTCCCAGCATAATGGTCCTCCTTATCCTGGGGCCCTGAGCTGCAGCTCCTAAAGCCCCTTTCTTAATCTGGCCCTGATTCCAGTGTTTCACCACTCTCCTAGTGAAATAGTTTTTCCTAATATCTAACCTAGACCTGCCCCACTGCAGCTTGAGAACATTGTTCCTCATTCTGTCATCTGTCACCATTGAGAACAGTCTCTCTCTATCTTCTTTGGAACCCCCCCTTCAGGTAGTTGAAGACTGCTATCAAATCCCCCCTCACTCTCCTCACCCTTCTCTTTTGAAGATTAAATAAGTCCTGTTCCCTCAGCCTCTCCTCATAAGTCATGGTACCCAGCCCCCTAATTATTTCCATTGGCCTCTGCTAGACTCTCTCCAATTTGTCCCCATCCTTTCTGTAGTAGGGGGAAGGGTGGGAATTGGATGCAATATTCCAGATGTGACCCCACCATCAGTGTTCCCTCTAAGCATGGCAGTGCAGCTTCACAGGTGATTAATCAGCCCCGCCCAGTCAATGAGCCTCTGACTAGGGCTGATTAATAACCTGTGAACTGTGCTGCTAAGGAACACTGCCAGCAAGAGCTGAATAGAGAGAAATAATCACTTTCCTTGATCTGTTGATGATGCTCCTACTAATGCAGCCCAATATGCAGTTAGCCTTCTTGGCAACACGGGCACACTATTGACTCAGATTAAACTTCTTTCTCGTCCACTATAGTCCGCGGGTCCTTTGCTGCAGAACTGCTGCTAGCCAGTCAGGCCACAGCCTGTAGCAGTGCTTGGGATTCTTCCATACTAAGTGTAGGAGTATGCCCTTATCCTTGTTGAACCTCATCAAGTTTCTTTTGGCCCAATCTTTTGGACCCTGTCTCTACCGTTTAGTGTATCGGCCTCTCCCCTTAGCACTTACAGAGGTTGCAATCCATCCTATCATTCCATAAAGTCACATCCACCACTTTCCTCTATCCACAGAACCAATAATCCCATCATAGAAGGCAGTTAGGATGGTCATGCATGAGTTGCCCTTGGTGAATCCATGCTGAGTGTTCCTGATCACCACCTTCTCCTCTAAGTATTTCAAAATGGATGCCTTGAGAATCTGCTTCATGATTTTTCCAGGGACTGTGGTGAGACAGATTCTTCTGCTTCCCTTTTTTAAAGAAGGGCACTACATTTGCCAATCATTCGGGACCTCCCCTGATCACCACGAGTCTTCAAAGGTAATGACCAATGGCTATGCAATCATATCAGTCAACTCTCTCTACACCCTGGGATGCATTAGATCTGGCCTCATGGACCTGTGCATGTCCAATTTTTCTAAATAGTCCTTAATCTGTTCTTTTCCACTGAAGGCCACCCACCTCTTTCCTATACTGTGCTGCCCAGTGCAGCAGTCTGGGAGCTGGAAGCTGACTGTGTCTATGAAAACTGAAGCAAAAAAAAAAAAAGCATGAGTACTTCAGCTTTTCCCATATCATCTGTCTTTAGGTTGCTTCCCCCATTCATTAAGGATCCAACACTTTTCCTTACCACCTTCTTGTTGCTTACATACCTGTAAAATCCTTCTTGTTGTCCTTCACATATCTTGCTAGCTGCAACTCCAGTTGTGGCCTTCCAGAAAACACCCTTGCAGGCTTAAGCAATATTTTTATACTCCTCCCTAGTCATTTGTCCAAGTATCCACTTCTTGTAAACTTCTTTTTTGTATTTAAGCTCACTAAAGTTTTCTCTGTTAAGCCAAGCTGCTCGCCTGTCATATTTACTATTCTTTCTAAACATTGAGGGTATGTCTACACTACAGAGTTAATTCGAGTTAACTTAATTCGAAATAGTTAATTTGAATTAAGCTAATTTGAAATAACGCATCTATACACAAAAACTATTTCAAAATAGCGTTTTGCTATTTCAAAATAGCGCATCCACACAGAGTGGACCCTGAACCAAAGTTAAGGCTGGCCGGAGCCAGTGCCGGCAGGGCATAAGTTTAGGACTTAGTGTGTGGGGCTGTTGTCTGAGGCTAACTGAGCTCTGTGCTTAAAGGGACCCTACCCCCACCCTGGACAGACAGTTCTCAGGGTTCCCCTTTTGCTTGTCTACCTTGACGAGGGACAGCAAAGCAGTCCTGTCTTGGAGTGCCCTGAGTGCCCGCACTTGGGACACCACAGGTGTCTCGGCCACATGGAGCCAGAGCTGCCCCTGGGCACGTTGGTGCATCTCGTGGGGTTGTTGCCATCAGCCCGGCTGCACTTGCTGCAGGCTG
>CM057848.1:35069059-35079784 GCA_030068395.1 Apalone spinifera
CACCTTTTTCCAAAAGAGTTCTTTTGGAAAAAGGCTTCTTCCTCGTAGAAAGAGACTTACCAATGTTGGAAAACCCCCTCTGTTCTTTCAATTTTTTTTGAAAGAACACAATTGTAGTGTGGACGTAACTGGAGTTTTTTCGGAAAAACAGCCATTTTTCTGAAAAAAACTCTGTAGTGTAGACATACCCTAAGAGCGATTTCAGGTAAAGACTAGTTCCTTTTAGGGTCCTATGTTAATGATTATGAGAAGCCTTAGATCAGCAAAACTGTTGATAAGTAAAAACAAGATGAAGACTTTGAAGTAAAAAGCTAAACATGTTTTGTATTTTCAGATCATAATAGTTGTTTGAGCTGATGTTTAACCCAGTGTGGATCATTAGCTAAAATAACATAAGTGTTGTTGGGCTCTAAGTTTTAATGGTGAGGAACCAGAAAAGAGCTTGGCTGCATGGGGAAATTGACGAGAGTAGCTATAGAGGAGAAAGCTATTTTATAATAGCATTCCATGTGGACACTGTATTTGAATAAAAGTTGTTTTATTCTAGAATCATGAGTGTGCTTCCGAAGAGTAGTAATTATTCTTCAATAAAATCACTTTGTTTATATGAGAAGGATTCTGAAATAAATGTGTAGAATAACCTTTTCTGCAATAACTATTATAGTCATTTCCCTGTGTAGACAAGTCCTAATTCTGTAAAACATTGAATGTAATATGTTGACCATACTTGACTTATTAAATGTTGCATCTTTCTGCATTAATCAAAATCATTTTTTCATACTCCTGAATCCTTTTTAATGTTGATTTATCTGTAAGGTATTTTAATAAAATGATTAGTCATCTTCTAACATCATGAACAAACTACACTTAGCAAAGCTCTTTTCATGTCATTTGTCCAGGCCAGCTATGGAGTCCATCCATAAAGCCTATCTGCTATTACTGACAAAAATATTGTGCTTGTCAAAGCAATTTTAGGTGAAGTTTTAAGTCTGGCATCCTAGACACTTTATGCCATGTCTAACTCAATTGCTGAGGGAACCCGGAACTTATAACCATATACTTTTCACCTTTCATTTCTGAGCAGCCTCCTATTTTAAAAGGCTTAATCTTTACCCATTAGTAATGCAAATTTAACAATACAATAACTGCAATGATTCTGCAATGTAGCATAAACACAATGCTTATCCATCAGTCATGTGTGACTGGGAATAGAGCACCTGACTTTCAACTCTGACTACAGATCTTGATCCAGTCAGGGTTTCAGTGTAGTAGCCAGCCCAACTTGCATACACTCAAGAGATTAGGGAGCAATGGTATAGATATGTATAAGGTATATATGCACCCTTAAAATGGTGAGGTTGGGGCAGAGTTTGGATAGTTTATCTGTGTACACCTCAAGGTGTGTTCTCCTAATGAGATTCAGTCACAGCGTACCCATTATGACTAATCTTTAGGAGACTAGAAATATATAGATAGATCTTTCTTTGCCATTATTTTCCAACATGCCAGCAAATGAATGGAATCTATTGAGAGCTGAATGGTCACCATGTGAGGAGGGCATAACCTATGGTTCAGAGATTACAAAACAAATTCCTGTGTCTAGGAATTAGGGTACCCAAATTTCTCATATTCATTAGTAATTAGGGTTAGAGCCAACACTATTTATTGTCAGCCTTTTATCTTCTCTGTGTCTTAAATATAGATGTAATAACTTGAAAAGCAGCAGCTGGGTACAATTAAGCTTAAAACCAGAAGCAATAGGGGATCCTCATTAAGAAAAAAGAATATAATGCATTAAACTGTCTCAGCTGGTGAAAGATGGGCTAGCCTAGGTCAAATGGTGTATCTTCTGTGTCACTTTCTCCCTGAAATAGTGTGCATTTTTCTGAGGGCATCTCCTTCTATATTTTTGATTATGTCCTTGGAACATGCCTCCAAGGAATTTAGAGCAGGTTCTATCCAACATCCAAAATATATAGGTCAGAATTTAGAAGATGTTAGTACTGTGTGATTACCCACACAATTCAAAAATAAGCATAAGGTTCTACCAAGCCATGGGAACAAATGGGATATAGGCTGACAATTGTGACCTAAACTAGGAATTGAACTTGGCTGTCCAGAGGTTGAAGGGTTAATGAGTTATAATGTGCTGGTAGAAAGCCTTTCCTCTATGCTCATGACTCATTGGGCTGTCATGCTCTTCTATCCCAAAGATCTTTAGTGTCATTCATGTTTCCCTTCTCCTTCAGAGATCTGCCCTCCTGTAACTCTTGTCATCCAGGACACTAAATGTCTCTTTGTTTCACATATTCAGCCCTTCCATCAAGAGCACCCTGCTGGACCTCTCTCTCCTCAGATTGTTCTGAGAGACAACCCCTCACCTCAGAGAGCAGCTGGACAACCAATTCAGAAGATACCAGCAGCCCAAGCATTGCCCCCTCCTACACAGATTTGCAGTCAATAAATACTGAGGACCTGAACAGTGGTGGGGCTTCTGCAGCAGACTCAGCTGGTAAGACAAATAGCACCTTTTACATGTTTCTTGTTCTTCCCAGTCACGATCAAACTTACCTTTTTTGGGTCTGTTCAGAACTGAGATACAGAGTTTGGCTGCAGAGCCAGACCAAACTTAAACATCTGGCTCTACCATGCTATAGGAGCTATAGATGGAGGCAAGCCATTAAGTTCAGATGCATATCCAAATGTCCTCAAAGTTCAGGTGTGTTTGGCTCAGACCTATCTCTAGTTAACAGTACGGGATTGAAGAGCGTTTCCACAAACTAACAAGCTGATTTCCTGGGTCATTCAGTCTTTCTTTCTGTCTTTCTTACATTTACTTCTGTATCATGGGGTTGAGGATGGTACTATAGGAGTATAACAGAAAGGAAGCAGCCTGTTTCTGGATAAGAGAACAATGAAAGGTTCTGAGAGCAGAAAGTGTACTTAATTTTGAAGACCCTAATTGCTAGATGCTTTATTCCATTTGTTTGTTCGTTTGACACAAACATTATTTTAAACATTACCTAATATTTATGAAGATGTAAGTGTTGTTAGTAAAATGACTAGCTGCCCTACATCTTGCCACTGTTCTATGTAATTCATTCCATGAGCAAAGGGGAGAACTTGTACATTTTTGCTATTAGTGCTCTATTTCTCAGAAGAAGTAACACAAGGCATTTGAAGATATTTACTCTTTATAAAGTAGCCACTTGTCTTCATTATCAAAATATTCCTTGTCTGCATGAGAGAGAGAGTGAGAGGTAGAGGTTAATCTTTCACAAATTTCCTGTATGACCTTGGGAATGTCTATTTTTTAAAGAGATCACTCATTTGGCTGCTAAAGGTAATGAATGATGTTGATGTAGTAGACTTTTGTAAGCCTTTTGTCTTGCTATTGTTTGACATTTACATTAAAAAAACTATAACAAAATAAAATCAACATGGCACATTCAATGGATTAAAAGCTTGCTAACTGAAAGGGGTCAATGTAACTGTAAATCATTGAATGAGCACACTTCTAGTGGGGTTCTGCAGGATTCATTTCTTGGCTCTATGCAATTTAACGTTTGTATTAATGACCTGAAAGAAACATAAAATTATCACAGATAAAGGCTGCAGATGATACAGAAATTGGGGGAGTTGTAAATAATGAAGAGAGATCTGAATAACTTTTAAGCTAGATTCAAGCAACCAATGTGAAGTTTAATGTGATTAAATGTAAGGGTGTACATCTAGGAACAGAGACTATACTCACTGAATGAGGCGACTCTATCCTGGGAAGCAGTGACTCTGAGAAAGATTTAAGAGTTGTGGTGGAAAATCAGCTGAGCATGAGCTTCAGTATAAGGCTATGACCAAAAGGGCTAATGCAATCCTGGAAGGCATAATGAGAGTCTCAAATAGGAATAGAAAGATTAGTTTACCTCGTATTTGGCACAGATGCAACTGCTGCTAAAATATTGTATCCAGTTCTGTGGTAAACTATTCAAGAAAGGTATTGATAAATTGGAGAGGATTCAGAGAAAGGCTACAAGAATGATTAAAGGATTAGAAAACATGCCTTATAGTGATAGACTCCAAGAGCTCAATCGCTTTAGTTTAACAATGAGAAAGTTAAAGGGTGACTTGATCACAGTCTCTCAGTATCTACATAGGGATCAAATGTTTAATAATGGATACTTCAAGCTAGCAGAAAAAGGTATAATGAGATCCAACCACTAGAAATTAGACTGGAACTAGAGATATGAAAGTTTAACCATGTAAACAGCTAATTGATAAGCCTTGGCTCATCAGTTAATGTTCAAGGTTACACACAGGCTCCCAATAAACACGGACCTGCAGGGAGCCACCTGCAGCCCTACACTGCTCCCTCTGATACAGAGACAGTAGTGCGGGGTAGCAGGAAGGAGCTGCCACATACAGGAAACTGGCTTAAAAGCCGGTTCCCCACATGCTCGGCTTCCTGTGAGCTGACTGCCACCTGCGTATAATCATGTAACCTCTGAAATTTTCAACGGTTACACGTTTACTTAATTACAAGCACTTTTAACATCCCTACTGGAAACAAGATGTAAATTTTTAACAGAGAATCATTAACCATTGGAGCAACTTATCAGTGGCCCTGGATGATTCTCCCTGACTGACAATTTTTAAATCAAGATTGAGTGTTTCTCTAAAAGACCTGCTCAAGGAAATCAACAGTGCTTTTATTATTTGAAGACATTAATTATGGTCAGAATTTCAAAATTGTTCAGCATCAAGGCCGGAGTTTTCAAAGGAGATCTGTGCCCACAAAATCTAGTGGGCACGTTTTTAAAATAACTCAACGTGCTGGGTGCTGATCTCTTCTGAAAATCTAGCCCATTTTTAGGAGCTTGTGTTGGAGCTGATCTTTTCTAAAAATTTGGCCTCAGATATTAGTGCTAAGTTTTTAAAAAGTTGGCCCTGAGCTCTTCTGGAAACATGACTATATCTATGACTTGATCTCAAATGCGTTTGCTCAGTTCTCTACCAAACACTTCTAGGCATTACTTTCAAAAACTTTGATCATTTTTTGTTGCTTTCTTTGGAGCTCTGTCTTAAATGATGCAAAAATTAATATTTAGGGTGAAGTTACCAAACCCTGTGCCAGTCATTGTCTCTTTTGGAAGATGTTAATCTTTGCTGCAAAGCAAGCTGATATCAGCCCTCTGTCTTTATTAGCTGCTTGTAGAGTGTGTAGTGTGAATTAATGAGCACTGAAATTCTTTTTATATCAGGCATATGGTGAATTGAATTGGAGAAATGCCATTGAAGCATCAGTTAGAATGCTTATATGTATATAAATGTTGAGCTCAAGGTTAATTTATCTTCTTTTGCATCCTGAAGGCACTTCTCAACAATTCTTAGTTATTATTTGGGCTGCTCACGAGCCCAACATATTATAAAACAGTCCTTTCCTCTTTAATAATAATACTGGAGATCGGCCAGAAAATTGGAAAATTGAATCCAGATATCCCAGAATTGGAGAAAGGTGATGTGAAGGAGATTTCCCATACATGAGCCATTCTTTTTAGAGACAAATCTGAGGAAGTATCTGAGTCTGGGGTGTCAACTGAGGAGGTTAGGAACAAACTGACAAATTAAATAGTAATAGGTCACCATGGCCAGATGGCACTCACCCACAAGTTCTCGAGAAACTCAGAATTGAAACTGCAGAACTATTAACCTATGTAACTTATTGCTCAAATTAGTCTCTGTGCCAGATGACTGGTGAACAATAACTAATGTAAAGCTACTTTTAACAAAAGGCTCCATAGGTGGTCATAGTAACTACAAGCCAAGAAAACTAACTTCAGTACCAGGAAAATTGGTTGAAACTATAATAAAGTACAGAATTACCAGACAGAGAGATGAATATGATATGGGGGAAATAAAGATGTTGTTTGTAAAAGGAAATCATACCTCACCAATCTATTATAATTCATTGAGGGAGACAACAAACATGTGGACGAGTGATCCAGTAGATATTGTGTACTTGGACTTTCATAAAACCTTTGACAAGGTCTCTCACCAAAGGCTCTTGAGCAAAATAGGCAGTCATGGGATAAAAGGGAAAGTCCTCTCATGGATTAGTAATTATCTAAAAGACTGGAAACAAAGAGTAGGATTAAATGGTTAGTTTCCACAGTGGAGAGAGATAAATAACAGGGTCTACCAAGGATATGTACTAGGATCAGTGCTGGTCAACACACAAAAATTAGATATGCCCCCTAAAGGACAGGTCATTCAATGGCTATTAGTTAAGATGTTTGGGAATGAAACTGTATGCTCTGTGTATCACTACATCTCTGAGTGCCAGAAGCTAGGATAGAATGTTCTTTTTATTCCCTCTTCAGCATCTGTCTTCAACCACTGTTGAAAGACAAGATACTTAGGACATTGGACCATTGGTCTGACCCAATGTTTTCTTATAAAAGTACAGATCTGAATCCAGATTGGGCAAGGCATCTGAGGGTTATCCAAAAACAAGCCGAGTGCTTTTATCTCAATTTTAATGAGTCAAAATGTGCAGGAAAGAAAAGTGTCCTTATCCTCATTTTACTCATGGAGAGAATATGGCCCCAAAAGGTTTCAAAGTCACAAAGCAATGTCCATTTCAGAGGTGGGAATACAAACCAGGCCTCCCAAGTCTCAGTTCCTAAGGCAAGCTGAAGGCTTTAAACATTAGTACTTGAGAAGGCTCCAAGGATACAGTCCTCTTCCCTTTCCCACAGAAGGATGAGAAGGGAAGGACTAAGAAATCTCAGGGGCCGGGGTTCACGAAAAACTATTAGGAGAGGAGGGAAGGGTGTGGAAAGTTTCCGGGTAGACTAGGAAATAGATAATAAAACAAACAACAATAGGTGAAACAAAAGTCAATGTTATTTAAAACTGTTCAGTAGATTTTAAGGCCAGAAGCAATGACCATATTATGATCATCTAATCTGACCTCCTTCCAAAGAACCACACCCATTAATTTCAGCATCAAGCCCATAACTTCTGTTTAAGATTAATGTATTATGAGCTAACTTTGTCACACTTTATTTTTTAAAATTGCATACAATTGGATGCAAAACATCCTGAGCCTTTGGCAAACACCAACTTGCATCACCCCAGTTGCCTGAACTGCTCCAGGTTTAGTGGCTGCAAACATGCAGCTCATTTGTTACAATGTTCTCCCCTGTGTTATTGGTAACATTCAAATGATTAAAACACAGATTTTTTTGCTGATCTAATTTCAGTGTTGCCAACTTTCACCATTTCTTCGTGACTGATATGATTTCATCCAGGACTAGGGACAGTTCTGCATGTATTTTAGACCTGCTTGAAGCAGTAGGGGGAACCCCTGGTTGTTTTTCCCATACCCACCTTCTGAGGAAGAACAGCTGATTCAGGGCAGATGCAAGATGTAAGCTGGAGTCTCTTCCCTCTCTCCAATGAAGAGAGGAGTTGTAGGTAGGGGAGAGGGAACAGCAGACATTATTCTCTTGGGAAAGGAGGAGAGCCCAGAAAGAGTCCCCAGCAACTCAGAATAGCTCTGCTTCCTCCTTCCTTCCTGTGTGCAGTGGGTCAGTCTTCTCCCTGGTTCTCTCCACTCCCCTCTGCATCCCTGCAACCCAGGCCAGGGAAGAAGGAGGAGATAAAGCACTTAAATGCCTCTCCCTGAAGCCCTGGATAGGGAAAGAGGATCCTGCTGCACTGGCTCCCCAGTATCAGGACAGAAAGGAGGCAATGAAAACCTCCCAGGAGGAGCAGAGGGTGGGGGAGAGGGGAGGGCAGAACTGACCTGGGAACTGTGGGGGATGGGCAGGTAATTGCTGGAAGACAGGATAGGCAGTTGTGGGTGTGAGGAGGCTGCAGAACAAATCAGAATGTTGGCGTTTGTGCAGAAACTGGATGCTCTATACCATCGAACAGCCAGTGAGAGCCCCTGCACCAGGGACCAGAGTCGTCTCCTTACTCAGTACATCTGAGAGTGTAATAGAGAGGTAGCCGTGATATCTGAGAGTATAGGCATTGCTAACTGTCACACTTGCGCACACACGCTGAGGATGGGTAGCGGGAGTTCAGAAGTCAAATGACAAACCAAAAAAGACAATCTGATTTACATATATAGCTATATTCTGATTTTGGGAATCTGACACATGACTTTTGCCTTAATGGGGCTGGCAGTACTGCAGGTTTGCTTTCTAGTTCTCAGGTGATAGCAAAAGCTTATTAAGTTTTGGCAATGGATAGTTGTGTTGAAATGAGTTGTGTAAGGTGACTGGGAGCATGGGGTGAGCTTTCCAGTGCGCAGCAATCTCCAACCCATATTGTCATCTCTGTCCCATAATTTTCACCCCTTTTTTCAAAATCCCACAAACCTGATGGCCCTCCTTGCTATCCAGCATCTCTGACACAAGTATGGAACCTGCACAGATGAGCACTATTGTCATAAGTATTGGAAGCAGAGCTGCAAAAAGAAATGACTCAGTGGGGAATATAATGGTTTCCTGGAGTACAGATTATGGTGGGACATCATGAGAACCTATTTAAGGTTATTTGTGGAATTCACAGAGCAGCTATGGATGGTGGAGCACCGCTTCTGAGAAAAGCACACTGGCTGGTGAGATTGCATTATAATGCAAACTTGAGATAATGAGCAGTGGCTGCAGAATTTTCAGATACACCAGTCTATGTTCCTGAGTCTGTGTGCCAAGCTCACCCCAGCCTTCCAATACACACACAAATGCACAAAATAGTTGCATTGACAGTGGAGAAGGGAATGGCAACTGCACTGTGGAAACTTGCAGCCCCAGAGTGCTATCGGTCCATGGGAAATCATTTTGAAGTTAGACAATCCACTGTGGGAGCTGTTCTGAGGCAAGTGTGCCAGGCCATTAGTCTTCTCCTGCTACACAGGACTGTGATTCTCAGCAGCATGCAGGACATAGGGGATAAATTTTACTTGAATGGGATTCCCACATTCTGGTGGAGCAATAGATGGCACACACATCCCTATTTTGGCACCAGGCCATCTTGCCACAGAGTACATCAACAGAAAGGATTGATATTTCATGGCTATGCAACCTTTAGTGGATCACTGGGAGTGCTTCACCAACATCAGTGTGGGTGGCCAAGGAAGGTGCTTGATGTTTGAATCTTAAGAACACGGGACTATTCAGAAAGCTACACGTAGAGGCTTTCCTTCCCAACTGGTGGATTACTATTGGGAAGGTTGAAACTCCGCTAGCAGTACAGGGTACCACCCTGTACTGCTTACCCAGCTTACCTTTTACTCCACTGTCTCATGAAGCTATACACCAGCCCCTTTGACAATCCAAAGGAAAGATTCAGGTACCAGTTCAGCAGGTGCAGAATGATAGTTGAATGTACTTTTGGTGGATTGAGAAGACACTGGCATTGTTCACTCACAAGATTGGATCTCAGTGAGAAAAACATCCACGTAGTAATAGCTTCCTGCTGTGTCCCACACACTACCTGTGAAGCAAAGGGGGGAAAGTTTGCTGCTGAAGTGAAGGGCAGAAGTGCAGTGGCTGCCTACTTAGCTTGAAAGGCCAGACACAAGGTTTATTAGAAAAGCTCAGTGTGGAGCAATATAGCTCAGGGTGGCTTTGAAAGAGCACTTTAACAATGAGCTGCAGTAGTGTGTTGTGGTGTACTGTACTCTATCTGGCCCTGCTGTTTCAGGGACTATTAGGAATAGAGTGGTGCTTGGTTTCATATGTATGAATATAACTCTGTCAATGCACCTATTAATTTTGTGGCACTTGCTGTACATTTGTGATTATTACACTGTGCCACTGATCCTATATGTATTAGCACGCTGTACAATAACAGCTAAAGGGGTACTTTCAGAACTGCTAGGAACACTGCAGCATATGTTGTTGTGAACTAATAAAGGTGAATTATGATCCAAATAATAGAATTTTATTCTGTAACAAAATCAGGAAAAAGAAAAAGCCTTGCGATTTTAAAAGCAAATACATCCAAAACTTAATAAATTAATAGAACAGAATTTATGAAGGGGAAGGAACATTCATGTCCTTTAGCTACACATACACCAATTGTGGCATTCACAGATCAGTGTATATATGAAACTGGGATTGTCTTTAATGTCCCCAGGTGTGGCTTGATAGAGGTAAGGCAGTGGTCCTTGATGCAACATGAAATGTTATGAAAGGTATCTGTTGTAGAGATGTGCTGCAATGGAGTTATCCATGGATTGCAGAGGAAGATACGTCTGTGATTATTGAATCTTTAGGATCCACATGAGTCTTCAGCATCAAGATTTGCTGCCTGAGGGTGCAGCTAGACTACATTTCTCTTTCGAAAGAGGAATACAAATGAGGGAAATCAAAAATGCAAATGAAGCACTGATTTACAAACCTCATGCTTCATTTGTATGATCTTGTCCGATCGCTTTTTCGAAAAAGGTTTTTTTTAAAAAAAAAACCTGTCTAGACGCAGTTCTTTAGAAAAAAAAAACCCTTTTTCAAAAGAACTCTTATATCTGAAAAAATGAGGTTTACAGGGTTCTTTCGAAAAAGTGTTTCTTTTTGAAAGAACTGCATCTAGACTGCTTTTTTTTTTAACTTTTTTGAAATAGCAATCAGACGAGATTATGCAAATGAAGCGCAAGATTTGAATCAGCACTTCATTTGCATTTTCGATTTCCTTCATTTGCATTCCTCTTTCGAA
>CM057848.1:35079884-35093748 GCA_030068395.1 Apalone spinifera
GTAAACTCATCTACATGGCTCCGTCAATGGAGCCATGTAATCTAGACATACCCTATGACAATGACACTGAATTCTGGTACCACCGTTTGTAGGCAGTGGGATTCTGTCTCAGACCTGAGGGTCAGAAAGACACAGAGAGCATTGTTATCATGGATTAAAGTGGGAAAGCATCCTACCATTAAAGAAGAAATAAGACTGACACCCCTAGAAATCTTTTGGAGAGGATAGCAGAGTATCTCCATGAACGTTTCACTGAGATCTCTCAGGAGGTTTAAGAGGAGCCTAATTAATAAGAACATAAGAATGACCCTACTGGGTCAGACCAAAGGTCCATCTAGCCTAGTATCCTGTCTTTCAACAGTGTCTAGTACCACATGTTTCAGAAGGAATGAAAAGAAAAGGTAATCATCAAAAGATCCATTCCCAGTCGCTCATTCCAGCTTCTGTCAAACAGCAGCTAGAGACACCATTCCTGCCCATCCTGGCTAATAGCCATTGATGGACCTAACCTTTCTGAATATATCTAATTATTTTTGTAACCCTCTTATAGTCTTGGCCTTCCTCTGACAGGTTGTTCCACAGGTTGACTGTGCATTGTATGAAGAAAAACTTCATTTTGTTTGTTTTAAAACTGCTACCTATTAATTTCATTTGGTGACCTCTAGTTCTTGTATTATGAGTAGAGCCCTGAAATCTGCCAATATCCACTTTATATCTGCAGGTATCCACCTCTGTGGATGTGGATTCAGATATTTCCTGCTCTTTTTTGAGGATATGGATGTGGCTATGCATACAAGTATTGTATCTAGAACCGTGCAAATTTGCAGATATCTATTTTATATCCATAGGTATCTGCATCTGTGTAAGTCAATGTGGATATCTGAAGCTCATTTTTGCAGATGCAGATGCGGATACAAATTTTATATCTGTGCAGGGCTCTAGTTATAAGAAGTAAATAGCACTTCCTTAACTTCTTTCTCTTCACCAGTTATGATTTTATAGACCTCAATCATATGCCCCCTTAGTTGTCTCTTCAACACTAAAAAATCCCAGTCTTATCAATCTTTCCTCATACAGCAGTCATTCCATAGCCCTAATAATTTTGTTGCCCTTTTCTGAACCTTTTCCAGTTCCAAAATATCTTTTTTGAGATGGGGCAATCTGATCTGTATGCAGTATTCAAAATCTGGGAACATTTTGACTGCCACTACACACCTTGGCTACATCTAGACTGGCATGATTTTCCACAAATACTTTTAACGGAAAAGTTTTCTGTTAAAAGCATTTGCGGAAAAGAGCATCTAGATTGGCACGGACGCTTTTCTGCAAAACCACTTTTTGCGGAAAAGCATCCGTGCCAATCTAGACACACTTTTGCGCAAAAAAGCCCTGATCGCCATTTTCACGATCGGGGCTTTTTTGCGCAAAACAAATCTGAGCTGTCTACACTGGCCCATAAGCTTTTGCGCAAACTTTTGCCTGAATGGGAGCAGCATAGTATTTCCGCAAGAACACTGACAATCTTACATGAGATCGTCAGTGTTCTTGCGGAAATTCAAGCGGCCAATGTAGACAGCTGGCAAGGTTTTCCGGAAAAGCGGCTGATTTTCCGGAAAAACTTGCCAGTCTAGACACAGCCTGGATGTTTCCAAAAATCAGTTGACAATGAATCCAAAATCTCTTTCTTGAGTGTTAGCAGCTAATTTAGACCACATTATTTTATATGTATAGCTGGGATTATTTTTCCAATGTGTACTACTTTGCATTTATCAACATTAAATTTATTCTACCCTTTTGTTGTTCACTCTCCCAGTTTTGAGAGCTCCTTTTGTAGCTCTTCGCAGTCTGCCTGTAGCTTAACTATCTCAAATACATGTTGCACCTCTAAAATCCGGGCTTCTCTGATCTGGCAACATCCAGCACGTGGCTCAGCTGGGCTGTAAGAGGGGCCAAGGAGCCAGCACATGGCTCAGTTGGGCTGTGGAGGGGCCGGGAGCTGATGTGCAGCTCAGCTGGGCTGCAGGAGGAGCCAGGAAGCCAAGTAAGGGGGCAAGCGGCAGCAGGGGGCCTGAAGTGACCTCCCCTGGTCCGGAAAAATCCTCCATCCGGGACCACTCACGTCTCAAGGGTGCCAGACCAGGGAGGTGCAACCTTTAGTTTTACATCATCTGCAAATTTTGCCACCTCACTATTTACCCTTTTCCTAGATAATTTGTGAATATGTTGAATAGGACTGATTCCAGAACAGACCCCCTAGGTGCACCACTATTTATCTCTCTCCATTTTGAAAACTGACCACTTATGCCTACCTTTTGTTTTGGAGTTCAATCCCTGATTGGGGAAAGGAATTTATCTGAGTCACTCACATTTTTTATTGCCTTTGTTGCTATTTATTTCTTTAGCCTCCCTAGTTTGCACAGCGGTCAAGAATTATTTTAGACTTGATTTCTTATTTCATTTTATTCATATATATGCTGATGTGTGTACAGGCATGGTGGCACTCAAAATAAGAATAAATAACTGTAGTCAGACATTAAGATTCTAACCTTCCTGGTGTAATCTCTTGTTTGAATCTCCATGTTGATTTAAATCTGATCTTTGGATAATGTTTGAGAAGGTTGATGCATGTACAGACACCTATTGGCTCCATCCCTGAGGTTTGCTGATAGTTATCACAAATGGAGGTTCAGTAATGGAATGGAAATTGCAAGGTTCTGTGCAATAATTTCCTGAAGTGTCCTGAAGCTGATTTCAGAGCACTGATATAATCTGAAATGAGTATGAGTGGCGTAAATACAGATAATTAACATTTGGATATCTTCTGTGTGTCATACCAAGTACAAGAGGCTGGAAATGAAAACACTAGAAGGACAATGGTATCAAAGCAGTACTGGTACAAAGTTGGAGGCCTAAAGCGTCACGATTATTATCTAAGGTGCTATTCATGTGTAACTCTTAGCTACCTCTTCCATAGCTGTTTTGGCTCAGTGGGGCTGGCAGTAATAAAAATGGAATATGACATTTATGTGCAACTCAGTCACACAGGGAGTAGATATGCAGAGTAGGTAGGGCCATTTTTATGTAATCCATTTTCAACAATAATTTTTAAAGGGGCAATTTAGTGTAAACCCTATTAATGGGAATTTGTTGTGGGATCAGAACAGAGTTATTTGCAGTGATGAGTGCACTGTTCTCACAAGGAATATGTATCATGAACAAAGTGGTGATTCTGAACAAAACTCAAATAAAATTAGTGGTATTACTTAAGTGCCAGCAATGTGCTTGGCTGTATTCACTAAAACCTATAGGGAACCACAGTTCCCTGCTCTGAAAAGCCTATTGGCTGAATGCTCATTCAGTGCAAAAGCTACAAAGCTACCTCTGGGGCACAGGGTTGCCAACTATCTAATCACACAAACACTGAGGTCCTGCCCCTTCTCTGAGGCCCAGTTCCCGCTCACTCCATCCCCGTTCCTCTTTCACTAGCTCTCCCTCACCCACAGTGGGGTGAAAGAGGGTGCAGGATCTGGGCTAGGAGGTAAGGTATTTGGAATATCTGGGCTGAGCCTTGTGCTGGGGGCTAAGGTGCAGAGGTGTGCAGACTCCAGGAAGTAGTTTGGGTGTAGCAGAGGGTTCAGTCCTGGGGCAGGGTTTGGGGTAGATGAGAGGGTTTGAATGTGGGCTCTGGGAGGGCCTCAGGATGTGAGAGTGGGGGGGTCAAGGTGCGAGCTCCAGCCATGTGGCATTTATCTTGGGTGACTCCAAGTCCTGGCCAGTAGCACAGTCCTGGCCAGTAGCACAGCAGGGCCAATGAGAGTTTGGTGTCATTGCTTGAAGCAGAAACAATGAGAGGAGACACAACACTCCTGGAGCCACACAGAAGGATGTGCTAGCTGCTTCACTTCCAGGAGCAGCACGGAGCCCTGCATAGCCAACTTTTAGTGGCTAATCTCCTGGTTTGGCATCAGGAGCCTCTGGAAGAACAAGATTGATTCCAGGAGACTCCCCGCAAAACCAGGAGAGTTGGCAACCCTAACAGGGCAGTGAATTGTCATGTATTTGTGTGCTTCCTGTTAGGAGTGACTCTTCAGTAAAAATTTGAATGAAGAGAGGTGAATGCCTGATGTACAGGGGGAAAAAGAGTGTTCCAGGTTTACGGGCCAGCAAAACAGAGCAGACAACTGAAGGGTGTTTATTTGATACGCTAGCCTGCATATCAGCTACCCTGCACGGCAAGACAGAGCTCTCCCTGTATTGTACAGAGTGTTGGCTCTGAAAGTGGGACATTCGGTTCCCCCAGGATGCTTTGCAGCACTTTCTTTGTATCATAGCATTCTTTAGCCATGCAGAATTGGAATCTGGTTGGGAAAGTTCATACAAAAGATGTAGAGGGCTCTGTTGGAGGTTTTGCTCTCATTAACCTATCTCTCCTCCTCCCCTTAGATTGATTTGTTTGTACAGGCTTAGTTGCTTCCAGCAACACATTATTAGTGTGAACTTTCATGTATCCTTGGAGACCTAAAGATTTCTCTACAAACCTTTTGAATTCTTAGTCTCCATGGAGGGTGAAATGAGCAGGCATTTCAGAGTCTATAGATGCACTTGCTTTGGGTTTTCTTGCTCCTTTCAGTGAATATGTTAAAGACAAGTTGATATATCTCCCCAGTAGCCACTGTAATGGAACCTCTGACCTCCACCATCTCCTCTCATAGTCCCTGTCAGTGGGACACCCTTTCCTGGAAAGGCAATCATTGTCCCCAGCAACTGATGCTACCTAGTTAAGCAACATTAAATGCTTTATCTCAGACCAGGGAGCATGCCATGCTTAGGAAAGAGGATGCCAACAGAGTGATGAGTTTGTCTCCTCCTCTGTACCTATCTTGCTCAGGTTTGCTCCCTGGTAATAAGACTCTCTTTCAGATTGCCTTCACTCAATTTGAAATTGCAGGTCTCAGTAGGTCTGAGTCCTTTTTTTAGTTTCTCTTGGCATTTTGTGCCATTGTCTTGCCTATAGCCAGCATGGATTAAATATCCTGAAAATATCCTCATTTCCTGGCTAGATATAGTTGATGAGGGTCTAGGAACAGAAGGGGCAATGATCAACTCCTCTGCAGGTGGTTTTTGGCAAGTCAGGGGTAAGACATATTGGCAGAGAGAGCTGTGGCAGCAATGCTGGGAGTGGAAATAACCACTGAGCAGAGTCAGATGGTATTGTGGTTAAAACATACGAACAGCCCACGTACATTAGCACTGCCATTTCGGGAGCTGGGCTGGTGGTTAGAATAGTGGGAAATTTTATGTGGGGAAATGTAAGCCTCCTTGTTCAGTGTGAATCCCTTGCAGCAGGCACTCCATGCACCAAGAGAACTAGAAACTGAAATGCCATCCTCTGTGGACTCCACAACACACTCTTTACTTCTGTGTATTTAGCATAGGATTGTGTGTAGATCACATTACAGCTGTTGAGTGAATCAGTGGTGACGTTGAAGTCAGCAAGCTTTTTGAGACTGTCCCTACACAGATTTGCTGGAATGTTGAACATGGCACTTCCTGTGAGATGTACTTACAACAAGCCCCTGTATCAAACAGCTTGCCATTATGAATGTGAATGTTCCCCAGGTGGTCCTTCCTCCTTCCCCCAGGTTATTTGCTGCTGAGTATGGGGAGGGAGTGCTGGGGTGCAGCGAAAGGATTTGTTCTGTGCAGTGCCATGATTGACAGTCCAGCTGCATCCACAGAACAAAACCAGTTTGTCTTGCATGTCTGAACAATCAAAGGCTGAACTAATGGAACAAACAGGTGGGAGGAGAGGGATGAGGAGGGGAAGGAAGAGGGTGCCTTACTCAGCCAGTGGAGCTCCCTGTCTATGTTGGTAAAAAGAAAACCAGGTTAGTTTGAATTGACATGTTCTTCACAAAGTGGGAGGGAGAGAAGCTCTTGGAGACCTTCATCGGTGAGCAAAGGTGATTAAGATTAACTCCTGGCATAGAAGTGGATTGCAAGCCAGATGCCATGTGTCCAGATAACCTGCAGTCTTTCTGGCATGCACCTGGAAATCTCAGCACAGATGCCTTTTGATTTCTGCTTCAGCACAGGGAACTAATGAGAGCTGAGGAAATGAGAGTGTGAACAGGTAGGATACATTCTTTTCTCACAGTGTGCTGAAGTGGATGCAGCAAGTGGCATTGTGACAGCTGAGATCATGCTTTTCCATTTGTCGTACAGTGGAATCATAAAATTGAGGTCCTGAGCTTGGTGGCTTTTAAAGGTCACATGATGCTTTTTGGAGAATAAGTAATAGCTTCAAAGTGAAATTTCATTTCAGAGACTTGCACAGGATACTCACTTCCTAAAAGCCCTGGTAGTTTCATTGGATTGAAGGGAAAGACCTTTTCACTTGCTGTCCTGTGGTGTTAAACAGCTCCTGCATTCTGTCCCAGAGGTGTAGTGGGTGTAGAGATCTGTTTGTGGCTCAGTTAGGAACATCTGTAAAGTGCTTTGGGATTCTTTAGGGTTCAAGAAGTTTCAATGTATATATATGTTGATAAGATCATTTGTATTCAGCTCAAACCATTAGCTGCAAAAATTTACTGCATTCCCTGGTTATGGTGTTAAGTTATCAGGACAATTCCAAAGTCTGTCTATTGCACACACTCAAGAACCATCTTGCTAGGTATTGTATAAAAGCATATGTGTGTTTCACCTGAATTTGTAAAGTCCTACAGGATGGCATACTGTGCTGTAGTGCTTGATTAAAGCTTCATTCTTCACCTCTAATGCAAAGATGTCCTGGTCAAAGAATCTTTATTCATTTGTTAAAACTCTTAAAATATAGCTAGTTAGTGGATTTTAAGAGTTTCTAGTTTTGCCTGAGATCTTTTCTCCCCACCTCAGGTTTGTCTCCATCCTCTCATTTTTATTTCTTTTTGGAGGTGTCACATTCCTGCTCCGCACAGGAAAACAGGGACTACTCCAAAGAAAAACAGGAACCATCCCCAGTTCAGAATGGCTTGAGAGACAGCACCAGGGTGATGCAAGACACCACCATCTGCTCCGTAAAGCATGACTATGTCTACATTACACTTATTTTTCGGAAAAAGGTACGCAAATTGCACTCTGCAATTTGCGTACCTTTTTCCAATTCTTTTTTCAGAAGAGGCTTTTCTGAAATTTGACCCATCTACACAGGGCCAAATTTTGGAAAAACCTCCTCTTTCAGAAGAGCCCTTACTCCTCATGAAATGAGGAATATAGGGCTTCTGAAAGAGCGCATCTGCTCTTCCAAAAAAATTTTTAGAAGAGCAGACACGTTCCCTGGATGTGACGGAGTTTTTCCGGGATACCTCCAGTATCCCAGAAAAACTCTGTAGTATAGACATAGCTTCAGTTGCCTCCTTAACACTTCTGATATCTAGCAGCAGACTGACCAAACTGACAATTCCCTAGATGGACACTGCCACCAAAGTTGTGCAAAAAGTAGTATTTCATTTTATTCCAGAACTTGTGAGCTGTTGGATTCACAGTGTTTAAATATTAGTCAGTCACTAATTAAAGGGATATTATCAAGATAAAAAAACTATAGTCTGTTTTTGTTAATAAAACCATTTTTGCTACAGAAATGGAAAGTGTACAAAATGTAATTTGATTTTCACCATTCATGATTGATTTTTGCACTTCACTGATGGATGCAGTTAGGCCGGCATTTTTTAAGTCAGTCTCGCTCTCTGGTTTTCATGCTCTAGCCTAGAACAATTTGATTGTTGTGTATGTTTCCAGCATTAGAAGAGGAGACTGGTTTACATTTAAAATAAAACATAATCAGAATTTATATTTTTTTTAAAGAAGGAAATAATTTCTGCTACCAAATCTTCTGTTCTAGAAACCCTAATGGCATGATTCTAATCCCACTGAAACTGGTATGAATTGGGAGTGACTGTTAAAATCAATGGTATCATATTAGATGTAACTGAGCTCAGAATCAGTCCCTAGGTGTTGTGATTAAAGTGCCTCACAGAGCTCCTTCAGCAGGACCCAGAGAATATTACTAAGATTGCTGAAAATTGCACCAAAAATTAGCAACTAGAGAGAGTTATTGTACTATTTCTAATCTTAATCCATTTAAATCATGGGGAGGTAGATAGATAATCCTTACTTTTTAACTGCCACCTCTTCAAAGAGCTGGGAATATCAAACATCATCAGTATTCCTCTGGATTTTATTTTGAGATGGACACAACTTGAAAATCACATACCTGTCTAGAAACCTGTACCTACTATAATTCAATACCTGTACCTACACAATATGTATAGTCAGTCAGTTTTGCCTGCTTGTGTTGGTCTGTAGCACAACAGAGAAGACAAGCACATTTAAAGCCAGACAAATATGATTGTGAAGGCACAAAAATTATCGGAAAGGATGCTTTCCTAATTAAATTAATGATACGGAGTCCTGTGACACCTTAAAGACATATAACAGATTTTTTTGGACACAAGGTTTTGTGGACAAAATCCTACTTTGTCCATTGCATGGAGTGGACATTTTTAAATGGCTTTTTTATGTGATGGGAATGGAAGTCAATGTTTACTTAATATGCTGATTCTGATGAAGAGTAAGGATTAACTTTCAAGAGGGTTAAGGCACTGGACTGAGGTTCTGGAGATTCAGATTCTGTTTCCTGTTCTACCACAGACTTCCTTTGTGATGGTAGGTAGGTCATTTAATCCCCACTGTAAAACGCAGATAGTAATAATACCCTAGCTTTCAAAACTATTGTGAGGATACAGTCATTATTCATCTTTGTGAGGTGTTCAGATGCCATGGTGATGTGCACCATAGAAAACTCTGTAAATGACATTTTACTTCTTAGCTTCTGCTGCAGATGTTTCTGTATTGAAGTAGAAGCACAGGAATGGCTGCAGCATTGTGAAAGCTTTGAAGCATAAGGGATTCTTTTATCAACCAATTTTATGATGACTCTCTCAGCTCTAAACAAATGTGTTAACCTGCTTAGGAATTTTAAAGCACATCAAACGTTGCATGGGTTTGAAATTAACATCCACTTCCTGAAAAAGCAGAACAGCCCCTTCTTCTCAAGAGCTGGGGAGTTCTTTGTTAATAAGCTTGACTGAACAAGTCTTTATTAAACAGTTCATGTCACTGGATTGGGGGATTATTTGTTCCCATTCTCCATTCCAACCGTGACCTGGATGAATCAACTGTAGTGCCTGAGATCTGAAAAGCTTTTGTTTGGTCTCTATAGTTATAACTACAATTAGCAGCTCAGCAGTTTTTTTCCCTGGGACAGGAGAAGGCTTTGGTTCGCCTGCTATAACCACAGCTCTAAATGTCACTCACTTTGCATGTTAGCCAGGTGATTCAGCAGCATTTGATTTAGGCAGTAAATCCCCAAACCCATGAAAATCAATGGAAGTTTAGGATGGCACCTAGACCAGTGTTTCTCAACCAGTGGTACGAGTACCCTTAGGGGTACTCAAGAGAAGTCTGGGGGGTACATCAACACAACTGAAATGTGGAGAAAACTGAATTTTTGTTTTAAGTTTTGCAGCTCTTTATTATTTTTGTACTTTTTACACCCAAAAATTTAATCACCTGCCCAGCTACGATTAAGTTGTTTAAACAAATGTGTTGCAATGGTAGAAAAAAAATGTGTCTCTCTGAAAATTGTAGGTCCTGGGGGTACATACATTTTTTAAAGGGGTACTTTATAAACAAAGTTGAGAAACACTGACCTAGACCATCTTGTTCATTGTGCCTTCTCAGTAACTCATGGTCTCTCTGAGGCATCTCTTTATGAACTGATAACACAGCCTCCCTTGTCTATGGCTGTCACTCACATTACTTTTTCCTATGTACTACAAGAGAGAAGGGACAAGTCATGGGCCAAAAGATCATCTCTCAATGGTGTAAAGGGGTTAGCAGTAATCCGGAGAAGAAACTTAGTTTCTCTCAACCACTAACATTAGCAATTATGCAGAAACTTTTGTCGCAATATAGTTCCTCTTTCTTTCGATTAGGGTGATACAATTACAATGGGCATGAGTTCCCATTGTATCATGTTAGACTATATATTAGCCTTTGTTTAAAAAAAGGCATCTCCAATTTGAAATTAAAGACACACACCAATTATTTTTTCTAGTATCAAAAAAACCTTGAAATTGCAGCCTAGGTGATATATTTTCCTTTCCCTTTATTCTCTTCAACCTGGCTAATCAAGATTCCAAGCTTACTTCTTGTAAATTCACATCTGGCTTGCTACATACTTAATCACCGTGAAGACAAGCTCGTTCAGCAGTGGCCATGGGGAATGCCTTATATTGCTTATGAGCAAACTTTTACATAAGCTGATCAAGAATCACTGTTCATAGACTCTGAATGGAGTTTGGTCAGGTCTCCTCTTCTGCAAGGATGGTGGTTGTAAGACAAAGAATTGTGGGAAGAGTCAAAATCAGGTGTGAATGAGAATGAGGGCATTTTACTGGTGCATGGAAGATGCTAGGTTGGAAATGAGTTTATAAAAATGTAGAGAGCCCAAGGTAGCCCTGAACAAACATTTTCTTCTACTGAGACTCCTTGAGGCTGTGGAGTAGTCTTCCAATGGAAGTGATAAAAGCTCCATCACCAAGGACATTTAAAACTAGACCTGAAAAAACATTAGGGAACATGTAGACCAATCCTGTGCTGGCCCATAGAGGGAAGGAGTAAATACTCAATAGCTCTCCTTCATCTCCAGTTGCGTACTTCTAAAATTTGTAACAAACTTCTCTTTGGGGGGTGAAAGAGTTAATACTGTCTTGCTACTTCTACACTGCAGGCATTTTGTGCAAGAAGTCTTTTGTAGAAGTGTTCTTGCGCAAAAACTTCTTGCGCAAAAGCACATCCACACCTCAAAGCACATCGCTTTTGCAATGCGCTTTTGCACAAGAAAGCATCCACACTGCATGGACGCTCTTGCTCAAGAAAGCTTTGATTGCCATTCACAAAATGGTCATCAGAGCACCTGTGGTTTTTCGGATAGGCTCTTTTTGTACAAGAAACCCCTGTGGAGCATTCACACTTGCCTTTTTGCGCAATAGCTATAGCACAAAAAGGAGTTATGCCTCATAAAAGAAGGCTTACCTACACCGGCAAAAGCCCTTTGTTCTGCCATTTTACTTGAGTAAAAGCACATTTGAATGTGGACGCTCTGCAGGTTTTTGCACAAAAATGACCATTTTTGTACAAAAACCTTGCAGTGTAGACGTAGTGAGTAAAAATATCTGTTTTCTATGGAGTTTACGTGGGCCCTTCATTGATAACTCTGCACCTTATGTGAGGTTTAATCTCCATGGTTGAATTAATTATGAGCTCTAATTGGGCACAAGAAACAAAGAAAAGACGCTTGGGAAGCTGATCTCATCTCTCCAGCTTCCTTGGTTTGCTGTTTCAGCCATGAAGATGGGAACTAGGGACAACAGGCAGAAAATTCTGTCAAAAGGCTTTCTGTGTGTGGGTGAAAAGTTGGGCAGGGTTGGAGGAGGGTGAAGGGGGCAGAGTGAGAAATGGATTGGATGCGTTTGTTTAGGAAGTCAGAGCATTAGGCTGGAATTTTCATCCTTCCCTGTGAAAGGATTGGTTTAAGCCACACACTTGCTGTAAAAGTTTTAAACAATTTGTCATCTGATTGATCTTCCACTTTGTTCTGCCCAGAATTCAACCTGCCAAAAGCTGATGACAGTCTCTCTTAAATAAGAGGCTGTTTTTCTTCTAGCACTTATGGGTAGAGAAAATCTAGTCTGAAATATGAAAGTGACTGCTGAGAGAAATGTGGGGGATTCTGCTGATGTGCATAAAGGATCTTGTGGCCACTGACTCATGGTGTATTCATGCCTAAGTCACTTAGGCTAAAATTTTCAAAAGACCTAGGGTATGTCGACACTGTGGAATTTTTCCAGAAAAACAGCTGTTTTTCAAAAAAAAACCACCCTTCACTTACGTCCACACTGCAATCACGTTCTTTCGAGAAAAAAAATTGAAAGTACAGAGGGGGTTTTCCAACATTAGTAAACCTTTTTCTATGAGGAAGAAGCCTTTTTCTGAAAGAGCTCTTTCAGAAAAAGGCGTGTGTGGTTGGGGTTGAGGGAGTTCTTTCAAAAGAAGAGGGAAGAGGAAAAAATCACAGTTGCACTGGTGGCTACTCCATTCATAGTAATCACAGCTTAAATGCAAGATAGTGTCCATTCAGTGAGGATGCTGTCTTTCGAAAAAGCAGATTGCTTTTTCCATGCACTTTGGCAGTGTGGACACTCTCTTTCGGAAGAAATTTTTTCGGAAGATCTCTTCCGAAAAAGCTTCTACCGAAAGAAGTCTGCAGTCTAGACATAGCCTTAGATGCCTCTGTTTTTGATTGACCAACTTGTGAAACCAAGAGTTTGATTTTCAGAGATGGGGCACAGAATTGAAATTGGTGGGACAAGAAGCTGCTCATCATTTCTGTAAATTGGCTGTAATGTGTCTGAAATTGGATTCCCAACATTCAAACACACTTGAAATGTTGGCTTTAATTTCTTCACATGTAAAAAGTAATGATTATACTTCTCTATCTCACTGGGTTAATTAATGTTTATAAAGAAAGTTGAGCTCCCTGAATGGAAGGTGCAAAGAATTAGTTTTTTCTTGCTATTGGTGCCAAGAATATTATATTGAAATTTCAGTTTGATGCCATACATCCCATAATAATATACATTCAAGATAGTGAACTGGGGAAAGCAATCCAGATGATTAAATTAATGAATCTCAAGGCCATTTTTATCATCTGGCTTGACCTTCTGTGAAACACAAGCCATAGAACTTCCCAAAAAGAAACAGACTAATGTATTTTAAATGACACAGGTCATGCTAGAACCTGCAAGACCACATTTCCTAACAAAACCTCTGTTTTTCCAGAGAGCCTAGTAATTTATGCTGTGCTCTTCTATGCAAGAGATTTGGGTTTGGCTTTGGTCCTAGTTTCCCTTCCTGGGGTAGGGAATGTAGCAGAGACTAAGGCTATGTCTACACTGGGAAGGTTTGGGGACAAAAAGTGCTGTCAGCATGCAAAAGTCACCAAAGGCAAAAGCCTGTCAAACCGTTTTTTCTGCTTCCCATTGTCAACATATCATGGTCACAATGCTAAAACCCTGTCTACAGATAGAGCAAAGCAATGTGGGTAAGCATCCCCACAGTGCAATATTGTGGGAAGGCAGAGCTGCTCTGTGAGCTCTCCATGCTGAGGAATGTCGAAGAGGCAAAGCAGTCCCTCCATCCCTCCTAGCAGGGGAGGAACAGGAAGGAGCATTCCAATGATTTGCTTTTTGATTTTGCCCCAAATAGAGCAGCTCATCAGGCTATGTCGACACTACAGAGTTTTGTCAGAAAAACGGCCATTTTTCCGATAAAACTTGAGTTACGTCCATACTGAAATCGCGTTCTTCCACAAGAAAATTGAAAGAACACAGGGTTTTTCTGGCATTGATAATTCTCCTTCTATGAGGAAGAAGCCTTTTCTGAAAGAGCTCTTTTGCAAAAAGACATACCGTAAAATCACGAGTATAATGCACACCTATGTATAATGCGCACCTACCTTTTCAACGTCAGAATCCTGGAAAAAAGTGAACTCCTATATATAATGCCTACCTCCATTATATTCACGATTTTATGGTATATATAGGAAGGAAGGGGCTGCTCCCATCTGCAGGGTCGCCCGGGAAACGCGCGTGCAGCACCGGGGAGCCGGCGGCGGATTTTGAAACCTGTCCCTGCTTAGCTGCCCGCACGCCGCGCTGAGCTCATGCCTGCCGCAGGGCCCTTTGCACCATCCCCCTTCCCC
>CM057848.1:35094981-35106523 GCA_030068395.1 Apalone spinifera
CGGGGAGTTCCTTCTTTGGTGGCAACCATATAGCTCATGATTCCTGGGAGGATACAACAAAACCCCTCTCTGCAGACAGGAGGCAGCAAATGCCTTGAAATACCCCAAAATTCGATTTTAATCTTTCTGCAGACATCATCTTTATTTGTTGTGGTCTTCTAACCCCATAGATCTCTTTATCTTCATACATCTCTTTTTGTTATCAATCAGTGGGTGTAATAGTCAGTCTTATGTGGGAGGATTGTGGGGCTAATGTGTGTTCTTTGTGTGTATATGCATTCACTACATCACTCAGGTCTTGGGGTTGTCCTGGGGAAAGATGTCCCATTGATTGATTCTTCCATCTAGTCCATCTACTCCCAAGATGCTGCTGTCCTCTTGTGAGTAGAGTGGAGCAAATTTTTTCAATTAATTGATTTTTTCATTTAAAAAAATGCATTTTTGATGCTCTAAAACTATTAATAAATCAGGACAAATTAAATGATTAATATAGCTGAATTAATCAAAATATATTTGTGAACAAGTTGATATGTTTCATTTTGACATTTTTGTTTGAAAATAGTATTTCAAATTCAAATTTGGCCAATTTTAATTTTTTTTTAAAAGTTGGAAAACATACAAACATGGGAACATTAGTTTTGAATTGACTCAGAATATTTTGATCAATTTTTAAACACTTTTTTTAAAAAATTCAACTTGAGCAAAAAATTAAAAATGTTTTCAGTTATAATCAATCTGGATTTTTTTTGGTTGGTCCCCAACCCCAAAATCTGTTGTTTGCTTGCTCTACTCTGTAACCCTCTAGTGGGGCAGCCTGCTTTACTTCAGTAAGTGGTTGCAATCAGATCTGCTGCCTGCTGTTCTCATCTGAAATTTTTTGTACTCTCTTCATCACCCTTGCCCTAATATAGTGTTTCTCAACCAGTGGTACGAGTACCCTTGCAGGTACTCAAGAGAAGTCTTAGGGGTACATTAACACAACTGAAATGTGGAGATAACTGAATTTTTGTTTTAAGTTTTACAGTTATTATTTTTGAACTTTTTACACCCAAAAATTTCATCGCCCCTCCCCCCCAGGTATGACTAAGTTGTTTAAACAAATGTGTTGCAACGGTAGAAAAACAATTTGTGTGTTTGAAAACTGTAGGTACTGGGGGTACTTAATTTTTTTTAAAGGGGTACTTTATAAAAAAAAAAGTTGAGAAACACTGCCCTAATCCATCTCATTTTTAGACCAAATTCCAAAGACCATGGCTTAGTCTTTCCTTGTGGTTCCATATATGGTCAGTCTCCACCATCCAGACCACTTACCATGTGTATAATGAATTCATTAAAAATTCTTTCACTTTTTGACAACTTGAGTGTGGCAGTTGAAATTAGCAAATCCAGTGACATTTTTGTAACCCAGGCACTTTTCCACATGGTTGTAAAGTCTTCCAAATAACTTTATCTTGGAATCTCTGTTCTCTTTCCCGAGGCTTCAAACTCCCTACTCTTTATCATCTCTCCATATTAACCAGTGGGAAAACGAGGAAACCCTGGGTAGCCGTTGAAATGCCATATGTAAGTGGAATGATGCTGCTGGTTTTTCTTCAGGGACACTGAGGCTTCATCTACACTGCAAGGTTTTGCGCAAGAAGCCTTTTGCGGAAGAGATCTTCCGCAAAAACTTTGTGAGCAAAAGCATGTCCAGACCTCAAAGTGCAAAAACCTTGTAGTGTAGACATAGCCTGAGAAGTTTGTCCCTGCAGTCTTGAGATTTTATAACAAACTTGGATTTTATACCCAAACTGTGTGGGTATAAAATCTTCAAATGATAGAAGATTTGGAATGTTCCGGAGCATGTTTTACATCAAAGATATTATGTTTCTTTTCCCCCTTCTGTGTACAATGAAATGGTACCATGCTATCTTGCCCATCTTGAAAGGGACAAGGGAATGTTACATTCCCAACATGGAGTGAAAGATGAATACTAAATTGCTTAGGGAGGTTGTCGAATCTCCATCTCTGGAGATATTTAAGATCAGGTTTACCAGGGATGATCAGAGGGTACTTGGTCCTGCCGTGAGGGCAGGGGACTGGACTTGATGATCTCTGGAAGACCCTTCCAGTTCTAGTATTCTATGATTCTATGCCTGTGGATTTAAAGCTTTGATTCCTGGTTTACCTGGTCTGGAAATAAATTCAAACTAGCTCAATTGGGCCCCGAAGCAGGGGACAAAGAACGTATCAGGCATAAACAGGATTGGTATGTGAAGAGTTAACTTCAGAAAGAGACGCAACTGCTGGCTTTGGGAGGAGGCTGCTGGGCTCTGCAAGGTGATCAGTTGAAATGCATCTTGCCAGAACAAGGAGGTATGATTAGCCCATTCAAATGTCTGAATTAATAAACGCGTAATTAAACAAATATCCAACAGTTTCCCACACAGGTCTGCTTCTGCTAAACTCCCTGCCTGTTCCCCTCACTCTCTCTAGCTCCCGCCCCTTGTCTTTCTGGGTGTGCCTGATCGCAAAGTAACCTGCACATTTTTCCATCATATCAGCCCTTCCCACAAGAACAAGAAGGGCTGATTGGCAGGCATGCAAACAGCCACGGGTCCTGCTCAAGCATGCAAAGTGCATACCTCACTACACAACTCCCACACGGACGCAGGCTCTGTCTCTCTCACGCGCCCGGCGAGCCTGAACGCCATGGGCTGGCATAGAGGAACTTGCTGAGTGCACTGGGGCCCCCCAGGGTAAGTGCAACAAGTGAGAGGAGTATACATTCGTCTGAGTGCTTTGTTCCTGTTTTGTTGTAATTCCGGGGGATACAGAAGCTGCGGGGCGGGGCGGGGCGGGGTGGGGGGAGAAAGGACTACAGTGATGGGGACAGAGGCGTGGATGGAGAGAGTTTTTAAAAAGCCTGTTGCTTTGCAGAGAGAGGCGGCAGTTCGAAGCAATGTCTTAGCTGCTGAAGTCTGTGTGAACTTGTAACTTGATAGTATTGACTTGGGAAAGGACAGAGAGCGAGGCTGGTGCTGTGAAACTGGTGAGATGAGGCGGGACTGCCCTTTGGCCCTACAGAAGCCAGTTGGAAAGCTTTTGACACCGTGTTTGTGGAAGGTGCAGTCGGTATAATGACATCAGCTTGTGTTTTCCCAGGCTGAAATGCTCTTTTGTCTATTGCTGTTTGGATGAGTCCCTCTCTCTTTGCATTATTACAGTTGTCCCAGTTTAAAAATTAGAAGGATGAGTGGAGGAGGGAAGATTGATGCTTTAACTGTTTGTTGTTGGAGATGATTTCTGTTGGCGGACCCCATCAAAAGCAAAGTAGATGTGATTGTACCTTGCCTGATAAAAGCCTTTAGCTGTTTCTCTGCAGTGTGAGATGAGGAAACGGAAACAAACAAAAACGAATGGATACATTTGCTCCATGTATTGCTAAGGAGAATGGAAATCTGTGTATAATGCCACCTAGAAATGTTACAGGGTTTCTCCAGAAAAGAGGCAGAGGTTCCTAAACAAGTTTTGTCATGAGATGAACAGTTTAGAGGAGGGTTTTTTTGTAGAAATTCAGTGGGTGAGTGAGCAATTCAGATTAATCAAATGCTTCATTGTTTGGCGATGTCTGTCTTTTAACATTTGTTCTAAACACAAGCAATTCATTGCACTGGTGTGTGCAGGAGTAAATAACTGAATTTACAAACAACCATCGCTTTTGGGATAGGGTCCTGAAATGTAGAAAGCAAAGGTCTGTTAAAGGCAAGTCCAAAGGGGAGGATAATTTGACACCAGCTACTTTTTTTTTACATGTATGTTATTTTTAAACAGTGGCTTAAATTGCAACCCGAATATATATTAGTGCATAAAATATCTGAGCAGTGCACTTCTAAACACGAGGATGGTTGAAGCATAAATATTGATTGAACTGTGCCTAACAAACACCATCCAAGATTCACTTGCTTTTAACTCTCAAAAAATTAATTCAACAACAACTTTCCATGATTGGTTTTGGCACGATGGTGAATTCTTGTAGGGAAGTTGCAGCAAAATCCATCTGGCTATTTTCGAGTTAACCAAGTGTAGGAGTGGAGAATTGTTTCTGTTTTTATACATTAATTAAAGCTGGGGTTTTTTTTCTGTGCCTGAGTTTTGCAAATGGCTGGACTTGAAACATTTTAAAATTTACCATAGATCCATTGATTTTAAGACCACAAGGGGCCATTGTGATCATTCACTGTGATCTGTGTAACACAGATCATAGGAATTGCCTGATTTAATTCCCATTTTGAATGACAGCATATCTTTTAGAAAAATATGCAATGTTGATTTGAAAATTGCCAATAATGGAAAATCCACCATAACCCTTGGTAAATTGTTCCAATGATTACTTACCCTCACTATTAAAAAATTATGTCTTATTTCCACTCCGGAATTGACTAGTTTAACTTCCAGCCATTGGATCTTGATATAATTGGATCTTGATTTGTCTGCAACAGAGAAGAGCCTTCTATTATCAAATGTCTGACCCCCATTGATACCTATTTAACCTCTCTTTAATAAAATAGATTAAGCTCCTTGTAACTTTCACTATAAGGCATATTTTCCAATTCATTAATTAATCTAGTGGCCCTTATCTGAACCGTGTCCAATTTTTAAACATTTTTTTTGCTGATTGTTCACCAATTCCCATACCCCAACGCCTTTTTCACAATCACTGCTTTCCATTTAAAATCTCTCATCCTGTCTTTCCAGCCTTCTAAATTTTATTTTCTTTCTTTCTTTCTCTCTTTCTCTCTCCTTCCGACCTACCTACATACCTAGAGGTAAGACTTTATATTAGGCAGTTCTGAAATGCACACTCTTTGCTTGTGCCCAGCTTAGGACGTGATCCCAATTGCTTTGTATCTATAACCTGTCCTCCTCATTATTTACCATTCCCCCTAGCTTTGAGTCATTTGTAAACTTTATTGGTAATGAATTTATGTTTTCTACCTGGTCATTGCTAAAAATGTTAAGTGGCATAGGGTGAAGAACAGAGTCCTGTGGGAATGCACTGGAAATGCATCTGCTACATGATGATTATTTCTTTACAATTATGTTTTGAGACCTTTCATGTGAATGTGGTTCTCAATAAAAATGAGTTTCCTTGCTTAAAACCAAATTTTTCAAATGGACATGGTAAAATTTAGCCACTTAGCATCCATATGTTGGTAAACACATAGATGTTTTCGAATATGAATATTGGTGCCTAAATTTAAGTGGTGTTGAATTTTTCTGAAAATTCTGGATTAGATTTTTAAATAGAATGTGACTATCTATAAATATATACATGTACATATCTATGTGTATATAGATATCCTTTTTCTGGGCAGAGAATGAATTTGTAGCAGGCAAAATGCAAAACTGAATGTAAATGTGTGAAACACTATCTACTTAGATTGTATTGTAACCTATTGGTCAGTTATGCATCCCCCTCTGCGCCCAGTCTACAGAGGATGTGAGTCTGTTACAGCTATAGTTATAGCCTGGCTGTTTAGCTTAAATTGTAGAGCGTTGTGATTCTTGCTCTGGAGGTCCTGAATTCAGTCCCTGGGGCTATGTCTAGACTGCAGGCTTCTTTCAGAAGAAGCTTTTCCAGATGAGATCTTCTGAAAAAACTTCTTCTGAAAGAGAGTGTCCACACTGCAAAAGTGATCTGCTTTTTTGACAGATAGCATTCACACTGAATGGACGCTCTCTCACATGTAAGCTGTGATTGCTATGGGCGGAATGGCCACCAGGGCACCTGTGCTTTTTCTTCTTTCCACTTCTTTTGAAAGAACTCCCTGTTCCCCATCCACACACGCCTTTTTCTGAAAGAGCTCTTTCGGAAAAAGGCTTCTTCCTTGTAGAAAGAGGTTTACCAATGTCAGAAAACCCCCTCTGTTCTTTCAATTTTTTTTTGAAAGAACATGATTGCAGTGTGGATGTGAGGTTTATTCGGAAAAAACGCCGTTTTTCCGAAAAAAACTCGGTAGTCTAGACATTCCCTGGATGTGTTAGCCAAGTTGGCAGATGTTGCCCTATCTCTTCATCACAATTATCCTAAGTGGATCATGCAAAGGTAAAGCAGATTGAGCATCTATTTGAACTCTTCTTGGTGTTCACAGCATGAAGTGCTATCTGTTTTGCATTTCCTTGTTTTGCTGGTTACCCAGAATCTGAGGACACAAATCTCCTGGCAACATTGCTGTATTCAGCAATGCTGTATTGACTTCTAGGTGTCCTAACATTTAACAATAAAAATCTTAACTCCACCTTGCCCCCAACCTGTGGTCCATCTCTCCCTGCTTGAGCCAAGTTCAGGTATTAGTCACATATTGATGTTGTTGTAGCTTTGTCAGTTCTAATGCTCTAGGATTAGTGGTCACTGCTGGCTATTTACATTCTGAAATCATTATTTTACAAACTTGTGGTGACCTGTAAATATGCCAGTGAGAAACCTTTATGTTCATATTCATGCGATGATTTAATATGTTTCTCCTTAGTCTGGAAAGAAGCATGTACCAATATCACTGTAATCGACTACTATATATATTGTTGACAGTAAAGTACTATTAATGACCATGAGCTCTGCAAAGTTACTTTCAACTAAATACAGCTCCTGCTGATCCTCTCCAAGGGGAGAAGATCTTTTGTCTCACCCAGTAAAGATGCCGCCTACAAAATGTGAGAGCCTTGCTTTATTTGCAGTAACATGCAAGATGCACAGGACCAGGCCACGTAAGGAGTGTCTCTACCATAGGCTCCAATACTGTGGGTGCTATGGGGCTCAAGCACCCATCCAAAAAAGGGGTGCTCAGCACCCACAGGGTAGAATTAATCTTTTGTGGGCCCCCGACAGTGGCCCTGCCCACTGCTCTGTTCATGCTCTGCCTCTTCTCTCTGAGGCCTACCCTCCATTTAGCCTCTCCCCCCCCCCAGCCTAAGGCAACATCCACGTTATGCCCTGAGATCCTGCCACCACTCGGTCCTTTCCCTTCAAGGTCCTGCGCACTGCTCACACAAGAGGGGAAAGGTGGAGAGGAGTGCCCGCTGGTAAACCCAAAAGTCAGCACCTGTGACCTCTAAGTTATTAAGTCTGCTCTGACATCTGGCTACATGTTGGCAAATACAGCAATCCATTTTCCAGGTGGTGTCTTGATAGGAAATGGGAAAACGAATGTTGTGAAAGGAACCAACCTGAACTTTAAATTTAAAACCCAGAGCTTTTTAGAAGCTGGAAACTGTTCAGTTATCTTTGCTTTATTGTCTGCTTTTGCAGCTGCTGCAGTATGTACAGGTTGCAGCTGGGACCAGAGAGAGAAACACTGAAATGTCAGGAATGCTGATACAACAGTATTTCTGCCCTAACCTGAGGTGCTGAAACTCTCATGAACAAGTCTGTTCTCGTGAGGTTTCCATTGTTCTTTCTAGTCCTAAAAGGTGTAGAGAAACTTCCAAACTTAGTTGTGTTTTTCTGAACTGAGTTTTCAAACCATTTGTGTTGATAGGCTTGAACCAGAACACTAGTTCTTCTAGTTAAACCGAAAAGAACCCTGTCCTTCTGGGCTGGGGGGAGTTGTGCTTGTTTCTGCCGGAAGTTACTCCTTCCACCTTTTATGAAACATAGATTTAGAGTAAACGAGGATCTGCATGACCCATGATGAAAAGTAAAACAAGTACTGTTCTAAGTTCTTTTCTTCCTCCAGGAGCATCTGTATTGAAGTTAGATATATTTTTTAAAAATTATGCTCTAGCTCAACCAGAAATTATGGGCTTGATGTACAAACTATTTGCTGAAAGTCTAGAGTGTGTATATATGCACATCGGACTGGATGACGGTAATGGTCCCTTCCAGCCTTCAAAATTTATCATTCTGTGCACCATGCCTGCATGCACTGCTTAAGACGCTGCTCCCACGGCCGGATTCATTAAATTCAAGGGGAGAGATGCGTCTTGCTGAATTTGGCTGGTGTGCCACTGTGGGCAATATTTATATTTGGGAAAGTGTGCAGAGGAAAGAAAATATATCATTTTTATTGTGACTTTACATTAAAAGTGTACAGGAACTACTGGGCATTTTTAATCCACCTGAATTTCCTGGAAACCTGGAAATTCATAAAACACTTTTTGAATTTTCTTTCATTTGTTTATTTTATTGCTTATGATGGACCCAAAAAAGAAGCTGGTTCCATACCAGTGATATTCTCAGTCTGCTCTCTGCTGATCATTATTTTAATCTAATTATTTCCAGTCTCTCTAGATAGTTCCATTTATCTGCAATTTATTTTTAACAATCATCCCTGCTGCTTCTGTTGCCCTTTGCTTGTAAAGTGCAGTAAAGGGTTAACACTTGTGCCTTCTCCTTAAGAGCTGTGGGGAGGGGGGTGGAGGGCAGGAAGGCTTGTGGCAGTGTAGCAGGAATTTGGAATGGACATGTTCACGTACCACCAGCCCATAGCAATAGCTGCACCCATAATGTTGCCAATGAATCACATTCACCCTGCTGCTATAGCAACAGGTAGAAAATTCTTCAGTCTGAGATTGTTGCTGTCTCACTTCAGAAGTGCCTGGTTTGCAGACAGTTTTATTGTCTGCAAGGCAATTGTCTTCCCATGAACTTTCCCTGAAGCAGCTTCTTTCTTAAGACAGATCCCAACACAAAGCAGGGGCTAAATGTAATGTGTAGGTTTAAAGGGGGATTTCCCTTAATTTGTGTTTAATTGTAGGGGAGATGTAGGAAAAAGAGTTCAGACTCCTCACCAGGTGGGGAGGGAAGGTGGTTGGTTTTGTAGGGGCTTGCTATTATCTACTACTGCTTCATGGGAATGAGATTGTACATGAGGGGGCTGACAGGCTAGAGGATTTGTTAGTGGGTGGCATAGTCTCTCATCTTTAGGTAACCATTCAAGGGAAGTTGTTACCATCTGATGGCTGTTCAGAGGCTTATGTTAAATGAGTCTGGTGAGTCTCAGTCCAATTCATGTTGGACCAGGGACTAAGTTACCCCCAAAATAAAAATAAACCACCCAGGATGGTTCAAATGGGCAGCTTTATTTATTCCCAACAGAGAGGCTAAGTGTGGAATGAGGCATGCGATAAGAAAGTAGCTCAAATTCCCCAAAGTTGCTCCTTCAAGTCGGGGTAAAACATAGTGACGGCATGTCTACAGAGCAGGGCTAAAGCCAAAATAAGCTATGCAACTTCAGCTATGTCAACTGTGTAGCTTAAGTTAAAATAGTTTATTTCAGCTTTTGTTGCTGTCTACCCAGCAGGAAGTCTGAGAGAGTGCACTCTTCCTCAGATTTCCCTTACTCCCCGCACAATGAGGATTATAGGAGTCAGAGTAAGAAGTCCTCCAGCTCGACATTATTTTGACATTGTGTCGAAATAACTGCTTGTAGTGTAGACATGGACTATGTAATTTTGCAATAACGTCAGCTATTCTGAAATGACATTGCTGTGCAGACATACCCTGATGGAGCAACTGTGGGAAACATCCTGTGTCTGTCAGAGTGTAAATAAGAACTTAATCTGCCAAGGCTGTCAGCCTTTCAGGAGTACTAAAATTCTTACACGCTCATCTCAAGTACAGTCTGCTTCCTTGACACAAGTAGATATATATCTTAATTACACCTCCCATTGCCCTAGACACACAGGTGGAGTTGAACCAAACTGAGGGCAGACTGGCTTGAGGAATTGAGGTAGGGAATAATCTTGTCCATCGGCAAATATGTGAAATGCTACTTCTAAATCAAATAATTAATTTAAAGCTTCACATAAAGAATATGTGCTATGTTAAGTTGGCTGGTCTTTCCACCTTCCTATTTTTCACCTTATTGTCACAGAGATGTCCCACTGTGAACCTATGAATTACAGTCATTCTCTGGAGTCACAGTTCTAAAGGTTAAAGATTACACTGCATCCTCAGACAGTGTAAGAAGTTCCTAATGGGAACAGAATCCTAAGAATAGTCAGTTCAAATCTTCCTGATCATAGAATCATAGAACAATAGAACTGGAAGAAACCTCAAGAGGTCATCGAGTCCAGTCCCCTGCCCTCACAGCAGGGTCCAGTACCGTTCTAGATGGTCCAGTTTAACATGGTCTGTGTGGTCACTTGTCTATACTGTACCTGAATGCCTCAAGGGTTGAGAGATTCCATAGTGTATTGAGACAACTGTGCAATATTACTTCATGGGAGACATTTCTTGATCAGCTTATACACTGAAACATGAGAATATATTGTAGCCCACCTAATCAATGTAACTGAAGATGCTTTTCTAGTTAATAGAAGCCTTATCCTCTTCAGAGCCCTTCCATTTCTGTGAGTAGCATCCCTCAACAATGAGTTCCATGACTTTATTATGCAGTGTTTTAACAAGCATTTCCTTTTACCTGTTCAATGATCAGTGCCTAGTTCATTCTTGAATGTTCTTTTGATTATTTTGTATGGCTAAAGAGAAATGTACACAAATGCACACTGACTTTCTCATTAACTTTGTTCTGTCTTTACTCTTCTTTCCAAACTAAATAACCCCAGTTCTTTTTAATATCTTGTACTCTGGTATTGCTTCAATTCTCTAATCATTGATGTTTGCTTTTGGAGACTTCAGTTCTTTCAACGCCCTGCTGTTAAATCCCACATTGCCTTTTAGAAAAGTGCTTTATTTCCATCACAGAGACAGCTGCTGGGCCCTCTTTGTCATCTTTCATGCCATTCACACTCTGTCCTCTACAATCTCTTCTTTCAGCCAACCAGTATGCTGCTCTTAGATGTCCATCTGTGTGGGAGAGGGCTACAGAACATTAAAGAAACCATTTTCCATATTAGGCAAGGAGGGAAAGGTTTATTAGCACAACCTAGTCCTTGATGTAATTACTTCCCTCTCTCGTCATTTTGTACCCTCAAGATGTGCTATGTCTTTTCCATCTCTGTCCACTATTACCCTATATGTGTGCTAAATATTTCATCTGATCTCTTTCTCTTCCCCCAAGAACACAAAATATTCCTTTCCATTTGGCTGTCTGTGTCGCACTCAATATAATAGTTGCTATAATGCAAGAGAACATTGTTCCATCTACTCCCAATATTCTACCTCCCTAGTAGTGACCTACAAAGGTTATTCAATGACAGGAATTTTCATCCTTCTATTATCAACTCCCTTCGGATTGCAGATTTCTTGCCTTACCTCTTATACATGGCAACAAGCTGACTTGGTGTGCATATTAGCCTGATCTTGCAATGTTTAGGCCCCACCAATTAATTCCTTCACGTCTCACAAAGGCACAAAGGACTCTTGAGTGAAGTTGCTAGGTGAAATCCTGTCTTTGCCCAGAGTGCATAGCACCATTTGCAAGGGAAGGTGAAGACCCAGAAGACTGTAGGGGACCCAAGACTCAGGCTTGAGTGGAGGAAAGTGAATATAATAAATGAGCAGAAATCAGAATGGATGGATATACACAGCAAAGCTCTAACACAAGGGATTCAGAGAACCTAGCTATGTTGGCATCAGACCTCATGTGTTTAGTAGACT
>CM057848.1:35106677-35117579 GCA_030068395.1 Apalone spinifera
CCCCCTGAAGCTCAGGAGTTTCACAGATTCTAGTGCCTGATGGAATCGTGACTATGTTTGTGCTGAGAGCAGAGGAAGGAAGCCTGGATTTCCTCTCCTCTTCTTGCCACACAATCCCAGGGTAATTAAAAATATTTTTATTGTCTCATGGGTCACCTGTTTTTATCCTTCAATTTCACCATGTGGCATCCTCCTAGATCAGCCTATCATTTAATACTAAGGCTTGTGCCATCTGTCCTTTGTAAATGGTCTACCACTCAGGCCACGTGAAAGATGAGTGAGAAAGAGGAAGCAGAGGCTGGATGGTTCCTGAAAGGCTGTTTCTGTGTAGTGACCTCTAATAACCCTGCATGCTGTGGCAACTCCACACGCACACTATATAGGAAAAAACAAAACTCCAAATGACAGAAGAAAGATAACTGCCCAGTATTTGGTTCTGTTGATTTCCTGCAATTGTGAGCAGTTGCATAGCAGCTGGGCTTTTATGATGGGGCCTGCTCTGTTCATGTGCTTGAAGGAAGAGGCTGTGCTAAAGGAGTCTCAAACCAGGAGCAAAAGGTTGATTGGCCTAATCAGTCTGGGTGATGCACCATAAACAAAAAAGTTCCTGTCCTCTCTAATGGGCCTTATGTGTCTTTTTTGCAAACATCTCAGTGACTGGGGATGAGGATTGAGATAGTATTCTGTGATAATAAGACTCATGGTATGTCTAAACTGCAGTTAAGCACCTACAGCTGGCTTGTGCCTACTGCCTTGGACTTGTGGCTCATGCTAAAGGGCCACACAGTGTAGACATTGGGCTTGGACTGCAGCCTGGGCTCTGGGACCCAGCCACCTCACAGGATTTCTAAGTGCAACGCAGACATACCCCAAACTTCTCTTTAAAGCCAGTCAGGCAGCCAACTCATGCTGATTTTGAGTGTGACACCAACAAATTCATTTGATCACCAGTTACTCTCCAAAACATTTTCATCATCTGCATTTGGAAATCAAGCAGGTGCAGCTCCATCTGTCTAGGAGATGGTCTGTGTTCCAAAACCATCTTCAGCATTGCGTTGCTGGCTAGGATGGGCAGAGTGAAACTTCATAAAATAATGTTTGGGGAAACAACATTCTCAGGACACTTAACAAAAATTGTCGTATCTATGGTCACTGGCGCAGCCATGTTGTTTGGAATATTTTCAGTGTAGGTGAAAATGCTTTCGGACCAGGGCTGCACATTCCCTTTGTGGAAGGGGATAAAGAACACTGGCTGCAGCAAAGAACTTGTAAACTTCTGGCATTTTTACCCCTTGTCAGTAAACACTGTTGTTTTAATTGGTATAGCAGGAAAAATACCACATTCCATCCAAGCTGTGTCTACACTACAGGTCCAACTAGTGCAGTTCATTTACACGGTAAGCTCTTCAGGTCAGGGACTCTCTGTTACTCTGTTTGTGCTCTGCTCAGGACAGTAGAGCTTAAATTTTGATAGGAGGCTCAGCATACATAATACAAATAACGATTAAGGCTGAACTGGTGCTACTGGTGGGAATTTTATTCCTTTTAGTCCATGGTCTCCTAGCAAAGCTTGCTCACTATAGTGCTGAAATGTGCTGGGAACTTTAATAACCACAGCTCGGGGGGAGAGGGGGTAATACAAAAACTGGGTGCAACTCTTAAACAGACTTAGAAAAAGAGTCAGGAGAAACAGCTATAAGCAGATAAAATGTAATCTTGTACTTATATAGGTTGAACCTCTCTAGTCCAGCACCTTCGGGACTGGACTGGTGCTGAACCAGAGAATTTGCCAGACCGCAGGAGTTCAATTTTCTCTAGCAGCATTACCAGCACTTCTACTGCTTACTGGGCTCTTTGAAGACATTTGGGGTAAATTAAAGCTAAATAACAGCTCAGAACACTGAAGGCCAGGACTGGTGGCTGAAAATAAACTTCACAGGACTGCAGAAAACTCAGTCATACCCATGATAAGTGGACATGTGGCTAACTAAAATCATGTTGGACCACAGACGTTGCTGGATTTGAGAGGTTCAACCTGTACCAATATAGTAAGAATATATTCCAGAATCTGTTAGATCTAGGCATTTTTTCCCCCAATGTTTAGTGTACTACAGTTTGGACCTCCAGACTTGGATCAGGGATTTTGCTGGACCAAGGGAGGTCATTTCTGGACTCTTTGCTGCCATTTCCCCATCCCCACCCATTGGCCTCCCAATCAGCTCCTCACCTCCTGCTGACCCGACTGGGCAACCATCGCTGCCTTGGCTCTGAGATCCTCAGGGCAGCTGTGCGTGTCACACTGGAACTCCAGATCCTGCTGGGCAGCCGCGTGTGTCACACTAGGGATCTAGGTCCCGCCAGGAAGCTCCACGTGCTGTGTTGGTGCTCCAAGTCCCGCAGGCAGCCGTACGTGCTGCACTGAGGATCCATGACCTGCAGGGCAGCCATGCACACCATGCTGGGACTCCAGGACCCACCAGGCAGTAGTGTGCCATGGATCCCTGCCCCACCAAGCTACCACAGCTCTACCAGCTCAACCCCGCTGGACAGACCTGCTGCCATGCTCTGACAGTGGGCTCACTGCAGGCAGCCCACTGCTCTGTCAGCCCTGCAGGAATCCTAGCAACTGGCCCTTCACTGGGACTCTCTGGTCCTGCAACATCCATGCGGGATGTTGCCAGACCAGAGAATCCCAGTTAAGAGAGTTTCAGCCTGTACTGAGAACTCTAACAGCTTCTCATTTGGGTTTTCTCTAGAAACTGTCACTTAGTACAGAGCTTTCCTTAATTGGGTTCTATGCGCAACCTCATATGACTTATTTTTATAGTCCCATTCCTGTCTGCATCCCATTCCTATCTGCATCTCCCAGGTGTGGGTTCTCTAAGAAAAGGTGCAACCAGTCACCACCATCCTTATATAATCAGTACTAGATGTACAGGGCAAGCCTGATGTAAAGTAAAATTATTGGAAAAACTCCCAAATCTCTTCCAACTCTAGGGTTGCCAGGTGTCCGGAAGTGACCCGGACAATCCGGTATTTTCGCTTCCTGTCCGGTAAAAAAAATTCAGAAAATACTGTACACCTAAAATGTCCGGTATTTTCTGATTTTTTTTCCAGACAGGAGGTGAAAATACTGGACACCTAGCAACCCTACAACACACTCGGCAACTGGGCCCAGCCGCCAGCCTCCTCTCCCTCCCCCCCTCCCCCCGGGCCCCCGACACCCTCAGCCCCCCGCCCCCAGACCTCCTGCTTACCTGGTTCTGCAGGGAAGCTAAGTTCTGGCTTGAACAAGAACACAAAATGGCCACCGGCAAAAAGCCTAAAGACCAAGGGGAAGCAATCCTTCCCTGGGTCTTAGCACTCAACATCTCCCTTGTTTCTATCTCTATTCTGATTCTGCACTCACTCTGAAAGGGGCCATGCTGTTTTAATATTTAATTTTTTTTTCTCAACAACTTTGATCTCCCCCCCTTTAGAAAAGGGAATAAGAGATCTTGCGGAAAAGGGTTTTTTTTCCGCAAAATCCCTGTCTACACAGGCGCTTTTTTCCGGAAAAGCTCCGAAACGGAAAAAAGCGGCAGCCATGTAAATGCAAATGCAGCGGGGAAAATGCAAATCCCCGCTGCATTTGCAATTCCGACTTTCTTCATTTGCATCCCTTTTCCGGAAAAGGGTGCCTGTGTAGACGTAGCCAAGAGGTCCCAGCTGGATAATGTAAAATAATTAAATAATGATAACTCTCTTCAGCTATGATTAGTTATAATATTGCCAACTCTTCATTTTTGTCAATCAGCAAATTATGGACAAGGCAAAGAGTTTCATATATGTTCAGGTCTGTAATCAATATTTCAGCTCACAATTTCCATTATAATAAGCTTGTTGGTAATGTTACTTGATTAAGGCATGCTGTGGAATATAGAATACCTGTTGCACTGCATGTATCTTGTATCATACTCATGTTGTCTGTATTCAGCTTGGTTAGACTGCTACCTGATGATTCTTCCATGGTGAGAAATTATGAAAGACATACCCTCCAAATACCTAAACTGAATCTTGCTATTGTTTTATTCAGCACAAGGAAGTCCTGTGGCACTGAAATACTGTGTGAATACAGAGAAAATCTTGCCTATCTAAGCATTCTTTGTTATTGCTTTGGTTTCTGTTCAGAGGAAGATCTGCTATTACTAAATTACACTTAGAACTTTTCATCCACAGGTCTTCAAGTGATTTATTAAATAGAGTATTATTGTGCTTTCTGGCTTGAGCACATTAGCCAATATTCTGGGCCATGATGGGATTCTTCCATCAGCAGGACAAATGGATAATACAAGACAGGGATTTATTCTGTGCAATCCTGTTTGTTTACAAAGAATGTACAAAGTCCTGTTTCCTTATTCCTGCTGTGTTCAAACAACAGCAGGACAAATTCTTTGCTTGCAATTTTCAAGTATGCTTTCCTGCCAGTCCTCAGCCCCAAAGATCTCTGTCTCTTCTCCCTCTCAGGATCACATTCAAGACTTTTTTTCTGGCTTTCTCATGCTTTCTGAAGCTTCAGAGGGTAGTCGAGTTAGTCTGTACAGGAAAAACAACAAATGGTCTGGTAGCACTTTATAGATTAACAAAACATGTAGATGGTATCATGAGCTTTTGTGGGCACAGCCCACTTCTTCAGATGACCTTAGTTTTGAGTTTAGGATGTGTAGACCCAAAATAAATAGGAGAGAAGGGGAGGAGGAAGAAAAAGGAGGGGGTGGGAGACAGGGAGTAGAGGGTATGGGAAATCAAAGGGAAAAACAGGACGGCAGAGCTGGAAATCAGTAAGCACCTGAAGATTGGGTAGTTAAAACAAAACAGATAAGAATCAAAGTCAATAGATAGTATCCTTCCTAACACAGGAATCTATACAAAAAGCTGTTTGCACCTTCATTGAATTTAGGTTGATAGTGTCCCAACCATCCCTCATCACGATTGAGTCCATTAGCATGAGAATTGAATTTGAGGATGAATTTTAATTCCAATGCCTCTCTATGTATTTGGCTAGTAGAATTGGTTTGTGACAAGACAGTCACTTGAAGATCTTTTAATCAGTGATTAGGAAGATTAAAGTGTTCCCCAACAGGTTTCTGTATGTTCCCTTTATGTATATCTGATTTGTGTCCATTGATTCTTTCCCTCAGAGACTGTCCAGTTTGTCCAATATATATAGTAGTGGGGCATTGCTGGCATTTGATGACATAGATCAAATTACTGGATGTGAGTGCAGTCAAATAACCTTTTGATTTGGTAGCTTATGTTGTTGGCTCCAGTGATTAATTTGCTTGTGTAGATATGTGGGCAGAGTTGGCATCGCGTTTGGTTGCAGGGCTCAGTTCCTGGTTGCTTATGATGTGGTTGTGTGGCATGGTTACCAGAAATAATTCGTTTCAGGTTGGGGGGTTGTCTGTAAGCAAGAATAGGCTTTACTCCCAAGGCCTCTGAGAGTGAGGGATCATTTTCCAAGATGGGTTGTAGACAAGCAACTTTAACCAATCAGTGCCCCAGCCCCTGTGTTTACAACCAGCCTCAGAGAAACTCCACTCCCCCATCCTTTACATAGCTTAGCTTCTGCTCAGCCTGGCATCTTACCTGGTGCCTTGAATGGTGGCTTCTGTTATCTCAGATATGTTACCCGTAAAGGATTTTAATTGCTTCTCAAAGATAATAAAATGCCAAAGGAAATATTTACTTTACAAGAAAAGTCAGTATCATTATCTCAATTTTATATATAGGGAAAATGAGGCAGAGAGCTCAGAGACTGGTACCAATTCATCTAGGAACAAAACCCAGGTTTCCAAAGTATCAAGCCAGTGCTGAATCCACTAGGCCACTTTGCCACCTCATGTTTTGTGTGACTGAAGGGTAACTAGTACACCATCAATTTTAATGAGTTCCATGACTGCCTATAGATCAAAGACTTGCTTGTAATAGGATTGCCTCTGTATTATGGAGGGGAGGATGGAACTGCAGAACAGAAAAAAATCTGAGACTGGGTCAAGGTTCCACCGTCAGTGGTAGAACTGGGATTAGAACTCATCATGTCCTAAATCCTGATCCATTAGCCACCAGATCATTCTGCTTCTATGATACTGATGTCACATTATCCTTGTTGTTGTTACGTTGTTTGGGGAGCTATATTTTGGTGCTCATAAAGAGAGGAACTAATAGCAGTCTACCCAGACAGCATGGGTAGGTACTACTCAGACTACACACACATACCTGACACAAAATCTGTGTAGACACACTAGCTGCACATAGATCATTCCCCTCCACGCTTTCTTCTTTCCCTTCTCATTTCCCCACCATTTTCAACCAATCTCATTTACCCCTTATGTCATGTGCTACAAAGCTTCTGAAAGCATTTGAGGCAAATGTTAGCTTTCTAGAGATTCAGAGGGGTAGCCGAGTTAGTCTGTAACAGGAAAAACAACAAATAATCTGGTAGCACTTTAAAGACTATCAGAACATGTAGATGGTATCATGAGTTTTTGTGGGCACAACCCACTTCTTCATTGTGGAGGTGTGCCTCTGCTAAAGCCCCCATCACCATAATGCTGAGCAGCTCACATACATTAACTTATTCTCACAACACCTGGAAGTGCCTTGTCCTTGGGGATAATGTACTGCATAGAGAGCTGGGAAAAAATAATTTCCACATTGATTAGAGAGGTATCGTTAAGGGGTCCTTCTATACCTGGGTAAAATGCTTATTGAGCTATAGTAATTACAGGAAAACAAAGGCATGCCAGCCTGGGCCACTGGCAAAAATGAAATGCTGTTACCTACTTTAATTAATAATCAAGTGTTAACTATGTTGAATATGTACCTACACCATATTAGAACCAACCACATTGCTAACTTCGTTACAGACTTAGCTAAAGTTCCAGTGTATGCAGAGATTTAAGCAAGACACTAGGAAACAGGTTCTGTTGGGTTTTTTTTTAACAGTAAGAGCCATTGACGCATGAGGTCTAGCTTTTAAATTACTTTGGGATCCTTTGTCTGAAAGACATTTTATAAATATGAGATGATTTTTTCACAGATGTGAAAAGAGAGACCATCCTTTAAGTGTTTTTGTTGCCCAAAGAAAAGGATTTCTAACACACATCTTTGTCCCTCAGACCTCTCTTTTTTTGTGTGGGCGCGCACAGAGAGAGAGAGAGAGAGAGAGAGAGAGAAGTTGAGCCACTGACTTTGCATGAGATAAACTTAATCCTTGGAAATGCCCTGGGCTCAGGAAGCAGGAAGTCAGTGTTACTATTTTAAAGTATTGTAGGGAGCCACTAAGTGTCAGCCATGTGCTGTTACTGCAATATGCCAGTTTACTGCAAGTTTGAAAATAGAAATGTTTGTTCTCTCCCCCCTTTCCTCTTTATCAAAAGCTCTGGACTCCAGGATTTAAATATTTTACCATGGCCTGTGCTCATATACACATAATCTCAATTTTAGTGTCAGTCATCCACATTAAATGCTCCCTTTTCTACCACTGTCTCCTCCCTCTAAACTGAAGGGCAGCTGTGTAATTCTTTCAAATGCTAAACAAATGACTTAACCTCAGAAATCAGAGATTGTTTTTTATTCAGCACTTGTGCCAGCCTATTTGACAACAATGGGGACAGAATTCTCTCTTTATCCACAGAACAGATAGCGCATGGACAGTTGACCACAGCAGCAAAATTTCCTCTGCACCTATCCCATTGCTAAGTGCCATGTGCTCTAGGCTAGAGCATGAGAGGCAGATGGCCCACCCAGTCTCTGGCATCTCTGCTGGTATTGCCAGCTAGGAGAAGGGGACAGTTTTGGTGAGGGTGTCTTTTTGTGGTGGAGAAACCTCCCCAGTAGGAAAATAACTGAAACCATCTCATTTTGCACTGGCCACCAAACAGCCTTCAGATGGGGACAACTTTTGATCATTGACACGTAGGGATTTGGATTGAAAGCCTGACAACAGACATCTGTGTACCTTATAATCATTCCCCCAGGAGTCCCTTTGAAGATTCTTACAGAGATGAGTTACATTAGTGTCTGTGAAAGAGGAACCTTACAGAATGATACTCTTGGCTGCCTTACATGTGTTGGTATCAGATCCTTTCCTGGGGGCTGGAAATCCATGTGTGGGTTGTTTACTTGGAAAAAAAAAGACTTAGCAACTGTTGTTTTATACTCCTTAGCTGGAAGCATGAGCTCCCTGAAACTTCTTGAACTAGCATTATTGATTGCAGTAACATTCTCCCATTCTCATCCAAACTCCAGAATATTCCTGCCTGGCCTCAACATTCTCCTACTGTCTGCTATTAAAGTACTTGCTAATACAGCAGCTGGAAGGGACCGTGAATTTCATATCTATTGCTGATTAGAATCTGAGAGGAGGCGGATATTAAGCTCTTTCTGGATATGAGCTAAGTCCAAAGTCCCTGCAAAAAGGCATCCTGTATTCATCATGTGCCTTTTAAAATATAACCTGTTTGGATTAGCTGTTCTAATGCAAGAATTGTAATATCTGTCATCCATATTTATCTCCTTTTCCCCTTATTGGAGTGGTTGTAATTACAAAGATCCCTTTGCCCCTCTGGATTACTTGGCATTTTCTTTTGCTACTTCCTCTGCTATGAATGGGAACTGTTTTTGCACTCATCAGGACGTCCTTGGCCCTCTCCAGGCCCTATAAGGAGCAATATTAGGACCCATAATTCAGCATCTGTGCTCCACTGATAATAGTAACAGCTGAAGCTGTAGTGCAGACTTGGTACAGGTCTTGAAACGTATGCTTGTGCAAGCTTACTTAGAGCAGAGTTGGATGCGGTAGTGGTAAAAACATCTGAGCCAGGGTGGGAGCATGGCAGGATGGTTGGGAGGATTGGTCCTCGGAGTGAGGGACCAGTGCACAGCAGGGGATGGAGGTCAGTTGCCCTGGAGTGAGAGGCCAGGGGACAGCAGGATGGGGAAGAGAGGTCAGTCACCCTGGAGAGAGGGACTGGAACACAGCAGGATGGAGGAGGGGGCTGGTTTTCAAAGCCAGGGGCTGGGGCAGGGGCATAATCGGGTGGGGGCAGTGCTAGTACCTATCTGCCAGAGAGGCTGGAGTTAGGTCTGGGAACCAAGCAGCCACTTCTCTTCCTGAACATCAGAGCAGAGAGCAGGTCCTCCAGGCTCCAGCAATAGCTGCTGGTTTTCCTGCCCTCTAGTCGGGGAGCCTGATTGTAGTTACTCCTGTACTGGTTACTCCAGTACTGCCAGGTCCTCCTTTCTGCTGGACTTTCCTGTTGAAAAATGAAAACCTGGAAATCCTATCATCAGAGCCTTTAGGTCAGCTAGACATGTGTCTCTAAATGCTTTGTTCCCAAGCCCAGTGGATTCACAAGATACTATAAGCCAGGCTTCTCCCTTCCCAGAAGGCATGGCTTGGACCCACACTACTTCTGCTCTCACACTCTTCCCTCTGGGCTCTGCCCTCTTTTACTACCCTCTACACCCCCGCCCCCAGGAATGCGCCGATGCCTTTAATCAGGGCTTCTTGTGATCTTGAATCCATCCCCTGTCCTTACAAAACCTGCTGCCACCACAACACAAAGATAAAAACACACAGTGCTCACACTATCACTTCAGCTGGCGGGGCTGCATGAGGGCTAGTTCAACAATGAGAAAAGTGCTAGGCATAGTAGCCCATTGGGAGCTTGAATTCTCTTACCACCACTGTCCTGGTAGGGTTGCCAGGTGTCCAGTTTTTAACTGGACAGTCCAGTATTTGAGCTTTCTGTTCCGGAAACAAAATGAGAAAATATAAATGTCCAGTATTTTCTAAATAAGATGTAATGTAGATTGTGATGTAATGTCAAGTGTTGAAACCAGTATTTTTGTTGAAACCATCTGGCAACCCTAAGTCCTGGGACCCATCTAAGCCATACCTGGGAGAGATTGGTTGTCAGCAGCTGTCTTTGTGATTGCAAACTATTGTGGAAGTGTCATTTAGTGAATTGGATTGCTGGAAACATTCTGGAGCAAATTAGTCACCAGTTGAAGAATGAAGTCAGTTGTTTGAGAATTAGGTGTAAGTAACTTGCCACTGTTTGTAACTGGGCTAAACAGAGCCCCACTGTATGTCATAACCTGATTGAAAAGTGTGTTAGGTGACTTAGGGTGCACCTACACTGCACCATAACTCGAAATAAGATATGCAATTTGAGCTACGCAAATTGTGCATGTTATTTCAATGCTACTTTGAAATAGCTCATTTCATCAGTGTAAACATACCCTTGAAATGTAAATTCTTTGGCCTGGGATTGGGCCTTACTATATTCTGCAAATTGTGTACGTATACAGTATAAACAATATAAATGTTTTTGCAATAAGCCTAATTTCATTGTTATGTTGGTCTTAATGTACCACCTTCTGGCCAGTTTATAAAAATGCACTGAGTTGATCTACAGAACAAACTGGATACTGTGCACTCATGGTAAATATGGCAGCTTGTGAAGATCAGTCACATTACAAGATTAATAAAGAGAAACTAGTCACTAGCCCAATTAACTGACAAGAGAGTTGTACAGAGCTGTACACCTGAGACGGAGTGCTAGTGCATACAGGAATTTAGATGGAGAAAAGAAGGAAAGCTGCTTTAGAATAGTTGGTGTCGATTACAGGTCCAAAAGAAATCACATTCTTGTTATTACATAGTCTTGTCCCTGTTGTGACACTTGACTTGGATACTTACACTTGAGAGAGAAATTCCACTGGTACTTCAACCACAAGTTAATGTGCTAGCTACAGAAATCACTAGGAGTGTGTCGAGATCACATGGCTTCGTCAACAGAGCTATGTAAAGTAGTTTACTTGACATAGTCAATGAAGCGGGGATTTAAATAA
>CM057848.1:35144173-35160744 GCA_030068395.1 Apalone spinifera
AAACTCTTCCGTTTTAAGCATTTCCGGAAAATCATGCCAGTGTAGATGTAGCCCTAAATTTTAAGTCTAGAATGATCTGACAATGTCCCTTTAAAATCAAAATTTTAAAAAGAAGGTTCTTTTTTTTCTTTGGGTAGCCATAAGGCTACAGCATCTCTGGCAAAAGCATATTTCTAAAACATGATTAAGGGCCAAAGACTTATTACTGGGCATGATGCAAGCCCTAGTAAAGCCCAAGTGACTGCTCCAAGCTCTTCATTTCATAGTCAGCATTTACGGTATCTATATATAAATGGGAACACTCATACCCACCTTTGTAAAGCATTTTGGAGATGGGGCATAAAAAGCACTACTGAAGCACTAAGTATTTGTAAAATAAAGTTGCATAAAATTAGAGAGATGTGCCTGAAACATCCAAATCACCCCTGACTCTGGAGGAAGATTCAAAATCTGAACCTAGATCCAAATTTCTTTACAATCAGCTGGCTTGGACTTTGAATTTGTGGCTCAGGTCCATCTCTGTATAAGAGTTTCCTTCCATTGTTCCTAAAACTCAAAACAAATTTTTGTTTGAAAAAGTTCGGATAACTTTTGTTCCCCTTATTTTTTATTTTCACTGTTGCCTCTAGAGCACTAGTTTCTGGTAAAGCCTAAAAAAAGAAGTAACAAAATACAAGAAGTGAATGTGTTCTCAGGATGCTATTGAGGAACTATCGGAAAACTCATGTGAAAGAGGCTGTTCTTATTAAATGTTTAGCCTAGATTTGAAGATTCAAGAAGTCTGGCTAGCTTAGATCAGTGTGAGAGCTTTTGCATGCTTTCCACAAACTTTGAACATTTGGAAATAATTCCTAATGACTATAAGAAATAATTAAGCAATAACATTTGACAGGCCTCGAACAGAGAGAAAATCATAGTTCTCCATTTCTATTTTTTTATGCAGTTTAACATGTATGGCAGTCTAGTCACAGGTCAGATCCTTTCCAACAAATGAGATGATAGAGACGCAGGGGTTTCTAGTCTTGCTTCATTACTGTCCCCCTCTCTCCTTTTAATTCAAAATAAGTTAATGAAAATAAAACTGTGAGACTGATTCTGATCTCACTCACACTTGCAGCTCCTGAGAAACCTACTGGAGTTCAGTGAATTAAATCAGAATGGGGTCTTCTGTTTTTGAAAAACTATATTAATCCCCTTTTGATTTCTGCAGAATATCCTTGATACTTTTTTATTATGCAGTCAGAATGTTCAGCGTTCAACACCAACTATCAAGGCCAGATTTTCAAAAGAGCATTGGGTGCTGGACTTTTTTGAACATCTGGCTATAAGTGTTGTGGACCAGATCTAACACACAGGCCAGTATTTGCCCACCCTTGCTTTAAAATCTAGCACCAGGCCTGAGGGCTGAGCAGCTTGAATAGCTGTCTGTTAGTGCCTTTAGAGGGCTACACTGTCTTAAAACAGGGCCAACCCCTGTTTTAAAGAGTTCCCACCATTCAGCAACCCCTTGCTTATGGTTCTGAAGTGCAACATGAAGAAAAGTACCTTCCGTGCACCTGTCTATTTATTTCCTGAAGCTATTTCCACTCTGAACCTCATGTTTTCTTTTTCAGTTTCATTTTTGTATAGTAGGGCTTATCCTGCAGCATAGTTGGTAATGGTATTTTGGGGGAAATCCACACCAGGTTTCAGAGAAACAGAAAACCCTCGATCAGAGTGACTCAAGACAAATGTCCTCCCCTTGAAGCAAAACTCTTCTTACTGATATATATAATATTTAATAACTCTAGAATAGTATGCTAAGAAGGACAAAAGAAAAAAGGCAAATTCATCCAAAATACTCCAACAGATTGACGATAGCTGCTGCATTTGAAAATTATTCAAAGTAAAGTTATCAATCCCCGTTAAAGATTGGGGAAATTTTAGGGCTCTTCTCTGCATGTGCTGTCATATGAGCAATGCTGAGATATCATTTAATCATGATGTACATTATCTTCTGGCAGGGAGCTGACTGGAATATCTACTTGACAAGACCATCCAAGAGTTAGAGGAGCCACATGACCTCTTGACTCACGAGCTGCTAAATAAAAGTCCCTCCTGGTTACTTAAATATTAATGAAAGAATCAATTTCATTGCAAAAGGTCCTGATAGTAAAAGAAGGGGCACCAGCACAAGTAAAGTCCATCTCTAGAGCCTAATTATTTTGTTAGTTGCTTTCAGGAAACTCTCACTGATGTCAGTGGCACTTAGCACACGATCCTGATAGGTTACCTTAATTTCAGGGGCTAGCAGATTCTAAAAGATGACACTGCCTAGGTCAGCTTTTGCAGATTTTACCTACAAGATTTTTATCAACCTTGGAATTAACAGAAGCCACTGATCATTTATTGAAGATCTGTACACCATTTTGCCTAAAGCAAGCTGCTGTGAGCTTGAAGCCTTCGGGGCAACAAAATTTAAGTTGTTCCTAACCTTTTGCCTCAAGCCTCCACACAATTCACAAACTCTTGCACTATAGTGATGGACTGGTTTGATTATTTTGTAACATGTTCCTATCTTTTTGTTTGTTAAATAAGAAAGTCTACACACTGGCTAACTCTGTAGATATGGTTTAATTGTGTTGTGACAGTTTGTTTTTGTTTTTTAGCTCTGGAGTGGGAAATAATTTTTATTTGAACTGTGGGAAACTGTTAATAAATATAAACACAAAACAAAACACACTTTGATTGTGAAATTGAAGCTGTGTCCTGTATCCTCCATATCCTGCTGCTCTGATTGCACTGTGTTATCAGCCTAGGGCTCCTGCTAGGAGAACTTTTTTGAAGGGACATATCCTAGCAATAATGGGTGATGCAAAGAAAAGGAATATTTCAGCAGAATAACCAATTAGACTGTGAAACTGTATCCAAGGGAAATGCTAGGAGGTGTATCACTTGTGCCTTTCAATAGATCCACAAAACAGTAATGACATAATCCTGCATTTGTGGGACCAGGTGACTTGCCCTAAGTAAGTTTTTCCATCTTTAATTCAGGAGGTGTGAATGAGTCACTGTTAGAAAGCCATTTCCCACACAGAGGACTCCCATGAATTTCTAGTCCTATAGCAATGGTATGAAGGCAACATTTGCCTACCCTGTTCCCAGGACATTAAGTGACATGAGGAAGACTAGAGAGAAGGCTGGAGGAGAGCCTGAAACTAAGGTTAAAGTCCTGTTTACAGAGACCTTTGCCATAATTCTTAGGATTTTTCCAAACATGGATAAACCACATATCAGATGAGTGTGCTGCAGCTTCTGCCAAGGTCACTGGGACTGATGCCCCTGTTTGTCTCTCACTCCAGGCACTTCCTGCATCAGACTTAAGACCTTGGTTGCTTTATAAATCAAATAAAACTAGTCCTCCCTCATAGGGGCTCTTTAGACACAAGGCTGATTTGCTATCCTCATTCCCAGTTTCCCCAAGTATGCTGTGGTAAAACAGAGGGGGATGAAATGAATGATTTTCTAATGTTGTGCAACTGAATTACATGTGGAACAATTCCATGCAGCTGCTGTTCAAGTATAAAAAAAACTATTAAGTGAAAGCCCATTAGCACAGTGGTGAGCTATGGCCCATGGCCTGTATGTGACTCATTGGGGTTCCATATGTGGCCCAGGCACCCCCTCTCAGCCCCCTTCCTCCACAGTTCTTGCATACTGAGGGCCCCACACTTCCCTATTTCTTCCCCTCCCTCCCAGCACTTCCAGAGCCCAATGAATCAGCTGATTTATGGAGTTCAAGCTCTGCAAGGGAGGAGGAGGAGTGGAGACTGGTGCACTTGGGAGAGGAGGCGAAGAATAGGCCAAGTAAGGATTTGATATTGTAAAGTAAGTATAAATGTTTCTTTTTTTTTTATTTGAAGTTGATGACAGTTCTATTAATATATGAATAACCTGTTTTGAAATATTCAGCATACCATGTATTAATGTATTTAATCTTATTCTTGGGGTCATAGTTAGTGCACATGACTGATTTCAATCTTGCAACCCACTGAGACAAAGAAGGAACAAAAGAGGGCCACTCACTAGCTTTGGTTGCCCACTGCTGGTTTAGCTGGCAACAAAACACAAAATGAGCTCAATCTAGCTAGAGACCAAAAGGGTAACAAGAAAATACGCTACAAACATAATAGAAGCAAGAGGAAAACCAAGGACAGGTAGGCCCATTACTCAATGAAGAGGGAAAACAATAACAGAAAATATGAAAGTGACAGAGGTGCTTAACGAAGTCTTTGTTTCGGTTTTCACCAGCAAGGTTGGTGGTGATTGGATGTGTACAATAGTCATAGAAGGCAGGAGAGATTCCAGAAGACTGAAAAAGGGCAAATATAGTGCCCATCTATAAAAAGGGAAATAAGGACAGCCCAGAAAACTATATACCAGTTAGCTTAACTTCTGAGCTAGGAATGATAACGGAGCAAATATTTAAGGAATCAATTTGTAAACATCTGGAAGATAATAAGGTGATAAGTAACACTCAGCATGGATTTACAAAGAACATATCATGTCAGACTAACCTGATAGCTTTCTTTGATAGGATAACAAGCTTTGTGGATAAGGGAGAAGCAATATATGTGGTATACCTACACTTTAGTAAAGCACTTGATACGGTCACACACAACTTTCTCATCAATAAACTAGGCAAATACAACAAGATGGGGATATAGTATAAGGTGGGTGCATGACTGGTTGGATAACCATTCCCTGATAGTAGTTATCAATAGCTCACAGTCATGCTGGAAGGGCATAACAAGTAGGGTTCCAAAGGAATCAGTTTTGGGACCAGTTCTGTTCAATACCTTCATCAGTGATTTAGATGATGGCATAGAGCCTACACTTATAAAGTTTGTGACAATACCAAACTAGGAGGGGTTGCAAGTGCTTTGAAGGATAGGGTTATAATTCAAAGTGATCTGGACAAACTGAAGAAATGATCTGATGTAAACAGGATGAAGTTTAATAAGGACAAATGCAAAGTACTCCACTTAGGAGGAAACAATCCGTTGCACACATACAACATGGGAAGTGACTGTTTAGGAAGGAGTACGGCAGAAAAGGATCTAGGGGTCATAGTGGACCACAAACTAAATATGAGTCAACAGTGTGACGCTATTGCAAAAAAAAAAAAAAAAAAGAGGGGGCAAATATTCAGGGGCATTATCAAGAGTGTTGTAAGCAAGACGTGAGAAGTAATTCTTATGCTCTACTCTGCCCTGATTAGGCCTCAGTTGGAGTATTATGTTTAGTTCTGGGCACCAGAAAAAAATGATTTGGAGAAATTGGAGAGGGTCCAGAGAAGTGCAACAAAAATAATTAAAATTCTAGAGAACATGACCTATGAGGGAAGACTGAAAGAACTGGGTTTGTTTAGTCTGGAAAAGAGAAGACCGAGAGGGGATATGATAACAGTTTTCAAGTTGTTACAAGAAAAAGGGAGAAAAATTATTTTCCTTAACATGTGAGGATAGGACAAGAAGCAATGGGCTTAAATTGCAGCAAGAGAGGTTTGGGTTGAACATTAAGAAAAAACTTCCTGTCAGGATGGTGAAGCACTGGAATAAATTGCCTAGAAAGTTTGTGGAATATCTGTCATTGGAGATTTTTAAGAGTAGGTTAGACAAACATCTGTCAGAGATGGTGTAGATGGTGCTTGGTCCTAACATGAGTACAGGGGACTGGACTTGATCATCTCTCAAGGTACCTTCCAGTTCTAGCAATATGTGGACAGTTTGAGATGAGGCAGTGGGAGGCATAAGGAGTCCTTTCAATAGCCAATTGAGACATGTTGAACCATCACCCTACCAGATAGGACATGAAGTCATACAACAGCATCATCTCACAATGTGTACAGGCAGAAGCCTAGAACAACTGGGATGGAGCAATGAGGTCCATAACTGGCAAGGGAGGACAAAAAAATGCTGTACCATTGTCAGTAATCCTGGTTTCCTGACCCCATCACCTGCCTCCACTAGTTGAGATTATTAATGAGACAAAAAATTAGCAATGGACAAAAGCAAAAATCCAGCATCTTGTCTTGGACCTCTGTTAAGTCCATGATGCAGTCCTGTGTCTAAGAGATTTGTCTTAGTGTGATTTGACTAGCACCATTCTCAGACAAATATTGGTCAGGGAAACTGCTAGAAACCTGTAAATGTTGCCATGTTTAAATGTGGTAATTGCTAGAAAGGTTTCAGTAATCAGGTGCACAAATAGTCTTACTCAATCCACTTACTGTGGTGCAGCGAAGGAGGAGGCAGCTGTGCCAAGGTATGTTAAAAAAGAGCAATAAGCACTACAGGAATACAGTGGCAAAGCCAAAAGCCCTCTCTAAAGAGCTTCCATGAAGACCCTCTGTCTTTCAGTTGTAAGTCTAACTGGAGGGAGATGTTGAAAATTGCAAAAGCACAGGAGAGGAGAAAGTGATTTTTGAGGAGCCCCTTGCAAAATAGTCCTCATTCACAGAGGAAATATCAACTTGCCTCTATAGAAGTAACAAGACTTGTTAGGATATGGTTAGTTCATCAACTATACCAACAGGGAGAGTGTTCAGATTTAAAAAAAAAAAAAGGAAAATAATACAGAGGACTCCCTCTCTAGGCTTGACAGAAATGTCCGTGAGTTCTGACTTCTGCTCAGAGCAGTAGATCAATTGCAGGAGAAATCAAAACTGCAGCTAAGAAAACTAATTTTTACTTTCAACCTTAAGTTGAAGTGAGCTTAACAGGACAAATATGGCTTCCTACCTGTCTCCCTACCTTTGAAAAAGTTTTGTTTGAATCAGACTGCTGAAAGCTATCTATCCTTTTCACGGGAGATAAATGTTTGGCACCCGAGGTTTTCATGTTAGTTGGGATAGCTATCAGAGAGAGGGATCTATAGGGCTTGTTGTAGCAGGGGAGTAAAGGAAGGGAAAATATAGTAATATACTTTGTGGTTATAATTTCATAAAAGAAATGTGACTTTGTTTCACTAAGTCCTGTGACCAGGTCAGAGACCTAGTGCACCGGAAAATGTGACTGGAGAAACTGGAGAATCTGCACGTCACTCAGGGATTCATTCTGGGAATGAAGGACAAGGCGAATTCAGAGCAAAGAGTACAACAAACTTAAGGATTCATATACCAGTATGTTTGGAGTGGGACCTGAGCCATGCTGTCAAGACTGATGCTTGGATGCTACAGTGATAGGTACCCTAACAGATATACCCAGATCCAATTTCTGGGCTCTTACCTCTGTCTCATATACTTATAGAAGGGGTTTGGAGATTGAATGCTAATTTGCAAAGGGAAAAGCAAATTAGAGTAAAGAGATTTTAAATGTGTCTTAATTTTGTGTATTAACCTGGGAGACCAAGGAATTGCTGCTGAGAATTGGGTTTTAACCCCTCAATGTGGTTTCAGAAAGCATAAATCAGTTGCAGAATTTGGTCCTCTGTGAGAACTTGAATGTCAACTGAGCCCTAATTTTCAAAAGTGGGCATTACATTTGGGTTACACTAATAGCCATAATGAGAAGGTTATCCCTAGATAAAAGGTTGAGATCCTTTGGTCATGGTGCCTGGTAGGGATTATATACATACTGGTTTATTTCTGAACCATCTGTGTGTAAAACTTCCTTCTGCCACCTTGTGGCCATATTCTAAAACTGACATTCCCTGCATGTGGAAAAGAAATAGTACCGTATTGTTATGAAGCTACAGTGAAGGGTTGTAACTAACTTTCTATTAGAAGAGAAATCTGTTGTGTATTATTTTATGCTAAAGAAGAATTTCATTTTCATTGAAAGCTGGGGGCAATTGAACAAGCCACTCCCAAAATATGCCAGTTTGATAAATCAGTTGTAAATCACATCTGATTCGATTGTGCTTTGGCAAGTGTGAGTCCTGACTTGAAGCCACATCTACTTATGCCTAGCTATGTCCTGTAGCCACAAGATCATATTTTCCCTGCAAGGTCCCCGGACTTTATAACATTTGCAGTGGTCTTTGCATTCTTTACTCTGAGTGTCTCTGCTCCTTGACAGTCTCTGTTCACATCAAAATGGCATGTTGAGTGTGTCTATAAAGACACATGTATAGTTTCTTTAAATGGGTAACATAAAGCTAGGCACAAGGGTGCTGGGGAAGGTTCTAGGCAGTGGCTTTGCAATTACATGGAAAGAATGAGTACAGTAGCTTGAGAAATAATGCTAGTGTGCTTATTTTAATAAGGTTCTTATTTAGTATTGAAGGAAGTGACTAATTCTGCGATTATACACAATTATCACAGGACTGTGTCCTCCAGTCTCACTTTTAGTCAGGTGGCTCGGCATTTGGCAAAGGGAGCGTGGTTTGCCCACCCATGATTTCATATAGTTGGTTGAATGATACAGGCAGTGACATTATCATTTCAGTTTTAAAGGCAACTTCTGCTGCTTCACATCTAAGATGTTAACGTTCAGCTTCCTTGGCAGCCAGCCAGATAAAACACTAAAGGGAGCCAACCCCAGCTCAGTGTACACTCGCCCATTTAGGTGCTGCCTGGTATATCCATTTCAGTGATGAAAATAAATGCAGTTCAGGTTAAGTCACTACTAATGCTTCAGAGTTATTTTCCACTGAACAGAACATCAAGTCAATGCAGGTGGCACGTTTCTTGAAGCCAGACAAATGCCAAGGCATTTATTGCAAAGCAGGAAATAATGGTAAGATTTTTTCCTCCCATCAGAGAACGGTTCTGTTCAAGATGTCCAGCATGCAGCCTGGTGGTGGAGTAGATAAACAAGTGACTTCAAATGGTCTTTGCACTACCAATATTTTGGAAGTCTATTCTTACCCAGACCTTGCTGTAACTTAGGCTGCTCAGTGTAAACAGCAAAGTAAGGTGGCCACATAACAGTGTTTACCCCACTGGGTCACCTTCAGTCCATGCATTATGCTTTTCCGGAACAATGGGTAAACATCTTGCCCATAAAAAAAACAACAAGTGGGGGAATGAAGAAGACAGAGCCTGAAGCATGGGCCTGGTGTTTAACCAAAGTAACCAAAGTTATATTATAAGTAATAAACAGGCCATGTCAAAAGCAAGTGTTTGCCTTCAAGTCAGTGTCTCTCAGCACTAGAACTGCTAGCACTGGTAAAAGCACATATAACATGTAAATACGTTTCATTAAAACAGTACAAAAACACCCACTTAAGTACATAATAAAATAGTTTAAAACAACAAAAATAAAAGCATAATAATGGGTAGTAAATGCTTTAGAAAAAGTACAGGTGGAGAAACCAAACATCATTAATGCGTAAGATGATATGTATGGTGTGTAACATACATTTTTCATTTCTGTCTATAAATATTGGGGTACCTCAACTTAATTCTTTGGCCAACCTAGGGGGCAATAATAAAATCCATGCTATCGATTGAACCATGTTCAATGTCCCAAGTACAAATACGTAGGGGCTCGGAGGCCATCTGGCTACCAAACTATTAAGGTACTACTGCATTCGACAATAAACTGACTCGGGCGCCTTCGTATCTTATCTACATCTGTGGTCTTTGGGAGCTCTCAGAAAGTCTATTATGCTAGCTACCTGTACAAAGCTGGCATGATATACTGAGGAAGCACAAAAACACACGCCAAACATTTTACAATCACTGATGGAGCAGGAGACCTGTCGGGACATCACACCAGTAAATCCTAAATTTACTGTATGGCTGTCCTGAACTACTATAGGATGTAGGTTACATTTAAATAAGTGGATGTGGATCTAATTTTTTTCAAGGGACCGGACACTTCACTCACAGATGCTAGTATAAATAAGGAGGAACTCTATATAAGCAAATAAATTATATGGATGGTGAAAAGCCCTGAGTAAATATGTGTAAAGGAGCCTAAGGGCCTGGCTATACTAGAGAAATTTGCATTGATGTAACTACATTGTAACATCAGTACAAACCTCTAATATAAAAGGGAGTTTCAGCTGGGAAAGGACTGGTTGATTGTAACTGGTTGATTGGTGTAACGCCCTTTACACTTTCATATAGCACATCTACAATACAAAGTTAAATCAACTTACTTTAAGTTGGAATCCAGCTGTCACAGTAATTAAGACAATTGGGCAGGTCCACACCACGTTCACGGTGTCAGTGGAGTACATCTTCAGCAGTGCTTGCATTGATGCAGAGAGAAGTGTATCCTTGATAGCTCTCTCAGTGCACCTAGCATCAGGGGGCTTGGAGAGGGGTTTGCAATGCTTCATGGAACCAAAACATTGTTGGGGTGGAGGGGTGCAGGGTGTAGATGGTGGTCTGTGGTACAGACTTTGGGATAGAGTCTGGGTGCTGTCTCTGGCCTGGGACAGAGGGTCCTGAGTTCAGGCTCTGGCAGGGAGTTTGAGGGCTAGAGGGGGAGAGTGGGCAGGATAAGGGTGTGGGGGAAGAGGGTGCAGGCTCTGGAGGGAGTGGAATGCAAAAGGGAGTTTGGGGAGGGCTGGAAGGGAGGTGCCACACATCTGGGGGCATCCCCCTCTGGTAATGGTTCCTGGGATTCTGGGGGTCTCTGGGTGTTGCTGCCCCTATGCACACTTCCTGCCACCCCTCATGTTAACCCTGGGATGTAGGGGCAAGGTGGAGCAGCTGTTTGCTAAATTTGAGCAGCCAGACAGGAGGTTTATTAGAAGAGCTCAATATGGAGCTATTCAGATGAGGGACACTTTAAACAAACATTTTAATCATAAGCCAGAGTAGGGTATGTTTCTCTTTTGCAGCCTAGTTTGAATCATGTAGTGAGTGCTATGTGTAGGAATAAAATATTAACAATGCACTATTAATATTGCCTGAAATGTTTAGGGTTCTGTGACAAAATAAAATAACAGGAAATTGGTGGGTGTCAGCCCTGCGCAGCACCAGTCAGCATACGTTGTGAACTAATAAAGATGACTTAAGTTCCAAAAAACAGAATTGTATTCTGTAACATGAGCCAGGCAAATAAACATGTAGACTTTATAAAACATAATAAATTAAGGAACCAGAAAATATGAAGGGGAAAGAAGAATTATTTCTACTTTAAGTACCAACTACATCTTTCACAGGTCAGCATCTGTGCAGTTGTGATTGTCTTTAAAGTTCTCTGGGCTGCAGAGGGAGGTCTATCAGAATCCTCCACATCTCTTTTTGCTGTCCGAGAAGCCCCATTATTTCCTGGTACATCTCTTTTTCCTTTGCCTGCTTGGACTCCTGGGCTTTCTGCTCTCCACTCTGGCATTCTGCATGCTGTTTGCAAAGGTCATCCTCCAGACCTTGGTCTTGTTCCTTGTTGCAACCCTGGCTTGCAGCATCTCTTGGAACATGTTATCCTGAGTTCTCTTCTTCCCCTCCTTACCTGAGTGAGGTGTTCCATGAATGTGGAAGGGGGAGACCCTCAAGCTCAAAATGGCAACAGCTGCAGATCCAACAGAAACAAGTAACAGTCAGTTATGACAGAAATAGAAATGTAGGATACTGACCCCACTCCCCTTCATCCCAGAAAACTGTATGAAGTTCCCCTTAGAATTATATAGTAAAGTTTTACAGTTGCCAGGCCTCCAGTTTTCAACTGGAATGCCCTGTTGAAAAGGGACCTTGATGGCTCTATTCAGCACTCCTGATTGGGCCACTAGAAGTCCAGGTGATGGCACAGCAAGGCTAAGGTAGGTTCTGATGGGAGCTGCAGAGGTGGCACCTACAGACAGGGGCAGCACACAGAGCCACCTGGCCATGCCTTCATGTAGGAGCCACTCAGAGGGGCATGCCCTTGCTTCCAGGAGCTGAGGTAAGCATCTTCCAGAGCCCACACTCCAAATCCCTTCCACAGCCATGAGCCTCCTGTACCCTAACTCCTTCCCAAAATCTGCACCCCAAGCTCCTCAGCCCCAGCATAGAATACCCTACTCAGCCTCAAACCCCTCAGCCCAACCTAAGACCAACAACTGGAGCCCTCACCCTGCACCCCAACCCTCTGCCCCAGCCAGGAGCCCCTCCCACACTGAACCCTTCATTTCTGGGCCCACCCTATAGCTAACATACCTAGTCCAGATCCCTCACCCTCACCCACTACCACCCCCCAACCCTCTGCCTGAGCCTGGCTCCCATTCATACACCCCAAACCTCTTAGCCCTGACCCCACCCTAGAGCCCTCATCCCTCCCACATCCAAACTCTTTGTCCCAGCCCAGTGCAAATAAAGCAGGTGATCAAGGGTGGGGGAGAGTGAACAACAGAGGAAGGAAGGAATGAGTGAGCAGGGGGGCCCTCAGTGAAGGAGTGGGGCAGCAGCTGGACCTTGGGAAAGGGTTGTGGTACAAGCATTTGATTTTCTGGGATTAGAAAGTTGGCAAACCTACACTGCACTAGTTACAGCACCCGCCATGATAAGTATAGTCCTTAGGGGTGGGAGATGGGGGTGAGGAAATGAGCGGAGGACATTTCCCAGACATGAGTGTATGTGTATAGAGCAGGCCTGGGTAAAATACGGCCCATGGGCTGTATACAGCCCACCAAGCCACCAGATCCAGCCTGTGAATGCAGCAGGGAGACCCAGGCAGGCTCTCCGCTTGCTTTACCTCACCCACATGCTGCTCAGAAAAGTGGCTGTCGTGCTGTTTCTCTTTCAAAACTCTGAGTCTGGAGGGGAGAGGGGAAGGCTTCAAGTGTTGCTTCTGCCCCAAGCACAATCTCTAATCACAATAGGAGATTCCTGTTTGAATAATAGACTTTACACGAAGCACCACACACCCCTCTTTTCCAGCTCTTAGTTATTCAGAACACAAGGCCCTGGAGCCTGTGCAGGGGTAGGGCAGGCAGGGAAGCTGCTCGAGAAACATGCTGGGCTGCTGGCCAGGAGTCACCCAAGTAAGTCACCTGGCCAGAGCCTGCCTCTAGCATCCCAGCCTCTTCCTCCGCCCTCCTCTACCCCCCAGTGCTACCCCCCTATTCCACATGACCTAAACACTCTGCTCCCCCCCCTGCACCCATACCCCCTCTCAGATCTGGCACCCCAATACCCTGCCGCAGGTCACAATCCCCTCCTGCACTAGGTCACAACCCAAACTCCTCCAACCTAGGCAATGTTCCCTTTAAGATTTTCCAACCATGAGCAGAGTGAATTTTGGCTTTTTGAAGTCATGTGCACGGATTTGGATGCGTGCCACCATGGCACCGAATTTATTAACACACACATGTTCCCGGCTGCTGGAGCAACCCCCTCCTCCCCCATGCAGCATGTCCCATTCCCAGCCACTGGAGCAGACACCCCCCACTGCGCTATGAGTGAGGTTCTGTTCCTGGTGTCAGCCACCAGAACAAATGCTGCACCCTCCCCACCTACATGGAAGCCCTTCCCCCCCCACCCTAGCGCTCCCTCATGGTGTCTCGGCTGGCCCTGCCCGCCGGAGCAGCTGCCTTTGGAGCTCTCCAGAACAGGTTGGTGGGGGAAGAATTTTTGTGTGTGTTCAGCCGTGCAGGCATGCACCTTAGTGGGAACTATGACCCTAGGTCACAACCCCTTCCCAGGTCACAACTATGTCCAAGGTCACATCCCAACCCCCTGCACCCCAGACCAATGCCCCACATCACAACCACCTCCTTCACCCAAACTCCCTCCCAGACCCCACTCTCCCTCCTGCACCCCAATCCCTTACCCCAAACTCCCCTCTGCACCCAACTTCCATCCCAGACTCCGCATCTCCTCTGTTGATATGGAAGAATGCAGCCCTTGATCACTTACCAAATTCTTGGAGTGGCCCCCTATCACAAATGATTGCCCACCCCCGGTTCAGAGCATGGAAAATTAATACTAACAGTGTTTTCCTTGGGTGGTGACAACTTTGGCTGATATCTCACTCCTGAAGATAACAGGGGCAGAGAGAGCACAGCTGCTGCTGGCGTCGCATTGCTGCCCAAGCCCAGATGCTGCTAGTCTGTTTGCTATGATACCTACTGAATCACTGAATGGCATGGGAGAGTGTTGCACCATAGCGGGAGAAGTAAGGCAGCCCTCCCTGGGAGTCTTTGGCAGAGTACCTCCATGAAAGCTTCACTGAGATCTTTATGGAAGATTCACAGGATATCCCGTTGCACATAAACACCGCATTGCTAACTCTACTTTTCTGGGTTGTTTCACTATTACTTCTAGCACAAATAAAAAAGAGTAAATCAACAGCAAACTACATACTTATCAGAAGTTCTTTCCCCTGCATTAGGCTCACCTGTATTTGAGTATCAGGAGCAGCTGGATTGCAACGGAATCAAAAACACATCCTGACTTGCCACACAGATGGATTGCGTGTAGGCACAGATGGATTGCGTGTAGTCAGTCCCCCATGCTTCTCCTCGCTGTTCATAGCTGGGGCTGTGTCTGGGACTCCTCCAAAGTATCCAGGAGACTTGGAGGATGGCATGAAGCTTTTTATAAAAGAATCAGGTATGTAGCTCTGCATCAGATTAATTATTGGCCTCCCTTGCCTTCTAGGGTCGAGAAATGTGTCGTGACTTGGGGCATGGGTTTGGGTGTAGAATCAGATTAGTGAGGGCCAAACAGGGCTAAAAGGATGGATAGGAAAGTGGGGCCAGGAGAGATCACTGGATAGGGGCTGGGAGAGTTAATAACTGGACTCAAGGAAATTGGAGGGGAGTTAAAAAAGACCTGAGGGTGCTGAATCACAAGTGGAGGAGAATGAGGGGGCTTTGGAGATCTAGGGAAGCCTGTCCTTCTGGGTGGGAAGCTCAGACCAGGCATAGTAGGAGCCACTGTCAAGAACACACAGCTGAGATGGGGATGAAGAGTTGAGAGCAGACATGTTTAATGCATATCATAGAGACTCAAGCTTTCGGGAATGGGGCTGGTACACTCATTGAGATGAAAGGAAAAATTCACACATCTTAGAGCTGTTGTTTCAAGATGTATTCATCCCCATGGACTGTTCTGATTCAGCAGACACTGGCTACGTCTAGACTGCACTGTTAAATCAGAAAAAGATACACAATTTGAGGTACGCAAAATGTGTATTTTTTTATTTACTTTTGAAAGAGGCTCTTTTGAAAATGGGCGCATCTACTCAGCACCAAATTGTGAAAGAAAGTGCTCTTTTGAGCCATCCCTTATTCCTCGTAGAATGAGGTTTACAGGGATGGCGAAAGGGCATGTTCATTCTTTTGAAAAAAAACAAAAAAGCGGACATGTTCCTTGGACATGCAGCATTGCTTTTCCAGGATACTTCTGGTATCTTGGAAAAGCAATGCAATCTAGACGTAGCCACCATCAACTTCAGATGAATGGGACACTTCATATCTCTGAGCTTCCTGTGTTTTCAAGATTATCCTATGCTGAGGATCTGTATGTAATGAAGCAATGGACAATGAATAATTTCAGAGTTATAGCAGAGCACGAGCTCTGCTGCAGGTAAGACTGAATAAAGTTTTGCTTCGTCTACATATTCTAAAATCTGGATGTATGCCTGGATTGTCCTCAAATGTTCTGTGACTTGGGAGGTGGGGATATAGAGTCTGATTAGAGGGTCTATATTTGGGGCAATTTGAGCAAGAGCTTACTGCAATAAAACCTCCATCCTGCCTACCTACACAAAGTAAAACAGATGCTGACAGGTTCTACCGGTATTTTTTGTGCATACTTAGCTTCTAAAGTTTTAATAGGTCAGGAAGGGGCAGGTGAGATGGAAATGGTGATAGGAATAGAGGGACTATACTAAGGATGTTAGCTAACGAGTAATTTACTAGTTGAGTCGATGGAATACTCAATTAGTCGATAGGCACTTTGGCATTCCTCCTTTGAAATGTACAAGAGCCCCTGCTGGAGCCTCCTCGTACATTTCAAAGGAGGAATGTGGAACTTCCTGTGCAGCCTGGGGCCAGTAGGAAGTCCCACGGACTCTGGGCTCCAGAAGGGCGCTTACTCTTTGAAATGCACAAGAGCATGAGGGGACTCTTCTGCATTTCAAAGCAGAAGCACCCACGTAGAGCCGAGTCAGTGGGACTTCCCGCTGGCTCCAGGTAGCAGGGGGCGTGCCAGCTTTGAAATGTACAAGAATCCTCAGCTGGGCTCCATGCTGTGTTGCTGCTTTGAAATATCACGTGGAGCCCAGGGTCAGCTGGGGACTGATACTGGGCCCCAGGTGGCATTATTGCAGAACCCGGGATCAGTTGAGGACTCCTGGGCTCTGAGCGCTTTGAAATGCCATGAGATTTCTTTCACTGGTCCTGTTAGCAACTACATGCTCTAAATATTCAAGGTTATCATTGAGTATCAGAGGGGTAGCCATGTTAGTCTGAATCTGCAAAAGCGGCGAGGAGTCCTGTGGCACCTTATAGACTAACCGAAGTGTTTGGAGCATAAGCTTTCGTGGGCAAAGACCCACTTCGTCAGATGCATGTAGTGGAAATTTCTAGAGGCAGGTATAAATATGCAGGCCAGAATCAAGCTGGAAATGACAGGTGGGTCCAATCAGGGAGGATGAGGTGTGAATTCCAAGAGAGGAGAAGCTGCTTTTGTAGTTAGCAAGCCATTC